>CM067309.1:34718779-35041932 GCA_034231615.1 Meghimatium bilineatum | reverse complement strand
CCGACACATCCGTCTTCGGCGGAGAGCTTGATTCAGAAATAGAAGATTGAGATAACAAATTTGTCACATAAATTATACATTGAAGACAGCTAGATGCCCTTGTGTAAATGTCAGAATATTGGATAAGAATATCCTAAACCAAGATTGTGTTGTTTTTGTTCATCCAGCAAAAGTGATAATGACAATTTGTTACATCCACTTTTGAAATTCAGTTAGAGTTATGTTCTTGACTATGACTTAATAGGTGGCTAATTCTAGCCGCAAATGTCCTTGGACAGTTTGGTCATGGATGACCAGTGTAGATGGTTTTTATTTACCAGTGAATTTCTAGATACTTTTCACTGTTTACCTGCTGCATTTCTCCTCTTTTCAAATTTCTCATCTTTTTATACCAAGAATAAATTTTGGGAATCACGATTTCTTTATATTTCAATATCTATATAATCTTGAATGGTCTGTGCATGATTATTCTACACTATTCCAAACGACTGAGAACAGAATATACTGGGAAGGCTTTTTGTGCTGTCTCTAGAGTGATATCCTATAACCCTGATCGTTTATGCATATTATTATGTATATGAACAAATTATAGAATCTTACATACTGTTGTTTTATAAAATTATAATTTATCTTTCCATCAACAAAACAATTAGTAATTTAGTGATATTTTCATTTTCTGTAACCATTTCCATCTGCAATGATATAACAATACTTGCCAAATTAACTAATACTATAATATGAAATGATAAAATTAAAAAGATATCATTTGTGCTACAATTACAAATTAATTTTTTCCAAGCCTAAACAAAAATCAAGTTCTGAAAGAGTTTAAATTGATTATATATATATATATATATATATATATATATATATATATATATATATATATATATATATATATATATATATATATATATAAAATACGTCTTATGAAGAAGTACGTTTCTTTCAATCGCAGAGATTAGTCAAATCGATTTTTCTAAAGCGGCATCTAGAAAAGAAAAAAAACATCTCAACCTCATATAGATACCCTCTATTGTTGTCAATTCTGTAAAAGAATATTTTGTGCGTGCATTGGATGTGTTAGTCATTTAAAAACGCACTATTAACTATATTATTTTTATTATTTATTGTTATTATTATTATGGTTGAGTTTTTGGTCATCGTCAATTACGACAGACGAACATCATCATCATTTTTAAAAAAAATATGTTATCTAAAAAAGCCAAAAAATCTGCAAACTTTCTATATTTTTTGAGTTAAACTGTAAAGAGACGGGAGGTGACTTACCTATCAGTTGCTAGTCTCTCATCTGAGTCTGGGATAAGTTCATCTCTGTGATGTTCAATGACAGAAGGTGAAAGAAAACCAATTGGAAATAACAAAATAAAACATTGCACCAAGCACACATAATTGTGAAGCATAAAGTAATGAAAGGCACATCAAGTGTGAAGCATAAAGTAATGAAAGGCACATCAAGTGTGAAGCAGAAAGTAATTAAAGGCACATCAAGTATGAAGCATAAAGTAATGAAAGGCACATCAAATGAGAAACAGAAAGTAATCAAAGAAAACAGTAAATACATAAAAGCAAGGGTCGTGTGTAAAAACAGGTGGGGTGGTTTACAAATTCTATAACAAGAGTTTGATGCCTTTCACCGTACATCCTTTTCTGTTCTCAGAACCTGCCTTCAAGTAGACCTATTCCTGGTATTGTCTTCCCTAATATGGTCCATTAATGTCTCCATCAGTGAGTTACCTGAACCTGCCTTCAAGTAAACCTATTCCCGATAAAGCCTTCCTAATTTGACACATTAATGTCTCCAACAGTAAGTTACCTGAACCTGCATTCAAGTAAACCTATTCCTGGTATTGTCTTCCTAATTTGGAACATTAATGTCTCCATCAGTGAATTACCTGAACCTGCCTTCAAGTAAACCTATTCCTGGTATTGTCTTCCTAATATGGTCCATTAATGTCTCCATCAGTGAGTTACCTGAACCTGCCTTCAAGTAAACCTATTCCCGATAATGCCTTCCTAATTTGACACATTAATGTCCCCAACAGTAAGTTACCTGAATCTGCATTCAAGTAAACCTATTCCTGGTATTGTCTTTCTAATTTGGCACATTAATGTCTCCATCAGTGAGTTACCTGAACCTGCCTTCAAGTAAACCTATTCCGATAATGTCTTCGTAATTTGGCACAATAATGTCTCCATCAGTGAGTTACCTGAACCTGCATTCAAGTAAACCTATTCCTGGTATTGTCTTCATAATTTGGCACATTAATGTCTCCATCAGTGAATTACCTGAACCTGCATTCAAGTAAACCTATTCCTGGTATTGTCTTCCTAATTTGGCACATTAATGTCTCCATCAGTGAGTTACCTGAACCTGCCTTCAAGTAAACCTATTCCCGATAATGTCTTCGTAATTTGGCACATTAATGTCTCCATTAGTGAGTTACCTGAACCTGCCTTCAAGTAAACCTATTCCTGGTAATGTCTTCCTAATTTGGCACATAAATGTCTCTATTAGTGAGTTGCCTGAACCTGCCTTCAAGTAAACCTATTCCTGGTAATGTCTTCCTAATTTGGCACATTAATGTCTCCATTAGTGAGTTGCCTGAGCCTGCCTTCAAGTAAACCTATTCCTGGTAATGTCTTCCTAATTTGGTCCATTAATGTCTCCATCAGTGAACTACCTGAACCTGCCTTTAAGTAGACTTATTCCTGGTAATCACTCTTATGTGTATGACATCTTTGGGCATCACCCACCATCTTCTTGTTCATTCATTCTTAATCTCCTGTATATTAGCAAGACGTAGTTTCAGAGAATAGAATGCATTGTGGTTTATGTGGAAAGTTATGGTTTACTGCTCTGCTGTGATATCTGCACCTTTCAACCAGATACATTCAACTTCAGCGTGGCTTCTGGAATATGCGATGGTACATCCAACTTTACCAAAGTCTCCTTAGTTGCCTCATATATCATGCATGGAAGGTAAAACAGTTTGCTATTCTTTCCCCCCCCCCCCTTTCAGGCCCCAACAACACATGGGCAGCCCCAACATCTTTTCCTTATGTTATTGTTTAGTAAATACATTGTATGTTCCTATTTATGTTCAATCACATATCCTGTTTCAAATACACAGGACCCAACATGATAAAATCACACAGCAAGGTGAAACAAAGTGCCACCAACATTATATAAACATCACACAAGAAAGAAATAAAAAAACTGTGTTAAACCCAAACACAGCACATGTAAAACAAGAATGTTTTTGAAGCAAAACTCAAATACAAAACAGTGAAACAGCTACTTTTGTTTGTTTAAATATTTATAAATTACAGGAAATACAGCTATTGTATCCATTTGTGAAATTTGGTGGGGATAGAATAGAATGCATTGTGGTTTATGTGGAAAGTCATGGTTTACTGCTCTGCTGCGATATCTGCACCTTTCTTTACTCTATGCTGAGAGTAAAGAATAGTCTCCCCAGAACTTTATTCCATACTCAAGATGATCCCAACTCTCAGCATTGTGCAATGCTTTGACAAGAAGCTTCCTACTCATGGGGTAAAGATGAAGTGCCGTGGCACTCTCACAAGATAAAACTCACACTATATAGATATGTCATCTACTAGGATTATGTTGTTGCATGTTGGTTCTGGCAGTTAACTGGTGAGACCTACATACCATTCTCATATGGAAAACAAAAAAAAAAGCTAAATAAAAACATATAATTATTCTTTTGTTACAGAATCAAGGTCATTTTTATTGTGCCCAACGGCAATAAACTATAAGGGTTTATCAAGGAATATCTATAAATAATGGTGTGTTTTTTTTTCTGATTCCTTTAAGCTCCATGTGAGAACACCAAACTGCATCTGTTACTTTTCAATGAAAGAAAACCACATTTTTTTGGTTTCAAATTATGAAGAAATTTTCCTAATTTTATTGCTAAATGGTACTTACATTCTGAACATGTATTAAAATATCAACTAACTAAATGTTAGAAAATTCATCTCTATAAAATAAAATAACTAGAAGTTAGAAAATTAATTGCTATAAAAAATTAAGTAGCTCAATATTAGAAAATTCATTTCTGTAAAATAAAATAACCAGAAGTTAGAAAATTAATTGCTATAAAAATTAAGTAGTTCAATATTAGAAAAGTTATCTCTATAAACATAGAGTAACTCAATGTGAGAAAATTTATTTCTATAAACATAAATTCAATGTTAGAAAATTTATCTCTATAAACATAGAGTAACTCAATGTGAGAAAATTTATCTCTATAAACATAAATTCAATGTGAGAAAATTTATCTCTATAAACATAGAGTAACTCAATGTGAGAAAATTTATCTCTATAAACATAAATTCAATGTGAGAAAATTTATCTCTATAAACATAAATTCAATGTGAGAAAATTTATCGCATAAAAGTGCCAAATTTTAAAGAAATACCCAAATTGGAAGGGTCTGGGGTGAAATGAAAAAAGTTAGCAAGAGATAACAAAAAATAAATGCCAAATAAATATATCAATAATACAGAATATTAAAATAATCTATAGAAGGCACACTAAAAAACTGGAGCTAAATATATTTAGCACAAAACAAATATGCGCATGTGCACAAAAAGACGTGTTTTCCATGTCTCTTGTCATTACAAAACAGAACTACAACTACAAGCAGGTCTCTAGCTACACCAACATCTATTGCCAGGTTGTCTGCACCAATTTCTGTTCAACAATTTAAACTGCCTGTTTATGAAGCAACCTGCTTTGCTTAAATGTATGTAATTTGGTGCAGACTTTTTCAAGAGTACTGACTGGAAAGAGGGCCTCTTAAGGAGTTGTCTATAACTTACGTTAACAATTTGCAGCCCAATTGTTTTACCTCATTCTCCTCTTGTAACAACAGTCAAAATTCACAGACCCACCACTGTTTAATTATGGCAAAAAATCACCCTTCCTCAAAACAATTTTCCTCTTGGTATAAAAATTTTGGTACCCAAAAATTATATAATTTGTTCTGCATTATTCATTATTAGAAAATGTTTCAAATTCCAATAATTTACCTGTTGCTTAACATAATGTTGATGTCAACCCCTCCTCTCCCTTATCAATAATAGCCACAATTTCCAAGATCTCCCCCCTCCCTCCCATTATTGATGTAATTTATGGACAGCTCATTATTAATAAGAATAAACCAAAATTTTAAGCAGTAACAATAACACACACAAAATCTGGCACATAACTACATACAAAAGAAATGTAAAATAAATCATGAGATTTATTGATAGAAACAAAATGGAATAGAAAATATTTCCTCAGAGTAATGGCTTACTTGGGTTTGTAGTTAGCTAGCTCCTCTTCGACCTCCATGAGTCTTGTCTTCAACTCATTCCTCTCCATGACAACCTGATGAATGCATGATTACTTCTTCACTATGTATATATCACACACATGTATGCACGCACACACACACACACACAAGTCATCATGTAATATCAAAACGGTGTGGTTGGTTGGTGATCCAGTGGTCCATGGGCTCATGCCCTTTGACCTAATGCCATTAAATGGCATTATATTGCTGGCAAGTATGGATTTTCGGCCCACCCCGGGACAGAGTCAGAGAATAACTATCACACCTCCAGGAAGGTAGGTTTCAACCTATGCACTGCTCCTATCCACTGTAGCCAAGATAGGGTTCACTGTGCTCATTCCCTGCCACCAGTTGACTACTGATTATGCCGTACTTCTCTATTGCTCCCGGCATGCAACGAAATGTTCAAGTCTTCCAAAAACTCAAAGGATTGTCACGTCCTGAGTCACTGTGCCTCTATGATGGGTTTCAGTCATAGGAAACATCAGTGCTGTCAGTTTCCTCCTCCCCAGTGCTGCACAGTACATCTCTGGGTCCCTCCCAACCACAGAGGGTGCATACATATATTCAAGTACACATGAAACACATTTCAACAACAAAATAACAGCATAATTGTATAGATGACGTGCCATGAGGTTTCTATAAGAAGGTAACCTCAATATAACGGCATGTCATCCACTAAGGTTTACTGTTGCATGGGTGGTTTGTCTAGTGGGTCATTGGTGAGACCCACAGACGCAACCACATGCATCACAACGGTGTGAAGTGTTTGAGAACTCACAGTATTCAATCTTATCACATGGAGATTAAGAAACCAACAGTCTTCAATAAAATCTCTCTGTATGAACTCAGCTCAGCCGAAGACGGATGTGTCATGACATTGGTACATATAAAACGGCAACACATTCCATTCTCTGGACTATATCCTGTTGAAAATCTAGTAAGACCATGTCCTGCACAAGAGAGATCTAGTGGGAGTTTGAGAATGAACACTGAAGAAGAAGAACTCAGCATGTTAGTGACTCAGTTATTGCGCGCCAGCATCATCATATACTATACCGGCTGACATCGGCAATCTCTAATTTCCACAATATTCTCTTCACAATGCTATATGAGTGAACAAGGGGTAGAAATTTATTTCAAACTCAATTACACAAAAAAAAAAACCCTTTTAAAATTTGCACATGCAAGCTTGTGTGCCAAAAGTGGACAAAATGTTGGAGAATGAACTTTGAGATGGCACTGAGAGAAAAATATTGTGGCAAAAATCTTTATAATATTGTTGTTGTCTGTGATATCCAACTGCTGCTGAGTAATTGTACTCTTAGCAACCCAATGCCATTTTTTTTTAAAGTGCAGGTCTTCTGAATTTGTCTCAGTGATCCATACAGTGAGTTAGTGACTGTTAAGTGTCTGTTAAAGTTTTTTCCTGGCAGTTGAAAGGGAAGGACAGTCAATAAGGAGTTATACTGTTCTGTTTAGATAAGAGCAGTGTCTACAAATGGGTAGTTGCTGGGGTCTGATACAGTTTAAATAGCTACTGACACTTGCATGCCCTGTTCTCAACTGAAATATAAGAGATTGATTTCTCCTGCAGAGTTTGTTTATGTAGTTATTGTCTTTTGTCAGTGTCATTAAATAAATTTCGACCAAACATCTCTTTTGTTGATCTGTTCAGCCAGATTTCCCTGGTGTTGTTTCTGAGAATGTTCCCACTATCTTCGCTTCTGTTGTTTTGAGGCACCTCTCTTTTTGCAAGTCTGCTGTTTCATTTCCTGTTAGATTGCTATGTCCTGGAATCTATTGTAGAGCTGCACTGATCGGATATGAATAGATAAGACTGCACAGCTCTGGCTATATAGAGAATATCTTGATTTTCATATGTGGTATTTTTAAGTTCCTCCACAACTGACACAGAGTCTGTAAAAATGACTATGTCTGATGGTTTTTGTTCAATGAGATCAAACTGTTGGTGTATTAACTCAATGGCTGTCTTGCTGGCCTCAGCCCCTGCTTCACAATTTGAGCAATTTTCACCACAAGAGCTCGTAGACAGATTCATTTTGGTAACATATATGGATGTTATATCCTGGAAAACAGGTAGTCTCGAAAGACGATCTGCCCATGTGTTGCCGGGCCCGAGAGGGGAGCAAACAATAGCAACTGTTTACCTTCCATGCATGTCGTAAAAGGCGACTAAGGAGGTTATGGGATGGAGTTGGCTGTCCCATTCCATATAGGGTCAGTGACCCAAAGCCATGCTGAAGTCAGATGTGTCAGGCCGAAAGGCGCAGATATCGCAGCAGTGCTGTAAACTATGACACAACGCATTCCGTTCTCCGGACTACATCCTGCTAATCTGCAGGAGTTTGAGAATGAACGCAGAAGAAGAAGAAGAAGTTGGATATGTCAGACCAAAAGGTGCAGATATCGCAGAAGTGCTGTAAATCATGACACAATACATTCCGTTCTGCTGACTACATCCTGCTAATATGCAGGAGTTTGAAAAAAAATTCATGACACAATACATTCTGCTCTCGGACTACACCGTTAACCTGCAGGAGTCTGAAAACAAACACAGAAGAAGAAAGCCGATCCATCAGTATAAGCCTTGAGTGCTGATGATGGGTAACTGTTTATGGTTTTTGAAGGTATATGTCTTCAGGATTGTTAGTAGTGTTCCTTTATTGGCTTTTTATCTAATAATTTTGTTTGGATATTTGTTGGTGCAAGTTCTTCCAAGGGAGTGGTATGATGTATTTGTTTTCTAGTTCTCTCTTTTGCTGTAAATGGTGCTTATCATCCTCTTCTTTGGATATATCCAGAAAAGACATTAGTTTTAATATTTTTTTTGGTCTCCAGTTGTCAATAGATATATTATTTGGCTGGTCATTCTTTTGTCTCTTGTATGTTTCCCTCCACAGATTATTCTCTGAGCTTGGTTCTGTACCTGATTCAGAGATGAGATGGTAGTGTTGCTCACAATGGTCTGGAGAGAAAGGATGTAATCCATTACTGATCTTACATAGCTGAGATACAGTTAGCGGAGTCTGCTTGCCTGCTCTCCAGTTTGTGCTAGTAAGTCTCTTAATAAGATTTAGATGGAACTCTTTCATTGTTAATATTTTCCCATTAATTTTGATGTTATCTTTATACAATGAAGTACTATATGTTCAAGTGAGAGTGCTGGAGTAGTTGAGAGGTTAGTATAGTTGACTGGTTAAAATGCATTTGTATCGAGTTGAGTAGTGTAGTTGACTGGTTAAAATGCTGGTATAGTTGAGTGGTTAATATAGTTGACTGGTTAAAATGTATTTGTATATAGTTGAGTGGTTAGTGTAGTTGATTGATTACAATGCTGGTGTAGTAGAGTGATGGTGTAGTAGAGTGATTAGAGTGCTGGCGTAGTAGAATGGCTAGAGTGCTGGTGTAGTAGAGTGATTAGAGTGCTGGTGTAGTAGAGTGATTAGAGTGCTGGTGTAGTAGAGTGATTAGAGTGCTGGTGTAGTAGAGTGATTAGAGTGCTGGTGTAGTAGTGTGATTAGAGTGCTGGCGTAGTAGAATGGCTAGAGTGCTGGTGTAGTAGAGTGATTAGAGTGCTGGTGTAGTAGAGTGGCTAGAGTGCTGGTGTAGTAGAGTGATTAGAGTGCTGGTGTAGTAGAGTGGCTAGAGTGCTGGTGTAGTAGAGTGATTAGAGTGCTGGTGTAGTAGAGTGATTAGAGTGCTGGTGTAGTATTGTGATTAGAGTGCTGGTGTAGTAGAGTGGCTAGAGTGCTGGTGTAGTAGAGTGATTAGAGTGCTGGTGTAGTAGAGTGATTAGAGTGCTGGTGTAGTAGAGTGATTAGAGTGCTGGTGTAGTAGAGTGGCTAGAGTGCTGGTGTAGTAGTGTGATTAGAGTGCTGGTGTAGTAGAGTGATTAGAGTGCTGGTGTAGTAGAGTGATTAGAGTGCTGGTGTAGTAGAGTGGCTAGAGTGCTGGTGTAGTAGTGTGATTAGAGTGCTGGTGTAGTAGAGTGGCTAGAGTGCTGGTGTAGTAGAGTGATTAGAGTGCTGGTGTAGTAGAGTGGCTAGAGTGCTGGTGTAGTAGAGTGATTAGAGTGCTGGTGTAGTAGAGTGATTAGAGTGCTGGTGTAGCAGTGTGATTAGAGTGCTGGTGTAGTAGAGAGTGCTGGTATAGTAGTGTGATTAGAGTGCTGGTGTAGTAGAGTGGCTAGAGTGCCTGTGCAATAAAGTGGTTATCCCATCACGTCATCTATGGAAACTCTTTTCTGATGAAGGCAATATTTTGCATCCCAGAACTTAACATCGGAAATCACTTTAAGCACCAAGATTTCTATCACATGAAGCTATACGTGCGTATACTACTTTCAGTTAATAATCACATAAATGTCAACCACAACAGGTTTATATTGAGAACTACATACCTGTCTCAATTCTTCTAAAGTAAATCGTGGCCTGTTTGGATCCTTCAAATCAATGATTAACTTGCCAGTAAGGTCTAACCCAGAAGATGGACTGGCTGGATTATTGATACCGGAGTTGGCTACTATGGCATTGGCCAGCTGCTGTTTGATTGGTTCAGCATCAGTTTCCTTCTGTTAGGCAAAATATTGGTACAGTCAACATTTGTATAACAGACACAAATAATAGCTACAGTCAACATTTGTATAACAGACACAAATAATAGCTAGTCAAAATTCATATAACAGACACAAATACTTGGTAGTCAGAATTTGTATAATTATCACAGAAACGTAGTACAGTCAACATTTGTATAATTATCACACATACTTGGTACAGTCAACATTTGTATAACAGGCAACTATACTTGGTAGTCAACATCTCTATAATGATCACAGGTGCAGTTAAGATTTATATAATTATCACAGATACTTGGTACAGTCAACATTTATATAATTATCACAGATACTTGGTACAGTCAACATTTATATAATTATCACAGATACTTGGTACAGTCAACATTTATATAATTATCATAGATACTTGGTACAGTCAACATTTATATAATTATCATAGATACTTGGTACAGTCAACATTTATATAATTATCACAGATACTTGGTACAGTCAACATTTATATAATTATCACAGATACTTGGTACAGTCAACATTTGTATAACAGTAATAACTGACATCTGATATCCACACTTGACACACCCACTCTTTTTCCATCAACAGTTGACACACCCACTCTCCCTTCCTCAACAGTTGACAAACCCACTCTCTCTTCATCAACAGTTGACACACCCACTGTCTCTCCATAAACAGTTGACATACTCACTCTCTTTTCATCAACATTTGACACACCCATTCTCTCTCCATCAACAGTTGACGGTTTGTTGCTAATCCAAATGGTCCATGTGCTCATGTCCTTTGACCCGATGCCATATATGCAAGTGTTTGTGAGCTGTTGTTTTGTTCCATATAATGTGTTCCATTTAACTGGCCCTGAAGAGAGAAGCATTTTCCTGACATCATCCAGCGCTGGACATTCAAAAAGATGATGGTTAACAGTTTCATAGGGATGTGTGCACAGCTGACACCCTGGAGTGTGTTGTGGTTGTATTCTGTTCAGGTGATTGTTAAGCTGTACATGTTGTGTATGCAGTCTGAAGATGATTGGTCTTTTCTTCCCAGGAGGTTGATATTGTCTGTAGGATTTGGATTGGTCCTATATTTATAGACCACACATTGTCTACACCAACAGTTGATAGATCCACTCTCTAACAACAGCTGACACATCCACACTCTCTCTAACAACATCTGAAATATTCACTCTAACAACATCTGAAATATTCACTCTAACAACATCTGAAATATTCACTCTAACAACATCTGAAATATTCACTCTAACAACATCTGAAATATTCACTCTAACAACATCTGAAATATTCACTCTAACAACATCTGACATTTTCACTCTCTCTAACAACATCTGAAATATTCACTCTAACATCTGAAATATTCACTCTAACAACATCTGACATATTCACTCTCTCTCACAACATCTGACATATTCACTCTAACAACATCTGATATTTTCACTCTAACAACATCTGAAATATTCAATCTAACAACATCTGAAATATTCACTCTAACAACATCTGACATATTCACTCTAACAACATCTGAAATATTCACTCTATCTAATAACATCTGACATATTCACTCTAACAACATCTGACATATTCACTCTCTCTAACAATATCTGACATATTCACTCTCTCTCTAACAACATCTGAAATATTCACTCTAATAACATCTGACATATTCACTCTAACAACATCTGACATATTCACTCTAACAACATCTGACATATTCACTCTAACAACATCTTACATATTCACTCTCTCTAACAATATCTGAAATATTCACTCTCTCTCTAACAACATCTGAAATATTCACTCTAACAACATCTGAAATATTCACTCTAACATCTGAAATATTCACTCTAACAACATCTGACATATTCACTCTCTCTCACAACATCTGACATATTCACTCTAACAACATCTGAGATATTCACTCTCTCTCACAACATCTGACATATTCACTCTAACAACATCTGACATTTTCACTCTAACAACATCTGAAATATTCAATCTAACAACATCTGAAATATTCACTCTAACAACATCTGACATATTCACTCTAACAACATCTGAAATATTCACTCTATCTAATAACATCTGACATATTCACTCTAACAACATCTGACATATTCACTCTCTCTAACAATATCTGACATATTCACTCTCTCTCTAACATCTGAAATATTCACTCTAATAACATCTGACATATTCACTCTAACAACATCTGACATATTCACTCTAACAACATCTGAAATATTCACTCTAACAACATCTGACATATTCACTCTAACAACATCTTACATATTCACTCTCTCTAATAACATCTGACATATTCACTCTCTCTGATAACATCTGACATATTCACTCTCACAACATCTGACATATTCACTCTCTCTAACAATATCTGACATATTCACTCTTTCTAACAACATCTGAAATATTCACTATAACAACATCTGACATATTCACTCTAACAACATCTTACATATTCACTCTCTCTAACAATATCTGAAATATTCACTCTCTCTCTAACAACATCTGAAATATTCACTCTAACAACATCTGACATATTCACTCTAACAACATCTGACATATTCACTCTAACAACATCTGACATATTCACTCTAACAACATCTGACATATTCACTGTCACATCTGACATATTCACTGTCACATCTGACATATTCACTCTCTCTCACAACATCTGACATATTCACTCTAACAACATCTGACATATTCACTTTCTCTAATAACATATGACATATTCACTCTAACAACATCTGACATATTCACTCTCTCTAAGAATATCTGACATATTCACTCTCTCTCTAACAACATCTGAAATATTCACTCTAACAATATCTGAAATATTCACTCTCTCTCTAACAACATCTGAAATATTCACTCTAACAACATCTGACATATTCACTCTAACAACATCTGAAATATTCACTCTCTCTAATAACATCTGACATATTCACTCTAACAACATCTGAAATATTCACTCTCTCTAATAACATCTGACATATTCACTCTCACAACATCTGACATATTCACTCTCTCTCACAACATCTGACATATTCACTCTCTCTCACAACATCTGACATATTCACTCTCTCTAATAACATCTAACATATTCACTCTCTCTAATAACATCTGACATATTCACTCTCTCTAATAACATCTGACATATTCACTCTCACAACATCTGACATATTCACTCTCTCTAATAACATCTGACATATTCACTCTCACAACATCTGACATATTCACTCTCTCTAACAATATCTGAAATATTCACTCTCTCTCTAACAACATCTGAAATATTCACTCTAACAACATCTGACATATTCACTCTAACAACATCTGACATATTCACTCTAACAACATCTGACATATTCACTCTAACAACATCTGACATATTCACTGTCACATCTGACATATTCACTCTCTCTCACAACATCTGACATATTCACTGTCACATCTGACATATTCACTCTCTCTCACAACATCTGACATATTCACTCTAACAACATCTGACATATTCACTCTCTCTAATAACATATGACATATTCACTATAACAACATCTGACATATTCACTCTCTCTCTAACAACATCTGAAATATTCACTCTAACAATATCTGAAATATTCACTCTCTCTCTAACAACATCTGAAATATTCACTCTAACAACATCTGACATATTCACTCTAACAACATCTGAAATATTCACTCTCTCTAATAACATCTGACATATTCACTCTAACAACATCTTACATATTCACTCTCTCTAATAACATCTGACATATTCACTCTCACAACATCTGACATATTCACTCTCTCTCACAACATCTGACATATTCACTCTCTCTCACAACATCTGACATATTCACTCTCTCTCACAACATCTGACATATTCACTCTCTTTAATAACATCTGACATATTCACTCTCTCTAATAACATCTGAAATATTCACTCTAACAATATCTGAAATATTCACTCTCTCTCTAACAACATCTGAAATATTCACTCTAACAACATCTGACATATTCACTCTAACAACATCTGAAATATTCACTCTCTCTAATAACATCTGACATATTCACTCTCACAACATCTGACATATTCACTCTCTCTCACAACATCTGACATATTCACTCTCTCTCACAACATCTGACATATTCACTCTCTCTAATAACATCTAACATATTCACTCTCTCTAATAACATCTGACATATTCACTCTCTCTAATAACATCTGACATATTCACTCTAACAACATCTGACATATTCACTCTAACAACATCTGACATATTCACTCTAACAACATCTTACATATTCACTCTCTCTAATAACATCTGACATATTCACTCTCACAACATCTGACATATTCACTCTCTCTAATAACATCTGACATATTCACTCTCACAACATCTGACATATTCACTCTCTCTAACAATATCTGACATATTCACTCTCTCTAACAACATCTGAAATATTCACTATAACAACATCTGACATATTCACTCTAACAACATCTTACATATTCACTCTAACAATATCTGAAATATTCACTCTCTCTCTAACAACATCTGAAATATTCACTCTAACAACATCTGACATATTCACTCTAACAACATCTGACATATTCACTCTAACAACATCTGACATATTCACTCTAACAACATCTGACATATTCACTGTCACATCTGACATATTCACTCTCTCTCACAACATCTGACATATTCACTCTAACAACATCTGACATATTCACTCTCTCTAATAACATATGACATATTCACTCTAACAACATCTGACATATTCACTCTCTCTAACAATATCTGACATATTCACTCTCTCTCTAACAACATCTGAAATATTCACTCTAACAATATCTGAAATATTCACTCTCTCTCTAACAACATCTGAAATATTCACTCTAACAACATCTGACATATTCACTCTAACAACATCTGAAATATTCACTCTCTCTAATAACATCTGACATATTCACTCTAACAACATCTTACATATTCACTCTCTCTCTAACAACATCTGAAATATTCACTCTAACAACATCTGACATATTCACTCTAACAACATCTGAAATATTCACTCTCTCTAATAACATCTGACATATTCACTCTAACAACATCTTACATATTCACTCTCTCTAATAACATCTGACATATTCACTCTCACAACATCTGACATATTCACTCTCTCTCACAACATCTGACATATTCACTCTCTCTCACAACATCTGACATATTCACTCTCTCTAATAACATCTAACATATTCACTCTCTCTAATAACATCTGACATATTCACTCTCTCTAACAACATCTGACATATTCACTCTTTCTCATAACATCTGACATATTCACTCTCTCTCACAACATCTGACATATTCACTCTAACAACATCTGAGATATTCACTCTCTCTCACAACATCTGACATATTCACTCTAACAACATCTGACATATTCACTCTCTCTAACAACATCTAACATATTCACTCTCTCTAACAACATCTGAAATATTCACTCTAACAACATCTGAAATATTCACTCTAACAACATCTGACATATTCACTCTCTCTCACAACATCTGACATATTCACTCTAACAACATCTGACATATTCACTCTAATAACATCTGACATATTCACTCTCTCTAATAACATCTGACATATTCACTCTCTCTAACAAAATTTTAACAAACTACACTAACCTGAGATTCAACAACTTCCTCATCAACACTTCTAGAGGCTGCAAGTATGGCCTTGACATCTGCTCTTTGTTCATCATATTTCTCTTGCTTCGATATCAACTTCTTGATGTGTTCAACCTCACTATCTTTATCATTCAGCAGTGTCTCTAGCTCAAGCTTCTCTTGTATCAAAAACCTTGCCTGTTTCTTGTGTGTGGTGTTCTTGACTCGTAAGTCTGCATTAACCTTTGCAACTCTCTGGAGTTGCTGTTGTAACTAAACACAGGAAGACAAGTTATTATTCACTGTTTCAAACATTTTCTTCCCATGAATTTGTTCTCTATAATCTGTATCTTCTTTATTTTCTCTCTATAATCTGTATCTTCTTTATTTTCTCTCTATAATCTGTATCTTCTTTATTTTCTCTCTATAATCTGTATCTTCTTTATTTGTTCTCTATAATCTGTATCTTCTTTATTTTCTCTCTATAATCTGTATCTTCTTTATTTGTTCTCTATAATCTGTATCTTCTTTATTTGTTCTCTATAATCTGTATCTTCTTTATTTTCTCTCTATAATCTGTATCTTCTTTATTTTCTCTCTATAATCTGTATCTGCTTTATTTACTTTCTCACAAAACAGACATAATCATCATCAAGTAGCATACCCTGGACTTTTTGAATCTCCAGCTGATCTTGATCTAAATTCACACAGAAGCAGGGTATGAGAGTCATGTTCAGGTGGTCTCTGATATCTTTTTCATTCCCTCTATTATGGTATTTTCTGGGCTGTCATGTCATTTGATATGGTCAAAATATTGTACTTTTCTAGAAAGAACCTTGTTCTTTAGCCTGTTTTCTTTTACTTTTAATTCTCTCAGAATGTCCCTATTGCTGTTGTTTAGCCTGTTTTATTTTTAATTCTCTCAGAATGTCCCTATTGCTGTTGTTTAGCCTGTTTTTAATTTTACTTTTAATTCTCTCAGCAGATCTATCCTATTGTTGATCTCTTTAGTCTGAGGATTCTTCTGTAACATGCTGTTTCAAATGCTGAACTCGAATGTGTCAGACCATTGACACAAATAAAACAGCGACACAAGGCATTTCCATTCTCTGAACTACATCCTGCTGGAAATCTTGTAGTATCATTGTCCTGTTATAAAAGAGATCTGGTGAGAGTTTGAGTACGCACACAAAAAGAAATATATCTAACAAATGCTGCAATTTTATTTCTCATTTTATTTGTAAATGTCAATGATTCACATCCATATATTGCTACTGGAAATATATACGCTCTAAGGAAAGTTAGATTGAATTATATGAAAAACCTCTCATTTTATTTATTATTTGGTTACATCAAATGTACCTCTTATGGTGAGGCACGAACCTTTCAACCGCGGATGTTAGTCCAATTTGGTTATATCATAACTTCACAACCATTTAAAAAAAGTGGATTTGGTGGTTATGGTAATCCAAGTAACAACAACTTCCTGTTAATTATATCACACTCTAAAACTCTATTATAACATAATTTTCTCTCACAGTTGTACTGTATTGAATTCAAATATACATCAATTGAAGTATTCAACTCTAGACTTCAAATATACATCTATTGAAGTATTCAACTCTAGACTTCAAATATACATCTATTGAAGTATTCAATTCTAGACTTCAAATATACATCTATTGAAGTATTCAACTCTAGACTTCAAATATACATCTATTGAAGTATTCAACTCTAGACTTCAAATATACATCTATTGAAGTATTCAATTCTACATCTATTGAAGTATTCAATTCTACATCTATTGAAGTATTCAATTCTACATCTACTGAAGTATTCAATTCTACATCTATTGAAGTATTCAATTCTACATCTACTGAAGTATTCAATTCTACATCTATTGAAGTATTCAATTCTACATCTATTTAAGTATTCAATTCTACATCTATTGAAGTATTCAACTCTACATCTATTGAAGTATTCAATTCTACATTACTGAAGTATTCAATTCTACATCTATTGAAGTATTCAACTCTACATCTATTGAAGTATTCAATTCTACATTATTGAAGTATTCAATTCTACATCTATTGAAGTATTCAATTCTACATTACTGAAGTATTCAATTCTACATCTATTGAAGTATTCAACTCTACATCTATTGAAGTATTCAATTCTACATCTATTGAAGTATTCAATTCTACATCTATTGAAGTATTCAATTCTACATCTATTGAAGTATTCAATTCTACATCTATTGAAGTATTCAACTCTACATCTATTGAAGTATTCAACTCTACATCTATTGAAGTATTCAATTCTACATCTATAGATGTATACAATTCTACATCTACTGAAGTATTGAACTCTACTTTAAATATACATCTATTGAAGTATTCAATTCTACATCTATTGAAGTATTCAATTCTACATCTATTGAAGTATACAATTCTACATCTATTGAAGTATACAATTCTACATCTATTGAAGTATTCAATTCTACATCTATTGAAGTATTCAATTCTACATCTATTGAAGTATACAATTCTACATCTACTGAAGTATTAAACTCTAGACTTTAAATATACATCTATTGAAGTATTCAATTCTACATCTATTGAAGTATTCAATTCTACATCTACTGAAGTATTCAAATATGCATCTACTGAAGTATTCAATTCTACATCTACTGAAGTAATCAATTCTACATTTAATGAAGTATTCAATTCTACATCTATTGAAGTATTCAATTCTATACCTATTGAAGTATTCAATTCTACATCTATTGAAGTATTCAATTCTACATCTATTGAAGTATTCAATTCTACATCTATTGAAGTACTCAATTCTATACCTATTGAAGTATTCAATTCTACATCTATTGAAGTATTCAATTCTACATCTACTGAAGTATTCAAATATGCATCTACTGAAGTATTCAATTCTACATCTACTGAAGTAATCAATTCTACATTTAATGAAGTATTCAATTCTACATCTATTGAAGTATTCAATTCTATACCTATTGAAGTATTCAATTCTACATCTATTGAAGTATTCAATTCTACATCTATTGAAGTATTCAATTCTACATCTATTGAAGTACTCAATTCTATACCTATTGAAGTATTCAATTCTACATCTATTGAAGTATTCAATTCTACATCTATTGAAGTATACAACTCTAGACTTCAAATATATATCTATTGAAGTATTCAATTCTAGACTTCAAACATACATCTATTGAAGTATTCAATTCTAGACTTCAAATAAACATCTATTGAAGTATTCAATTCTAGACTTCAAATATACATCTATTGAAGTATTCAATTCTATACCTATTGAAGTATTCAATTCTACATCTATTGAAGTATTCAACTCTAGACTTAAAATATATATCTATTGAAGTATTCAATTCTAGACTTCAAATATACATCTATTGAAGTATTCAATTCTAGACTTCAAATATACATCTATTGAAATATTCAATTCTACATCTATTAAAGTATTCAATTCTAGACTTCAAAAATACATCTATTGAAGTATTCAATTCTACATCTACTGAAGTATTCAACTCTAGACTTTAAATATACATCTATTGAAGTATTCAATTCTACATCTACTGAAGTATTCAATTCTACATCTATTGAAGTATTCAATTCTACATCTATTGAAGTATACAATTATACATCTACTGAAGTATTCAAATATGCATCTACTGAAGTATTCAATTCTACATCTACTGAAGTATTCAATTCTATACCTATTGAAGTATTCAATTCTACATCTATTGAAGTATACAATTCTACATCTACTGAAGTATTAAACTCTAGACTTTAAATATACATCTATTGAAGTATTCAATTCTACATCTATTGAAGTATTCAATTCTACATCTACTGAAGTATTCAAATATGCATCTACTGAAGTATTCAATTCTACATCTACTGAAGTAATCAATTCTACATTTAATGAAGTATTCAATTCTACATATATTGAAGTATTCAATTCTATACCTATTGAAGTATTCAATTCTACATCTATTGAAGTATTCAATTCTACATCTATTGAAGTATTCAATTCTACATCTATTGAAGTACTCAATTCTATACCTATTGAAGTATTCAATTCTACATCTATTGAAGTATTCAATTCTACATCTACTGAAGTATTCAAATATGCATCTACTGAAGTATTCAATTCTACATCTACTGAAGTAATCAATTCTACATTTAATGAAGTATTCAATTCTACATCTATTGAAGTATTCAATTCTATACCTATTGAAGTATTCAATTCTACATCTATTGAAGTATTCAATTCTACATCTATTGAAGTATTCAATTCTACATCTATTGAAGTACTCAATTCTATACCTATTGAAGTATTCAATTCTACATCTATTGAAGTATTCAATTCTACATCATTGAAGTATACAACTCTAGACTTCAAATATATATCTATTGAAGTATTCAATTCTAGACTTCAAACATACATCTATTGAAGTATTCAATTCTAGACTTCAAATAAACATCTATTGAAGTATTCAATTCTAGACTTCAAATATACATCTATTGAAGTATTCAATTCTATACCTATTGAAGTATTCAATTCTACATCTATTGAAGTATTCAACTCTAGACTTAAAATATATATCTATTGAAGTATTCAATTCTAGACTTCAAATATACATCTATTGAAGTATTCAATTCTACATCTATTAAAGTATTCAATTCTATACCTATTGAAGTATTCAATTCTACATCTATTGAAGTATTCAATTCTAGACTTCAAAAATACATCTATTGAAGTATACAATTCTACATCTACTGAAGTATTGAACTCTACTTTAAATATACATCTATTGAAGTATTCAATTCTACATCTATTGAAGTATTCAATTCTACATCTATTGAAGTATACAATTCTACATCTATTGAAGTATACAATTCTACATCTATTGAAGTATTCAATTCTACATCTATTGAAGTATTCAATTCTACATCTATTGAAGTATACAATTCTACATCTACTGAAGTATTAAACTCTAGACTTTAAATATACATCTATTGAAGTATTCAATTCTACATCTATTGAAGTATTCAATTCTACATCTACTGAAGTATTCAAATATGCATCTACTGAAGTATTCAAATATGCATCTACTGAAGTATTCAATTCTACATCTACTGAAGTAATCAATTCTACATTTAATGAAGTATTCAATTCTACATCTATTGAAGTATTCAATTCTATACCTATTGAAGTATTCAATTCTACATCTATTGAAGTATTCAATTCTACATCTATTGAAGTATTCAATTCTACATCTATTGAAGTACTCAATTCTATACCTATTGAAGTATTCAATTCTACATCTATTGAAGTATTCAATTCTACATCTATTGAAGTATACAACTCTAGACTTCAAATATATATCTATTGAAGTATTCAATTCTATACCTATTGAAGTATTCAATTCTACATCTATTGAAGTATTCAATTCTACATCTATTGAAGTATTCAATTCTACATCTATTGAAGTACTCAATTCTATACCTATTGAAGTATTCAATTCTACATCTATTGAAGTATTCAATTCTACATCTACTGAAGTATTCAAATATGCATCTACTGAAGTATTCGATTCTACATCTACTGAAGTAATCAATTCTACATTTAATGAAGTATTCAATTCTACATCTATTGAAGTATTCAATTCTATACCTATTGAAGTATTCAATTCTACATCTATTGAAGTATTCAATTCTACATCTATTGAAGTATTCAATTCTACATCTATTGAAGTACTCAATTCTATACCTATTGAAGTATTCAATTCTACATCTATTGAAGTATTCAATTCTACATCATTGAAGTATACAACTCTAGACTTCAAATATATATCTATTGAAGTATTCAATTCTAGACTTCAAACATACATCTATTGAAGTATTCAATTCTAGACTTCAAATAAACATCTATTGAAGTATTCAATTCTAGACTTCAAATATACATCTATTGAAGTATTCAATTCTATACCTATTGAAGTATTCAATTCTACATCTATTGAAGTATTCAACTCTAGACTTAAAATATATATCTATTGAAGTATTCAATTCTAGACTTCAAATATACATCTATTGAAGTATTCAATTCTACATCTATTAAAGTATTCAATTCTATACCTATTGAAGTATTCAATTCTACATCTATTGAAGTATTCAATTCTAGACTTCAAAAATACATCTATTGAAGTATACAATTCTACATCTACTGAAGTATTGAACTCTACTTTAAATATACATCTATTGAAGTATTCAATTCTACATCTATTGAAGTATTCAATTCTACATCTATTGAAGTATACAATTCTACATCTATTGAAGTATACAATTCTACATCTATTGAAGTATTCAATTCTACATCTATTGAAGTATTCAATTCTACATCTATTGAAGTATACAATTCTACATCTACTGAAGTATTAAACTCTAGACTTTAAATATACATCTATTGAAGTATTCAATTCTACATCTATTGAAGTATTCAATTCTACATCTACTGAAGTATTCAAATATGCATCTACTGAAGTATTCAATTCTACATCTACTGAAGTAATCAATTCTACATTTAATGAAGTATTCAATTCTACATCTATTGAAGTATTCAATTCTATACCTATTGAAGTATTCAATTCTACATCTATTGAAGTATTCAATTCTACATCTATTGAAGTATTCAATTCTACATCTATTGAAGTACTCAATTCTATACCTATTGAAGTATTCAATTCTACATCTATTGAAGTATTCAATTCTACATCTACTGAAGTATTCAAATATGCATCTACTGAAGTATTCAATTCTACATCTACTGAAGTAATCAATTCTACATTTAATGAAGTATTCAATTCTACATCTATTGAAGTATTCAATTCTATACCTATTGAAGTATTCAATTCTACATCTATTGAAGTATTCAATTCTACATCTATTGAAGTATTCAATTCTACATCTATTGAAGTACTCAATTCTATACCTATTGAAGTATTCAATTCTACATCTATTGAAGTATTCAATTCTACATCTATTGAAGTATACAACTCTAGACTTCAAATATATATCTATTGAAGTATTCAATTCTAGACTTCAAACATACATCTATTGAAGTATTCAATTCTAGACTTCAAATAAACATCTATTGAAGTATTCAATTCTAGACTTCAAATATACATCTATTGAAGTATTCAATTCTATACCTATTGAAGTATTCAATTCTACATCTATTGAAGTATTCAACTCTAGACTTAAAATATATATCTATTGAAGTATTCAATTCTAGACTTCAAATATACATCTATTGAAGTATTCAATTCTAGACTTCAAATATACATCTATTGAAATATTCAATTCTACATCTATTAAAGTATTCAATTCTATACCTATTGAAGTATTCAATTCTACATCTATTGAAGTATTCAATTCTAGACTTCAAAAATACATCTATTGAAGTATTCAATTCTACATCTACTGAAGTATTCAACTCTAGACTTTAAATATACATCTATTGAAGTATTCAATTCTACATCTACTGAAGTATTCAATTCTACATCTATTGAAGTATTCAATTCTACATCTATTGAAGTATACAATTATACATCTACTGAAGTATTCAAATATGCATCTACTGAAGTATTCAATTCTACATCTACTGAAGTATTCAATTCTATACCTATTGAAGTATTCAATTCTACATCTATTGAAGTATACAATTCTACATCTACTGAAGTATTAAACTCTAGACTTTAAATATACATCTATTGAAGTATTCAATTCTACATCTATTGAAGTATTCAATTCTACATCTACTGAAGTATTCAAATATGCATCTACTGAAGTATTCAATTCTACATCTACTGAAGTAATCAATTCTACATTTAATGAAGTATTCAATTCTACATATATTGAAGTATTCAATTCTATACCTATTGAAGTATTCAATTCTACATCTATTGAAGTATTCAATTCTACATCTATTGAAGTATTCAATTCTACATCTATTGAAGTACTCAATTCTATACCTATTGAAGTATTCAATTCTACATCTATTGAAGTATTCAATTCTACATCTACTGAAGTATTCAAATATGCATCTACTGAAGTATTCAATTCTACATCTACTGAAGTAATCAATTCTACATTTAATGAAGTATTCAATTCTACATCTATTGAAGTATTCAATTCTATACCTATTGAAGTATTCAATTCTACATCTATTGAAGTATTCAATTCTACATCTATTGAAGTATTCAATTCTACATCTATTGAAGTACTCAATTCTATACCTATTGAAGTATTCAATTCTACATCTATTGAAGTATTCAATTCTACATCATTGAAGTATACAACTCTAGACTTCAAATATATATCTATTGAAGTATTCAATTCTAGACTTCAAACATACATCTATTGAAGTATTCAATTCTAGACTTCAAATAAACATCTATTGAAGTATTCAATTCTAGACTTCAAATATACATCTATTGAAGTATTCAATTCTATACCTATTGAAGTATTCAATTCTACATCTATTGAAGTATTCAACTCTAGACTTAAAATATATATCTATTGAAGTATTCAATTCTAGACTTCAAATATACATCTATTGAAGTATTCAATTCTACATCTATTAAAGTATTCAATTCTATACCTATTGAAGTATTCAATTCTACATCTATTGAAGTATTCAATTCTAGACTTCAAAAATACATCTATTGAAGTATACAATTCTACATCTACTGAAGTATTGAACTCTACTTTAAATATACATCTATTGAAGTATTCAATTCTACATCTATTGAAGTATTCAATTCTACATCTATTGAAGTATACAATTCTACATCTATTGAAGTATTCAATTCTACATCTATTGAAGTATTCAATTCTACATCTATTGAAGTATACAATTCTACATCTACTGAAGTATTAAACTCTAGACTTTAAATATACATCTATTGAAGTATTCAATTCTACATCTATTGAAGTATTCAATTCTACATCTACTGAAGTATTCAAATATGCATCTACTGAAGTATTCAATTCTACATCTACTGAAGTAATCAATTCTACATTTAATGAAGTATTCAATTCTACATCTATTGAAGTATTCAATTCTATACCTATTGAAGTATTCAATTCTACATCTATTGAAGTATTCAATTCTACATCTATTGAAGTATTCAATTCTACATCTATTGAAGTACTCAATTCTATACCTATTGAAGTATTCAATTCTACATCTATTGAAGTATTCAATTCTACATCTACTGAAGTATTCAAATATGCATCTACTGAAGTATTCAATTCTACATCTACTGAAGTAATCAATTCTACATTTAATGAAGTATTCAATTCTACATCTATTGAAGTATTCAATTCTATACCTATTGAAGTATTCAATTCTACATCTATTGAAGTATTCAATTCTACATCTATTGAAGTATTCAATTCTACATCTATTGAAGTACTCAATTCTATACCTATTGAAGTATTCAATTCTACATCTATTGAAGTATTCAATTCTACATCTATTGAAGTATACAACTCTAGACTTCAAATATATATCTATTGAAGTATTCAATTCTAGACTTCAAACATACATCTATTGAAGTATTCAATTCTAGACTTCAAATAAACATCTATTGAAGTATTCAATTCTAGACTTCAAATATACATCTATTGAAGTATTCAATTCTATACCTATTGAAGTATTCAATTCTACATCTATTGAAGTATTCAACTCTAGACTTAAAATATATATCTATTGAAGTATTCAATTCTAGACTTCAAATATACATCTATTGAAGTATTCAATTCTAGACTTCAAATATACATCTATTGAAATATTCAATTCTACATCTATTAAAGTATTCAATTCTATACCTATTGAAGTATTCAATTCTACATCTATTGAAGTATTCAATTCTAGACTTCAAAAATACATCTATTGAAGTATTCAATTCTACATCTACTGAAGTATTCAACTCTAGACTTTAAATATACATCTATTGAAGTATTCAATTCTACATCTACTGAAGTATTCAATTCTACATCTATTGAAGTATTCAATTCTACATCTATTGAAGTATACAATTATACATCTACTGAAGTATTCAAATATGCATCTACTGAAGTATTCAATTCTACATCTACTGAAGTATTCAATTCTATACCTATTGAAGTATTCAATTCTACATCTATTGAAGTATACAATTCTACATCTACTGAAGTATTAAACTCTAGACTTTAAATATACATCTATTGAAGTATTCAATTCTACATCTATTGAAGTATTCAATTCTACATCTACTGAAGTATTCAAATATGCATCTACTGAAGTATTCAATTCTACATCTACTGAAGTAATCAATTCTACATTTAATGAAGTATTCAATTCTACATATATTGAAGTATTCAATTCTATACCTATTGAAGTATTCAATTCTACATCTATTGAAGTATTCAATTCTACATCTATTGAAGTATTCAATTCTACATCTATTGAAGTACTCAATTCTATACCTATTGAAGTATTCAATTCTACATCTATTGAAGTATTCAATTCTACATCTACTGAAGTATTCAAATATGCATCTACTGAAGTATTCAATTCTACATCTACTGAAGTAATCAATTCTACATTTAATGAAGTATTCAATTCTACATCTATTGAAGTATTCAATTCTATACCTATTGAAGTATTCAATTCTACATCTATTGAAGTATTCAATTCTACATCTATTGAAGTATTCAATTCTACATCTATTGAAGTACTCAATTCTATACCTATTGAAGTATTCAATTCTACATCTATTGAAGTATTCAATTCTACATCATTGAAGTATACAACTCTAGACTTCAAATATATATCTATTGAAGTATTCAATTCTAGACTTCAAACATACATCTATTGAAGTATTCAATTCTAGACTTCAAATAAACATCTATTGAAGTATTCAATTCTAGACTTCAAATATACATCTATTGAAGTATTCAATTCTATACCTATTGAAGTATTCAATTCTACATCTATTGAAGTATTCAACTCTAGACTTAAAATATATATCTATTGAAGTATTCAATTCTAGACTTCAAATATACATCTATTGAAGTATTCAATTCTACATCTATTAAAGTATTCAATTCTATACCTATTGAAGTATTCAATTCTACATCTATTGAAGTATTCAATTCTAGACTTCAAAAATACATCTATTGAAGTATTCAATTCTACATCTACTGAAGTATTCAACTCTAGACTTTAAATATACATCTATTGAAGTATTCAATTCTACATCTACTGAAGTATTCAATTCTACATCTATTGAAGTATTCAATTCTACATCTATTGAAGTATACAATTATACATCTACTGAAGTATTCAAATATGCATCTACTGAAGTATTCAATTCTACATCTACTGAAGTATTCAATTCTATACCTATTGAAGTATTCAATTCTACATCTATTGAAGTATACAATTCTACATCTACTGAAGTATTAAACTCTAGACTTTAAATATACATCTATTGAAGTATTCAATTCTACATCTATTGAAGTATTCAATTCTACATCTACTGAAGTATTCAAATATGCATCTACTGAAGTATTCAATTCTACATCTACTGAAGTAATCAATTCTACATTTAATGAAGTATTCAATTCTACATATATTGAAGTATTCAATTCTATACCTATTGAAGTATTCAATTCTACATCTATTGAAGTATTCAATTCTACATCTATTGAAGTATTCAATTCTACATCTATTGAAGTACTCAATTCTATACCTATTGAAGTATTCAATTCTACATCTATTGAAGTATTCAATTCTACATCTACTGAAGTATTCAAATATGCATCTACTGAAGTATTCAATTCTACATCTACTGAAGTAATCAATTCTACATTTAATGAAGTATTCAATTCTACATCTATTGAAGTATTCAATTCTATACCTATTGAAGTATTCAATTCTACATCTATTGAAGTATTCAATTCTACATCTATTGAAGTATTCAATTCTACATCTATTGAAGTACTCAATTCTATACCTATTGAAGTATTCAATTCTACATCTATTGAAGTATTCAATTCTACATCTATTGAAGTATACAACTCTAGACTTCAAATATATATCTATTGAAGTATTCAATTCTAGACTTCAAACATACATCTATTGAAGTATTCAATTCTAGACTTCAAATAAACATCTATTGAAGTATTCAATTCTAGACTTCAAATATACATCTATTGAAGTATTCAATTCTATACCTATTGAAGTATTCAATTCTACATCTATTGAAGTATTCAACTCTAGACTTAAAATATATATCTATTGAAGTATTCAATTCTAGACTTCAAATATACATCTATTGAAGTATTCAATTCTAGACTTCAAATATACATCTATTGAAATATTCAATTCTACATCTATTAAAGTATTCAATTCTATACCCATTGAAGTATTCAATTCTACATCTATTGAAGTATTCAATTCTAGACTTCAAAAATACATCTATTGAAGTATTCAATTCTACATCTACTGAAGTATTCAACTCTAGACTTTAAATATACATCTATTGAAGTATTCAATTCTACATCTACTGAAGTATTCAATTCTACATCTATTGAAGTATTCAATTCTACATCTATTGAAGTATACAATTATACATCTACTGAAGTATTCAAATATGCATCTACTGAAGTATTCAATTCTACATCTACTGAAGTATTCAATTCTATACCTATTGAAGTATTCAATTCTACATCTATTGAAGTATTCAATTCTACATCTATTGAAGTATTCAATTCTACATCTATTGAAGTACTCAATTCTATACCTATTGAAGTATTCAATTCTACATCTATTGAAGTATTCAATTCTACATCTATTGAAGTATACAACTCTAGACTTCAAATATATATCTATTGAAGTATTCAATTCTAGACTTCAAACATACATCTATTGAAGTATTCAATTCTAGACTTCAAATAAACATCTATTGAAGTATTCAATTCTAGACTTCAAATATACATCTATTGAAGTATTCAATTCTATACCTATTGAAGTATTCAATTCTACATCTATTGAAGTATTCAACTCTAGACTTAAAATATATATCTATTGAAGTATTCAATTCTAGACTTCAAATATACATCTATTGAAGTATTCAATTCTAGACTTCAAATATACATCTATTGAAATATTCAATTCTACATCTATTAAAGTATTCAATTCTATACCCATTGAAGTATTCAATTCTACATCTATTGAAGTATTCAATTCTAGACTTCAAAAATACATCTATTGAAGTATTCAATTCTACATCTACTGAAGTATTCAACTCTAGACTTTAAATATACATCTATTGAAGTATTCAATTCTACATCTACTGAAGTATTCAATTCTACATCTATTGAAGTATTCAATTCTACATCTATTGAAGTATACAATTATACATCTACTGAAGTATTCAAATATGCATCTACTGAAGTATTCAATTCTACATCTACTGAAGTATTCAATTCTATACCTATTGAAGTATTCAATTCTACATCTATTGAAGTATTCAATTCTACATCTATTGAAGTATTCAATTCTACATCTATTGAAGTACTCAATTCTATACCTATTGAAGTATTCAATTCTACATCTATTGAAGTATTCAATTCTACATCTATTGAAGTATACAACTCTAGACTTCAAATATATATCTATTGAAGTATTCAATTCTAGACTTCAAACATACATCTATTGAAGTATTCAATTCTAGACTTCAAATAAACATCTATTGAAGTATTCAATTCTAGACTTCAAATATACATCTATTGAAGTATTCAATTCTATACCTATTGAAGTATTCAATTCTACATCTATTGAAGTATTCAACTCTAGACTTAAAATATATATCTATTGAAGTATTCAATTCTAGACTTCAAATATACATCTATTGAAGTATTCAATTCTAGACTTCAAATATACATCTATTGAAATATTCAATTCTACATCTATTAAAGTATTCAATTCTATACCTATTGAAGTATTCAATTCTACATCTATTGAAGTATTCAATTCTAGACTTCAAAAATACATCTATTGAAGTATTCAATTCTACATCTACTGAAGTATTCAACTCTAGACTTTAAATATACATCTATTGAAGTATTCAATTCTACATCTATTGAAGTATTCAATTCTACATCTATTGAAGTATACAATTATACATCTACTGAAGTATTCAAATATGCATCTACTGAAGTATTCAATTCTACATCTACTGAAGTATTCAATTCTATACCTATTGAAGTATTCAATTCTACATCTATTGAAGTATTCAATTCTACATCTATTGAAGTATTCAATTCTACATCTATTGAAGTACTCAATTCTATACATATTGAAGTATTCAATTCTACATCTATTGAAGTATTCAATTCTACATCTATTGAAGTATACAACTCTAGACTTCAAATATATATCTATTGAAGTATTCAATTCTAGACTTCAAACATACATCTATTGAAGTATTCAATTCTAGACTTCAAATAAACATCTATTGAAGTATTCAATTCTAGACTTCAAATATACATCTATTGAAGTATTCAATTCTATACCTATTGAAGTATTCAATTCTACATCTATTGAAGTATTCAACTCTAGACTTAAAATATATATCTATTGAAGTATTCAATTCTAGACTTCAAATATACATCTATTGAAGTATTCAATTCTAGACTTCAAATATACATCTATTGAAATATTCAATTCTACATCTATTAAAGTATTCAATTCTATACCTATTGAAGTATTCAATTCTACATCTATTGAAGTATTCAATTCTAGACTTCAAAAATACATCTATTGAAGTATTCAATTCTACATCTACTGAAGTATTCAACTCTAGACTTTAAATATACATCTATTGAAGTATTCAATTCTACATCTATTGAAGTATTCAATTCTACATCTATTGAAGTATACAATTATACATCTACTGAAGTATTCAAATATGCATCTACTGAAGTATTCAATTCTACATCTACTGAAGTATTCAATTCTATACCTATTGAAGTATTCAATTCTACATCTATTGAAGTATTCAATTCTACATCTATTGAAGTATTCAATTCTACATCTATTGAAGTACTCAATTCTATACATATTGAAGTATTCAATTCTACATCTATTGAAGTATTCAATTCTACATCTATTGAAGTATACAACTCTAGACTTCAAATATATATCTATTGAAGTATTCAATTCTAGACTTCAAACATACATCTATTGAAGTATTCAATTCTAGACTTCAAATAAACATCTATTGAAGTATTCAATTCTAGACTTCAAATATACATCTATTGAAGTATTCATTTCTAGACTTCAAATATACATCTATTGAAATATTCAATTCTACATCTATTAAAGTATTCAATTCTATACCTATTGAAGTATTCAATTCTACATCTATTGAAGTATTCAATTCTAGACTTCAAAAATACATCTATTGAAGTATTCAATTCTACATCTACTGAAGTATTCAACTCTAGACTTTAAATATACATCTATTGAAGTATTCAATTCTACATCTATTGAAGTATTCAATTCTACATCTATTGAAGTATACAATTATACATCTACTGAAGTATTCAAATATGCATCTACTGAAGTATTCAATTCTACATCTACTGAAGTATTCAATTCTATACCTATTGAAGTATTCAATTCTACATCTATTGAAGTATTCAATTCTACATCTATTGAAGTATTCAATTCTACATCTATTGAAGTACTCAATTCTATACCTATTGAAGTATTCAATTCTACATCTATTGAAGTATTCAATTCTACATCTATTAAAGGATACAACTCTAGACTTCAAATATATATCTATTGAAGTATTCAATTCTAGACTTCAAACATACATCTATTGAAGTATTCAATTCTAGACTTCAACTAAACATCTATAGAAGCATTCAATTCTAGACTTCAAATAAACATCTATTGAAGTATTCAATTCTAGACTTCAAATATACATCTATTGAAGTATTCAATTCTACATCTATGGAAATATTCAATTCTATACCTATTGAAGTATTCAATTCTACATCTATTGAAGTATACAACTCTAGACTTCAAATATATATCTATTGAAGTATTCAATTCTAGACTTCAAATATACATCTATTGAAGTATTCAATTCTACATCTATTGAAGTATTCAATTTTACATCTATTGAAGTATACAACTCTAGACTTCAAATATATATCTATTGAAGTATTCAATTCTAGACTTCAAACATACATCTATTGAAGTATTCAATTCTAGACTTCAAATATACATCTATTGAAGTATTCAATTCTAGACTTCAAATATACATCTATTGAAGTATTCAATTCTACATCTATTGAAGTATTCAACACTAGACTTCAAATATACATCTATTGAAGTATTCAATTCTAGACTTCAAATATACACCTATTGAAGTATTCAATTCTAGACTTCAAATATACATCTATTGAAGTATTCAATTCTACATCTACTGAAGTATTCAACTCTAGACTTTAAATATACATCTATTGAAGTATTCAATTCTACATCTACTGAAGTATTCAATTCTACATCTATTGAAGTATTCAATTCTACATCTATTGAAGTATACAATTATACATCTACTGAAGTATTCAAATATGCATCTACTGAAGTATTCAATTCTACATCTACTGAAGTATTCAATTCTATACCTATTGAAGTATTCAATTCTACATCTATTGAAGTATTCAATTCTACATCTATTGAAGTATTCAATTCTACATCTATTGAAGTACTCAATTCTATACCTATTGAAGTATTCAATTCTACATCTATTGAAGTATACAACTCTAGACTTCAAATATATATCTATTGAAGTATTCAATTCTAGACTTTAAATATACACCTATTGAAGTATTCAATTCTACATCTATTGAAGTATTCAATTCTACATCTTTTGAAGTATTCAATTCTATACTTATTGAAGTATTCAATTGTCCATCTAGTGAAGTATTCAATTCTATACCTATTGAAGTATTCAATTGTACATCTATTGAAGTATTCAATTCTAGACTTCAAATATACATCTATTGATGTAATCAATTCTACATCTACTGAAGTATTCAGCTCTAGACTTTAAATATACATCTATTGAAATATTCAATTCTACATCTAGTGAAGTATTCAATTCTATACCTATTGAAGTATTCAATTTTACATCTATTGAAGTATACAACTCTAGACTTCAAATATACATCTATTCAAGTATTCAATTCTACATCTATTGAAGAATTCAATTCTATACCCATTGAAGTATTCAATTCTACATCTATTGAAGTATTCAATTCTATACCTATTGAAGTATTCAATTCTACATCTATTGAAGTATATAACTCTAGACTTTAAATATACATCTATTGAAGTATTCAATTCTATACCTATTGAAATAATTAATTCTACATCTATTGAAGTATACAACTCTAAAATTCAAATATACATCTATTGAAGTATTCAATTCTAGACTTCAAATATACATCTATTCAAGTATTCAATTCTTCCAGGTGGTCTCCAGCTCACTTTGAGCTCTTCTGTTTGCCGCCCATGCTTCACATCCGTAGAGAGGAATTCATTTGATGTAACATCCTAGCACTCAAATTCACATATGTATTGATACCACTCTATTGTGTTGAATGTGACAATGAACATATATAATATTATTTTTCATCTAATACTTTCAGTTGTTAGTACATGGTTCTAAAAGAACTTACTGTACATGTGCCAACACGGGTTTCCGTAGAATAAGTTATAGTTCACGTCTGTACTCATAATATGTTATACGTTATTATTTTCTGTCAGTTCTGCTATAAATTGTAAATACATCTAATAATTCTAATAAAATCCCTTAATCATGACAAACTATTGCAAAACTCTTCAAATAAAATAGAAATGTGCCTGTTTGTTTCTTTCTTTATTAAATACATTCCTTCAATAATTTGCATTCTACAATTAGTGATTTACACGAAACAACACAAAAACACCACTGAATAATGTTACGTTATTTGTACTGTGCCAACAACTTGTGGTAAGGAAACCTGTGCACACACGTTTCAAAGTCGGGTGTTATTTGAGGAACACATACCTAGATAACAATATTAGTGACACCAATATAAGAAATTATCAGTCTAGAGTTTGTACATTACTATATAATTTTTTTCCCCAAGGAAATACAAATAAACAACAGACATGAATCAATCAATGGTTTTAAAGCGCAGTTCACATCAATCGTGTAGAAGTAATAACAGAAAATATCCTGCACCCAACAAATATCTCTGTTGAATAATTATAAAAACCAATAACCAGTCAAGGATGCAAGGGTGTCATATTGAGAGCTTTGGTATAGAAAGATCTGATCTCCACACATCTATATTCTCTACCATCCTGATGAGCTAGAAAAATTCACACCATGTCCAGTTCTTGATATTATCCAGCCATGTCTTCCTCTGGCCACCTCTTTTTTTTTCACCTCCATTGCACCTTGAAGAACATCTTTTGTAACAAGGAATTCATCATATGCAATACCACTGGAGTTTATAAAGTTTCCTGAATGTTAACAGTGGTGCTTGTTGACCAGCTAATACAATAATTCTACCATGTATAAACACATGATACCCGCCTGCCGAGAATACCACTCATAGCACGTAACTCCGTAGCTTCAAGTGATAATCCACACAAAGGATTCAAGGGGTACCACATTGGATGCTTTAGCACACAGAGTCCTCTAGCGAATTCTATCCTCAGCGATGCGAATGAGTATGGAAATATCTTGCCCTGTCCATTCCTTGATGTTGTCTGTCCATGCCTTTATTTGTCCTCCTCTGTTTTTCCACCCTCGACAGTTCCCTGCAGTATTCTTTTTCACAAGGAATTGTGCCTGCACACATGTCCGAACCATGCTAGTTTTCATCATTTCATTATTGAAAGCAATGGCTCTTGAACACCTGCACACATCTCTACTTTATTTCTTACGTACACATTGGTCTTATGTTCCCTATAGGAAATTCGTAGAATTTGTCTGTAGCATTTGTACTCGAAAGCCTGTAATCTTCTCTCCATGTCCGCAGTGAGTGTCCAACTCTCACAACCATACAGCACAACAGAAAACATCAGCGACTTAAACAGTTTGATTTTCACTCCAACACCGATGTTGCTTTTCCAAATCACAGTTAGCCTTGACAAGGACGCTAAAGCCATCTCCAGCCTTATTTTTAGTTCTGCTTTGCATTTACCATCGCTGCATATACTGGATCCGAGGTATTTGAAGGTATTCACCACCTCAAGCTTATGTCCATTCATCATGATATTAGTCTGGTTTTCTGTGTCTCTGCTGTTTGTGATTATCCATTGTAGTATTTCAGTTTGCAAAAGGTTTAGCTAGTGGTGCCCATCTCCTCTCCAGCTGTCCTTATGATGTGGTTAGATGGATGTGTTTTCTCTCTCCGCATCCATTGCACTTTGCTGATGTTATAAATACAGACTATAGAAGAAAACCAAACAATCATCCAGCTAGAGATGAAATTGAGAAAGTAGTGTGGATTGGACACTCTCTGACAATATAGCTAGAAATGTGAAGGACTGGAAGCAACAAAAGAAGAGGGCAAGGAGGCACAAAAACACGCTTGGACAAACTAAGACTTACGGCTTCACAGTCAATTCCCTTCTGCCCAAGTTCTCTCTTCATATTTCCCAACTCCTCTCTCTGTTTATCGACTGTCTCTTTGAGCTTGACCAAAACCTTGATTTCTTCTTCTTCTGTTTCTGCAAAATTTCAGAAATATCATTAATACTCAATTAATTTGTAACTATAGGTGCACAGTAATAGACAGAGAACTCCTCAGCCATATTCCTCTAAGACAAGAGTGACTGCTGGCAAAATTATATCTTTGTGAGCTGATCAATTTGAAATACTACACTTTCTGGTATTTTTTGACTTTTTTCGACAATTTCTATACTTTTTCTACCTAAAAAATGTGAACCTTCTTCTATCTCTATCTATCTATTCACTAAACCCTTTGTTGCCTTTCAGCGTTAGGGGTAGAAGGATTTTCTGGAGATGGCCCTCTTGTGTGCTGAGTATATGTGGAGTTTGTTGCCTCTTTTATTTCAGTGGTCCATCGTTTTCGTTGTCGGCCTCTAGATCTACCTTCACTGTATCTGTGTGGCATAGCTTGTTGTGGTATGCTGTCTGATGCTAGTCTGGTGATGTTTGCAAACCATCTTATCTGTTTCTCTTAATATATTCCAAGATTGGAGTGGTACCGGTTCTTTGCCTAACGTCTTCATTTCTCACTCTGTCTCTTAATGATATTCCTAGGATTCTGCGCAAACATGCCATTTCAGCTGTCACAAGTTTAAGTTTATACTCTTCATTTTACTACGAGCCATTGTGTTCTCACTGAACCTTCTTCAGCACACTCCATTTACACCTGTTCTATTTTGTATTATACAAACTATTACACACATATCTATACCTAAGTCTTGTGAGTCAAGTGCAAACTCTGTGTGTCAATGGATAAATATGTGTGTGGTAGCGCAGCTTAGCAGAATAGTGCTCATCATTATTCAAACATTTTGTAACTATGGGCACTCATTGGCAGATTTTGTATACGAAACTGGGAAACACATAGAAACTACTGAAAGGAATAGATGATTACAGAATTGGAAGAAGATTTTTGCAAGGCATGTACTCATAAAACGATTAAGAATACAATAAAATAGGGTTATAAATATAATAGAATAAGATTAGAATAGAACATAATTGAATACAATAGAATAACATTAGAAATATTAATGTAATAAAGTTTGAAATATAATAGAATATAATAAGATTAGAAATAGAAAAGAATAAGATTAGAAATAGAAAAGAATAAGATTAGAAATAAAAAAGAATAAGATTAGAAATAGAAAAGAATAAGATTAGAAATAGAATAGACTAAGTAGTCTAAGTATGCCCTGCAGGCACGTTATTTATCATATATAATATGGAAGACTATTCGTGGCTCAGATTGGTCTTGTGAGTCGCATCCATCATTGCCATGGATTGTATAGACTATATTTCTTTTAGCATAACAATAGTAATATTGTCTGGGAACATGGAAAGGTGTCTACTACTAGAAATAGAATAGAGATTAAAAATATGATAGAATAAGATTAGAAATAGAATATATATAATAGAATAAGATTTAAAAATTGGTATCGTATCCTATTCAGGACGTAGCTATCAACACATTTTTTGGCCGTAGTGATTTTCTAGGCAATATAAATGTTAAGTAGTTTGCCATTGCTTTCTCAATGGTCCGGAAACAAAAAAAGCGATGATTCAAGACCAGTACCTTGACTGTCACAGATGCTCTCTGTACCACCACGTCACAGAGTCAAGCTGAATAAGCTTAGAAATAGAATACAAGATATGAAATATGTCCATTATTTTTTTGTTTATGCTTTACCTTGTCGTTTTGCTGCAAGTTCAGCAACAGCTGCATATTTCTCATTGCGTGCATTCTCCCTGAGTCGCTTGTTTTCTTCCTGAAGCTTGTTGACAACTCCCAGCAAATCTTTGACTTCTAACTGCCAGTTCTCCTCTATGACTTCCAGTTCCTAGTACAATAAAGATACAATATTGATAATAATTACAAGCTCTATGACGTTGATAAATGAGAATGAATGGGTATTTGTTCACCAACATCATTGCACTCCAAACAAATATGACATCATTGCACTCTGTGAAAATCTGACATGATTGTACACCAACCAAATCCGACATCATTGAATTCCAAGCAAATCTATAGGTGTTCAGTCTCTGCCAGCAGATGTCAGAGTGAATTTATTTTGTGGGCATTCGTTCTCAAATTTCCACTGAGTCTCTTTTGTAGTATACCAGAGACCTTCAAAGCTTACTCACTCACAGGTGATCTCTGGAACTTCCACTGAGTTTCTTTTGTAGTATACTAGAGACCTTCAAAGCTTAGTCACTCACAGGTGATCTCTGGAACTTCCACTGAGTTTCTTTTGTAGTATACTAGAGACCTTCAAAGCTTACTCACTCACAGGTGATCTCTGGAACTTCCACTGAGTTTCTTTTGTAGTATACTAGAGACCTTCAAAGCTTACTCACTCACAGGTGATCTCTGGAACTTCCACTGAGTTTCTTTTGTAGTATACTAGAGACCTTCAAAGCGTACTCACTCACAGGTGATCTCTGGAACTTCCACTGAGTTTCTTTTGTAGTATACTAGAGACCTTCAAAGCTTACTCACTCACAGGTGATCTCTGGAACTTCCACTGAGTTTCTTTTGTAGTATACTAGAGACCTTCAAAGCTTACTCACTCACAGGTGATCTCTGGAACTTCCACTGAGTTTCTTTTGTAGTACACTAGAGACCTTCAAAGCTTACTCACTCACAGGTGATCTCTGGAACTTCCACTGAGTTTCTTTTGTAGTACACTAGAGACCTTCAAAGCTTACTCACTCACAGGTGATCTCTGGTTAGTTACACATACAGGTTGAAATTGCTCGAGTGTCACTAACTTTAGCAACTCGATATCTTTACTCCCAGCTTCAACAAACATGTTATGCCCCTCACATGGTCCCTGTTACGGAGGCAGGACAATGGTCCTACTAGATTTCCAACAGGATGTAGTTCATAAAGCTAAAATATGTTGCGTCACCGTTTTATTTGTGCCAATGTGTCATCACATCCGACTTCGGCAGTGGTAACTAATATATTCAGTGTTTTTACTGCTTCCACTGAAAGGTGGACATCTGTTACCATATCGCTAGTAGACCAGCCATATGAGAGAACTGCTTCCCGTTTAACATGCTGGTCACTAATCTCACATCTAACCATAGTCAAACTTTCTTGACCTTTTTTATGCTATCTGCGTCAGTATCAACTTTATAATATGCGTGCTGATGGTTTCTGTGGCTCACTGGTTAAACACAGTCCTCACTCTGTCTCACAAATTTATAGTCTTACTAAATTCTGAAAGGAGAAAACATTACTACAATAGCCAGACACTATACACATTTTAAGGCAAAAATTGAAGCAGCAACAGTGACGGCAAAAGTGTACATAAAACATTGAGACACAAACTATAAACACAAGTAAAGCTCCTGACAGATAATCAATGTCGCATATCCTTGAGAAACCTCACAACAACATGAAAGAAGTCTTTACTGCGACTTAACAGCAACAAAATATTATTAAAATAAATCAATAACAGGTGGTACTGAAATAATACTATAATCCAACTGTTAAAAAGTGGAATCACAATTTTGTGAAATTTTATTAATCACTAAAAGATCATTAAAAAACATACACAATCGATGTTTTGACAAAAAGGCCTATATCATGAACAAAACATAACAGATGATGAGTAGAAGCATTTGCGATCTGTTACCGCAACCCCTAAATTTTCTATGTGTTGGGTTATTCCGGAGAGTCTGACGATTATCTGATTTGTAGAATGCATCACTGTCTATGATTACACCACTATTAGAATAATGTTGATAAACCAACACAGAACTAAAACCGTCAGTCGCCATGCCGAAATCGGCTGTGATGGGCCTACAAGGCGCATAATGGTGGCACAATATAACTATGCTCCCAGCGAAAAACGCAAAAATATCCGTGTTTATTATTATGGAGCGAATGCAAAGCATACTGTCAGTTGTCATGTAATTATAGACATACTAAAGAGGAGATTAGAGCACCGATGGATGTGTCCTGTATGCAATAATAATAATCCGATGACTAACTAGCATCACTATTAAAATCATATTGGACCGTCAAAGTCGATGTGCAAATAAAATGTTGGCACAAATAAAACGGTAACACACTGCATCTCCATTTTCTGCACTATATCCTGCTGGAAATTAAGTAGCACTGACCATTGTCCTGCAACAGGAGAGATTGAACAGGAGTTTGAGAATGGGTACTAACATATATTAAGGATGCTCTGGTGTGTTCATAGGCTGTGCTATCATCTATTAATCATGTGATATGTTTTGTTCTGCATACTTTTAGAGATTCATAAAATTTCATAACCCCATATTTTCACTTTCCCCTAATGAAATCAATCTCACACAACTGCGCTATAGTAGAAACTGAAGACTTCTTTGTTGAAATGTTGATTTGCTTTATTAGTATAAAAATTGAAAATTAAGATACAGAGGAAGACCAAGAAGAAGGTGGATTGAAGGAGTTCCCAACATTCTGTTGTGTCACAATATTGCTTGTTGTTGTTCATCACAAGTGATGATGACCATTTGTTATATCCACTTTTGAAAATTCAATTTTAGTTATGTCCTTGATTATGAGTTTGTAGATGGCTCTATTCGAGCTGTAAATGTCCTTGGACAGTTCGGACATGGAATGATGACAGTAGATGGATCTTGGTCTATCCGTGACGTTCAAGCTGCTCTCCACTGTTGAGCTGCTGCATTTTTCCTCTTTTCATAAGATGATGCGCTCTTATTGATTTTAGAACGCCATGTAGATCTATTTTGTGCAGGTTCTTCCCATGTATCATGGTCTATTTCAAAGGCTTTCAGTGAGTCCTTTAACGAGTCCTTGTAGCGCTTCCTTAGGCCACCTTGAGATCGTATGCCCTTCTCTAGCTCACCATAGAGGAGTATCTTTGGCAGACGATGGTCTGGCATATGCACCAAATGACCTGCCCAACGTATCTGTGTTTCCATCAGGATCATGTCAATGCTGGGGATACCAGCTCTATCAAGGACAGTTGTATCTGGAATCTTGTCTTGCCATCTGATGTTCATAACTTTTCTGAGACAATTTGTATGAAAATGATTGAGTTTTTTCACATGACGTCTATACACAGTCCATGTTTCACTAGCGTATAACAGCACTGGAAGTACCACTGCTCTGTAATTTTTCAGCTTAGTTTACAATATTGCTACATATCAAGCGAACATAGACCGAAAACCGATTGTCATTAAATCCTGCGTCACCTTACAGAAAAAGAATAGAAAAGACAATAGATAGAAACATAAGGCTTCAAACAAACATAGAATGAAAGCCTAATATCTACAGATTAAATATGACCTTGTATATTCAGATGTCAACAGTTTCAGTGTTAAGACTATACTTCCAGGCACGTATATACTGTTCAGAGGCATGTAACTATTAAGAGTTTATACATAATTTTCCCAACTGTTCAAACTGATACAAGTTGAACAAATTCGATTCTGAAATCAATAAGTGTCCCATCTTTCAAATCAACAAAATAATTAACACATCTCTGACTGCAGCAAGTAATGAAATGAGTGAATGCATCACCTCCCTCGAACAAACACAAGTTTGGGAGTTAATTGGATATCAAAACATATGCTTCCATAAAATGAAACCTCAGAGATAGGTATTCATCATTATTTGGTCTGAAATTATGAATGTTATAAACACTGGTAGCGTGTGTCCAAATAGTTCGAATGTCAGTCTCACAATTGTGATGGCATGGTTCAAATCACAAATTTGTTCTTGCTGGTGTACTTAAAGTTCATCCTTTACATGATGTGGCTACAGTTAGATCATAGTGGTCGTTATCATCAATCAAGTGCCATGCAGAGTGGCATAGGCGATCATGTTTCTCCACAACTCTATCTATCATGTTGTTAATAAGTTCAGTTGCTGACTTCTCTCGTTCCACGGTGACAACTCAACCAATAGTTTCTGTTTGTCTGCCTCTGTCTTTTCTCCACTTGATCTTTCTGATGGTTATTAAATGTTCAGGTTTTGCTCTTTTTATCATATGCCCTAAAAATCTGGAAGGTCTGCTTCTAATTTTTGCTATAATAAACCAAGTTGTCTGAAACACACTGTACATCTCAACTACAGAGCCAAAGTTGTGGTTCAGGGTTTGACACTCAGCTGAGCTGGTTTATGTTCCTATTACAAGCATAGCTAGGTCGACTCAGAAAATGGGTACTGAGTACACCTTGGTTAAGTAAAAGGTGGTCAGCTTGTTGACCACATTTCAACACCAGCATGCAGTGTTACAGAAAAATAAGGGTATTCTTGTGCTGTGTTCTTTCTCAAACTCCTGATCATTAGCAAGATGTAATCTGGAGAATGAAATGTATTGCATCATGGTTTAGAGCTTGACTGCAACATCTGCACCTTTTGGTCCAACATATCGGACTTCAGTAAGGTTGTTAGGTCACTTTGACCTACTATAATGGACATTTAACCTCCACTCGTAAAACCTCATTAGTAGCCTCTTACAACATGGATGACTGGTCCGCATTGCTATTCTTTGTTTCCTTTTCAGGCTCTTGCAACACACAAGTGAAACTAGGTCTAGGTATTTGATGGCAGATGGACCAGTTGCTTTACAATAAACTTCTCTAAAACTCAAAGAATCAAGTTTCTTAATATCATCTGAACCAAGAGTTCTATCACATCAGGGAATAATCCTGGCCTTTACTTTGGGGCCAGTACTCTCACTGGATTATGTGTGAATAAGGGAAAATAAGGTTGAACACAATATGCCCCAATGCTTACTAATGTGAAAAGACTTTACCAACATAGAAACTAGCTATTATTTCTCATATAATGACCACCAATAAAACTAATATAATGAAATGACAGAATTTTATTTTTTAAGCTACCTTCACACAAACTACGTTCTCACACTATCAATACTTATTTCACATATTTTGACTTTCACATTGAATATTAAAAACACACGGAAGATCACATAATTTTCAACAAATGAAAAACTAGCTGCTGATAAACCCCTTTTTTGTATTTACTTAAATACCTGGCCCATAATCAATATAAGCTTCCTTGTCTGTTGAATTCCTGAACTCTATTACATGGCAAGCTCACTCGTGTAGAACAGTTTTGTTCTCTGTGGTTGTACCACAACTTTATTGATCTACTTTTTGCTTTATTACATATGATTGATCCTTTGTTTGTTCATAAATATCCAAAGTGGGAAGTCGTGTTTTGATTATTTTGTCCAAGCTATTCAATCAATCAATTACCATGCTGAGTTGTGTAGGCATTTATGCTTTTCCACAACTCTCTACCACTTGTGTGTTAATAAGTTCAGTTCGTAACATCTTTTTATACCACAGTGAGAAAAAATACAGAAATTTATCTCTTTGTCTTCCTGTCTCTCCTCCCCTTAATCTTTCTGATGGTTACTAAATGTTCAAGTTTTACTTTTCTCATCACAAGTCTTAGTAATCTTGATTGTTTGCTTCTAATTTTCGCTATAATTTGTCTTTTTACTCTAACATCTCTGAGAACTTCTACAATAGTTTTCTTTGCTGTCCATGGAAATTTCATAGTTCTTCTTAAAAACCACATCTCATTTGCCTCCAGTTTATTTTGGGCACTTTTGCTTACTGTTCATTCTTTGTATCCATAACAAAGGATTGACTCAATATAATATCAAAGCACTTGAATTCGCATTGATATTACTCCATTGCATAGAATGTCTTCAGCGATTACTATATTTTAAATATCCATATTTGTTAATTTTCATGATCTATGCTGTGTCTGCATTGGTTATCATTTCTGTCTACAGCATTCTGTCTCATGTAATATCAATCATTTCTTATATTCCATGCATCCATGCTGAAGTCGGATGTGTCAGGCCGAAAGGCGCGGATATCACAGCAATGCTGTAAACCATGACACAACGCATTCCTTTCTCTGGACTACATCCTGCTAATCTGCAGGAGTTTGAGAATGAACGCAGAAGAAGAAGAAGAATATTCCATGCAGTGTTTACATAGCTTTCTGTCGTATTTACTGTGAATCATTTTTGATACTGATGTTCTCCAAGGTCACAATGCCAAGCTGTTCAGCAACTTCTCTTATGGTCTTTCTCTACTTCTCTTGCTCTTCAACATGCCTGCTGTTACGACATGCTCCAACTTTCCTCTTCTCATGATGTGCTCCATCTTTCCTCTTCTCATGATGTGCTCCATCTTTCCTCTCCTCATGATGTGCTTCTTCTTTCCTCTTATCATGATGTGCTCCATCTTTCCTCTCCTCATGATGTGCTTCTTCTTTCCTCTTCTCATGATGTGCTTCTTCTTTCCTCTTCTCATGATGTGCTTCAACTTTCCTCTTCTCATGATGTGCTTCATCTTTCCTCTTCTCATGATGTGCTCCATCTTTCCTCTCCTCATGATGTGCTTCTTCTTTCCTCTTCTCATGATGTGTTCCATCTTTCCTCTCCTCATGATGTGCTTCAACTTTCCTCTTCTCATGTGTTTCAAAAATTTTAATTGCTCTCTTTTTGAATTAACTTTTTTTTAAATACCTTTATTACACTTTTTATCTGTCCATGGTGTTCTCAACATTTTTCTATAAAACTCTCTATTGCCTCTATACATAATTTCTTACTACTCTGCTGATTATCCATGATTCACTTCCATACATTAGAATGGGTTCTATATAACTTTTATAACCACTGTGTTTACAAATAGGTATATATGAATACTCTAAAAATAATATCATATATATAATACAAAAATTGACGGAGAGGGCAATAGATAAGCATTCAAAAATGATAATAAAATGTTAGAGAAACTCAATATTGATGGGAAAAAATCTAATAATAGTAAGAAACATGTATTGGAAACAAACAGCTACGATGATAGGGTTGACAGTAAGATAGGGCAATTCCATTATATAGAGATGGACATCAGACATGGATGTATAATGTCATTAAATCTTTTCTCCCTGTATACAGAGGATATTATGAAAAACATAGAAGGCATGTCAGGAATAGATGTTGGAGGTTACAATCTGAATAATCTAAGATATGCTGATGATACAGTTCTGATTGCAGTTAGCGAACAAGAACTTAATGTTCTGTTAGATATGGCTGTACAAGAAAGTGAAAACAAAGGCCTCAGTCTAAACAAGAAGAAAACAGAAGTAATGGTTGTTTCAAAGAAATACACACCGCCAAAATACAGTATTACTATCAATGATGCAAAATTAAAACAAGCGGATAAAGTCAAGTATCTTGGCACCATTTTAACATCAGATGGCAGATGCTCCAATGAGATCATGAACAGAATATCATAGGCCAAATCAATATTTTTAAAATTAGAAACATTCTTTGATATTGAGTAATATCAATGTATACACGAGGTTGAGTGCTAGGATGTTATATTGAGCCAATCCTTCTTTATGGAAGCGAAGCATGGATAGTAAACAAAAGGTGCCCAAGATAAGCTGGAGGCAACTGAGATGTGGCTTTTAAGAAGAATGATGAAAATTCCATGGACATCCAAGAAAACTAATGTAGAAGTTCTCAGAGAATCTGGAGTAAAATGACAAATTATAGCGAAAATTAAAAACAGACAATCAAGATTTTTAGGGCATGTGATGAAGAAAGTAAAACTTGAACATTTAGTAAACACCAGAAAGATCATGGGGAGAAGAAACAGAAGCAGACAAAGAGAGAAATTTTTGGATGGGTTGTCATTGTGGCACAAAAAGAAATCCCCAACTGAACTTAATAACAAAACAAGGGACAAAGAAAGAAATTTTTAGATGGGTTGTCATTGTGGCACAAAAAGAAATCACCAACTGAACTTAATAACAACACAAGAGACAAAGAGTTGTGGAGAAGTATAATCACCTATGCAACTCATCATGGCACTTGATTGATTGATACTAAATTCCTGCTTAAAAGAAAACAGGCTAAACCTTGTTGCTGTGTGCATGGATTTGTTGCATTATATTAGTGCTTTCTTCTGTAGAAAAAGATGGGTATAAGCTGTTTACTAAAAGCAAATAACCCCTAATTTTAGAGTTAACCCTCTCCCATTTCGATTCCATCGGCACACACACACACACACCCATAGTAGATAGGCACAATTTCAATTCATTACTTGGAAAATAGTTTTTAAACTTTTTATATTTGAATTCTACCTTAAAAAAGGTTGAATACCATCAAAAATATTATTTTCTCTACAGTTAAATTATGCAGACACAAACTCCTGAATCATATTATTTAGATTCAATAAGGTTTAATGAATCCAAGACCCAGCACAATTAACCCCCCAAAATAAAAATGCATTATTTTTTAACATTCAATGAAGTCCAGGATCCATACTCTGAAGAAAGCAAGTCCTCAAAAATAAACCTTCACACGTCACTTATCTTAGCTGATAAGATTGATCATTGGCTTAAACTGTGATTCTCCAGCCAATGAAAAGCATGTGAAAAGTTTGCTCAGCAAAGATAAATGACATGTGAGATCCTTGCAAAGAATTATTCTGGAAAAAAGATGTAAATGGCAAAACAAAAACTAGATAGGTACTGGTTGTGTTAGAAAAACTGTGAAAATAATTTTATGATCAGGGACATTGACCCAAGGTATACGTCTAACCTTGCAAAAATTTCAAGTTCTATATCAGTGAGCTGACATTGCCCACCACCTTTTTCCTGGTGTTAAAATTTGAACTTATTGCAACTGCATTTCTGAGTGGTGTTAGTCAGAGTTACCTTCCTGAAAGCAACATTAGTTGACACTACTTTCCTGAAAGTGACATTAGTTACAGCTACCTTCCTGAAAGTGACATTAGTTGAAGCTACCTTCCTGAAAGTGGCATTTCTTTGAGCTATCTTCCTTAGTGGCATTTCCTGTAGCTATCTTCCTAAAAGTGGCATTAGTTGCAACGATCAGCAAACTCACCAGCACTATTTTTTAATGCAGTTACTCATATTTACAAGAATTAAATTATTTGTCAGAGAGGAACACTGGCCCACAGAAAGCTGTATGTGAGCACTGTGTAGCTTTCAAATACAGAAGCATTTATCAAGAAAATCAGACATGCTGAGTAGACAAGTCAAACTAAAACTGAACGAGAAGACTATCTCTTGTATTTTTTTTAAAGAAATCCAGACCAACCGACTTTCATCTAACATAATAATATATAAATAATGTATATGTCATCTGTAATGCACCACTTTACAATTTTTTTAACCAAAATATAATATCTACCAGGGCCTAGCATACAAACAATCATAGGCTATGACTATGATTAGATTGCTAATATTCAGGCAACTATGACAATTTTGAAGAAAGAAATTAGTGCTTATTTTTGTCAGTGATATATACTAATTTAGTTATTATGTGACTGATCAGGCTGGAATTTGACTTCCTTGTTCAACTTGTAGTTTTAGAACATCAAAAACAAAACCTATCACAAGGTATGAAAGACCATCAAAATTATTTATTGAGAAACAGTAATATCACGATCTAAAACCCCTTACTTAATTACTATATTAATTGCATATGTACTACTTTGGTGGGTTAATATTGTAATATTAAAAACAATTTTACAAAATAATAGAGTATAGCATATAATGGCTATAGAGATGATATTACTAGGCCGACTTTAGTTTTAATACTAATTATACTTTCACTACTTTCAGGTAATTATTTGCGAGATCTGACCTGATCAAATTTTGCTCTCTCCTGTGCTTTCTCCGCCTTTTCTGCTTCAAGTTTCTCTACTTTATATCGCAGCTGGTTTATTTCTTCAATGTCCTTTTCATATCGCGAAGCAAGTAACTCCAAGTGTTCGAGAGAACGTACAACTCTAGGCATTAAATCTGTAACGGAATCGCTCCCATAGTTATGAATAAGTTTATCAAATTCATGTGCTATCCCAGCTGCCTGGTCATATACATCTGTGACCGAAATCATTTCAATTTCATCACTGGCCATCATTCCACTAACAATAAATCGACATCTTCCTTGATCCATTGAATATTCCTAAGAAGTTCCATATTATTAGATGGAGGAAGTAGTATATTATATATAGACTAGTCAAAAATGATTCATGTATCATCGATCGTCTTCCCCATTGTAATCCAAACAATCTCGTGATGTATCAGAGTTGCGGGACTTGAGTGGATGATACTTTTTAAAAAGTTGTGTGAAAGATGTGAAAGAATTCCATCAAGTGCCATGTCGAGTGGTGTAGGTGATCACGTTTCTCCACATTTCTGTCTCTTGTGTGCATACGTTCAGTTGGTAAAATTCTCTCATGCCACAATGACATTGTATTTAACAATTCCTCTTTTTTTATCGTCTTCTCTCTCCTCCTTGATTTTTCCGGTGGTTTCATTACTCATCAGGGTCGTAGGAATAATCAAGAGATAATGTTCCGGTATCAGGTAACGACCCGAAACTAGAAATGGTGACTGGGGTAACACAGGGCAAATATCAAAATGAACAGAAATAGGTATTCGTGTTACCAAAATAAAACGATAGAGCAACTTAATAACTGGACACAATGACGGACGGCGTTTCGACTAAAAAAGTCTTCATCAGGACTCAGACAAGCAACAGGCAATGAATGTTACAAACAAAAAAATTATAATGTGAGAGAATGGAGAATACAGAAGATCATGTAAGAGAGAGAGAAAAAAGGCAAATATGGTAAGAACAATAGAGAAAGGAAAGGCCACAGAGCACATATAATCAAACAAAGGGGGTGGATATTAGGTGGTGAAAATAGGCCTGTTATAAGAACAAGTAAAAAGAAAATAAAGTGATACGAGCGGGTTAGATTAGTTAAATATTAGTAATAAAAAATAACTTATCTGATAGTCTTGTCCACCTAAGTGCTGCAGGAAAATTGTGACAGAAACGCAGGACTAAAGGTCAGAAGTAGAAGAATGTTGACTAATACAAAGAATGTAGGTCCTAGTGAGAGACAAAACTGTTTTCCAATGCAAAACAGAAACGGGGAGAACTAGACAAAGAGCGTGGTAAAAACAGGGCCATGTATCTGATAGGGGGCGGGGGGGGGTCTTATAATGGAGAATACAAATTCCAGTATCGGGTTGTTACCCAACACCGGAACTAATATATAAAAATGGATAGGGCCGTAAAGGGTATGTCTGTGCAGGCAGCAACCAAGACTCAAACAAAGTGACATATAATAGCAGTTATGAGAGAGAAAGGGGGGGGGGCTGAGAGAAGGAAGTAGATAAAAGAGAGGAAAGAAGGAGGCGATAAAGAAGAAGAAATTTGAAGTCAGAATCAGAAGTGGCAAATCGGTGTGGGTCCCAAATTATAACAGAGAGACGTCACAAAAGGAAGAAATGTGGAGGTGGGAGCGCAGGAAGGGCACTCTGAAGATGAGGGGAACTATCGCTAAAAAGGCGTCGTAGGAAGGTATCAATGTGTGAATGGCAAAGAGGCAGCGTTGTAGGAAGGTATCAATGTGTGAATGGCAAAGAGGCAGCGTCGTAGGAAGGTATCAATGTGTGAGTGGTAAAGAGGCTGATATAGAAATCCAGAGGATAGACGAAGGCAGACGCTACCGAAGAAAGGGACAAGAACCTAAGGCCATGGTGAAGGGAAGCAGACCCAGAACTACAACCAAGGCATGAGATACAGTGTATGGCGCATGGGTGGGTGCCAGGTCATCGTAGGTGGCTGGTCAGTGTCATGGGACAAACATATCGTGGTTAGTAGATGTCGGTGTGACAGAAGTCCCGATGTGGTATAACGGAAAATGGACCGAGGACACGGCCACAAAGCCAAGTACCTTTTTAGGCAGTGTGTTGGGAAATGTGACCCGTAGGATAGACAGAAGATGATATAATCAGAATGAGCCAACCGCACGTCGCAAACCCTTTTGTGGGTATTGCTCGCGCTGTACACTGAATCATCTATAAGGAACACCGATCAACGGACAGAACCTCGAACCATCGACACACGATCCCTTAGTGCGGATCATGTACTTTGGGGAGGAAAATATCAGATGAAACGAGGTTCTTCTCTATGTGAAACCAACGTTACTTCGCAAACCGTTTGTAGGCATTGCTAGAACTGAATATTGGCTCCATAAAAATATATAGGCTGTGGGGCTACTACCTCTGGGCCATCCGGTCGCCCGTGTGTAGTAAACCGCCTGTTGGCGCTATAAACATAACATAGTCGTAAAAAGGGGAGGAGAGAAAAGTAAGTCGCAGTCGACCATACAAATATCACATCATCAGTTACCGTGGGAAGTAGCCAACCCCACAAGGCCAAGGAAAACCAAGAAAGAAAGTGGCCCAGAGCAATGGTAAATTAAAAGATAGAATTGCAGATAAAAGGGATACTCACAGGCCGATGTGAGTGGTAAAAGGGAAAAAAATCAAAGGAAGGCATGGATGATGAGACCAGATGGAGTAAAGAAGGAGAAGTAGATTGTAAGGAGAAGAGATAAGGGAGACATGGGTGGATAAACCCATGGGAAGAGTCGGAGAATGATGATGAGGGATGCAGATGAATCAACCAAATGACGCGCAAAACTACAACGGACCCAGTCCGGATCCAAACGAGCCTCGCGAAGCCACACGGCGTGATCACCCACCAAGGTACTAACCCAAAGTGGCAAGTCGCCGTAACCTGGAGTACCATGTTAGGTGCATCAGCACACAATAGTCCTCCAGCAAGTTCTATCTTCAGTGATGCGAATAAATGAGGAAAAATTCAGACCTGTCTAGTCCTTGATTTTGTCTGATCAATTAATTTCTTTTGCCTCCTATACTTTTCCCAATTGCGACTCGATGACCATGCTAAAAACGATTGAGAATGGCTGGGTACACAGACTGTGGTTGGAGTCGAAGCAGCTGACAGGGCCGTATATATTATATCTTAAAGTGATGTATCTAATAAGGTGGGAGGGAGCATTCCCATGTTTTGGGTGCCAGACCGCTTTTTAAATGTACACTTTGACTACCTTTTTGTGAAAAATTACTATGAAAGAGGGTTTTTGGGCGTTTTACCCACATTTTGATTAAACAGATTAAGAACTATCAGGAAAGGTAGTAAAATAGGTGTAAATCTATTTACAAAGAACAACGATTTACAAGCACAGTACAATATAGCAATAGAAAATAGGTACAACGCCATAGATAAAATACAAACCATTGACGAACAGTGAATGATGTTAAAAGAAAATCTATACAACAAACATCTGTAGAGATCCTACCAAATATGAAACATCTTGCAGCGAAAGATTGGATGACAGAAGATATCTGAAGGTTGATGGAACAAAGAAGAAAGTTAAAGGCTGACATTACAGAACATAACAAGAAAAATCAAGAAATTAAACGCAACACGTTAGCTAGTCGTTGGATCATCATCACTGCAAACTGGACACGTCCATAGTTTTTCTGATCTTTCCTTGAGTGTATCCGCCATTACACTTCTGCTGACAGTACCGGCCCTATTCTGGTTGGCCATCATTCTTCTGCGCCCTCAAAAATGTTCACTTCTAAGAACATCGCATTTCAAACCCTGATATTTAATCTTGACCATTGAAAAGGAGTCATCATCCACACTAGTCTCACTCTCGCGTGCTATATTTCTTAAGGTGTTCAAAACGTCAGCTCGATCCATTGCCCCATCGCCATGTGTCTTACTGTCAACACACACGGTGAAATTGTGTACGGAGTTAATTGAGAGAACATATGCAATGAAATAGACTGTCTAAGAATGCGACAGAAGTCTGAATTTCGCTGAGCAAGTACACCGGGTGATATTTAAAACCAGATTGGCCTGAGTGCAAATTGTTACAGCTAAGCCCGTTGACAAGGGGGACGAGTAGAGATTTGGGGAGTTAAAACCCCCCACCCCAGCAAATCATAAAATGACTTAGTACTAGGAGTGTAGCCTAAAGATCTGTAAAATCCACCCCATAACGATTTTTCGTGAGCATGCGTAAACTACAAGAATATCATGTCAAGATTGTCGTGGCTAAACAAGCAACCAGTGGGTACTGATGCACAAATTAGGTGTGGTCAGTTTGATACACGCTAAGAGATACATTCAGTAAGAACTCCTTATACTTAGTTCAAATTGCAGTGAGAATGAACCTTTCGCCTAACCTGTTTACCTGCGATGTTGTTCTGCGCCTACTTTTTTAACATGATGTTTACCTGAATTCGATCTAATCCAGTATATTTAGAAAACCATTACTGAGGATTTAGTCAAAGGCTATTATATTATCGCTTCCCTTTTGACTATCTGGTATCATTCATCTGTTTCATTACTTCAGTTTTCATGAATGCTCATAGTACGTTTTCAACTAGGTTTTGCCTTGTCAAGCATAACCAGTCTACCCGTCAATGGAGATTAGGTCGTGACCGACTTAACATTTTTAAGAGACATGTCAACTAAAACGTAAACATGAACTATAACGATTTCCGTGAAATCTATTGATTGGTCGTGGCAATTTTTGGCATGGACTCCAAATATATCAATACGGACCAGCGAGAAACACGAGAATCAAACACGTCACGAATGGGGTCCAGTTAAGAGGTATTCTATTAAAGAAGGTGCTGCGTAGGTTCGCAACAAAAGCATGCTATTCCTACCTGACCTACATTCTTTTCGAAGTTGTGTTTCAGCTGTGGTTCCAATTACCTGCCATCCTGATTGCTGTAGTGCGCTTCTTGGCTGGTTACCTTCGTCTTCAGCACTTGTACTTAGCCTACTAGGGCAGACTGTGGTCTAGCGTTATAGGAGAGAATGACCAGTCTTAGTTTTCATCCTAAGACTATATACTTGATGTCGTGGTAACTGGATCACCACCTCCACCACTATTTTTGATGGTAAAAGCTCTGATAGGTCTATAATCAATTTGGACTATTTGTCCAAGACCTATATACTTGATGTCGTGGTAACTGGATCACCACTATTTTTGATGGTAAAAACTCTGATAGGTCTATAATCAATTTGGACTATTTGTCCAAGACCTATATACTTGATGTCATGGTAACTGGATCACCACCTCCACCACTATTTTTGATGGTAAAAGCTCTGATAGGTCTATAATCAATTTGGACTATTTGTCCAAGACCTATATACTGGATGTCATGGTAACTGGATCACCACTATTTTTGATGGTAAAAGCTCTGATAGGTCTATAATCAATTTGGACTATTTGTCCAAGACCTATATACTTGATGTCGTGGTAACTGGATCACCACCTCCACCACTATTTTTGATGGTAAAAGCTCTGATAGGTCTATAATCAATTTGGACTATTTGTCCAAGACCTATATACTTGATGTCGTGGTAACTGGATCACCACCTCCACCACTATTTTTGATGGTAAAAGCTCTGATAGGTCTATAATCAATTTGGACTATTTGTCCACAGTTGAAAGAAGTGTATAGATTCTATCATCTATAGATTCTGATGATAGATAATGTCACACCAGTAAACCATATTTTCTCAGCTACTTGTATATATATATATCCAACACTTGCCAAGCACGTAATGTGGCTGCGTAGACAGTGGTGAGCACACTGGCTTCGTATGTAAGTGATCCTGGGTTCATTCTCAGTCGAGGGAGAAATGTCTCAGATTGCAATGGCTCCCCGGTTGACCAGCCTTAATTGGGTACTGGATTAATCTGGGATGTAAAGACTGCAAGGGAGAGGAGATGACTACAGCCTTCATATAACAGAACCACTTAAATGTGAGATCACTAACATCTCACACCCCTACAACGTTAACAAATGCTATAGGTTAACTTTACTAGTAACTTCTGATCACAGTTGACAAGCTGTAATCTGTAACTGTAAACATCTGTACCCAACTGTAAACATCACGCATGCACATCTACACATCCTATCATTGACAACAAATTGTCTTAGACATATTTTTTCAAATGCATTCAGTTTATTTTCCGTTATTTTCCATCATTCATATTCCTAAAAAATAAATGTTATAACGAATGTTACCCTAACTTAAATCAGAACAGTTGCATTACCATGAAAACCTCTTAGCTATTTCACAGTTCTAATGTTTTTCTTACAATCAAAACCAATAAATAATGTGTGTACAAAACAAGTCAGTCTGAATAATACAATCAACTAAAAAAACATAAAAGAATTCCATCAACAACTTTTAGAAACCAGGGGCTTCTGTATGTTTAGTCATAAAATTCTAATTAAAAAAATATACACAAATTTAAAACTGCAAGTTGTAAGAGCATACAATATTTTGATCAACAAGTGAACGGTGTGTATAAGGTGATATCAGAAAATATAACACTTTTTGTGTGTTATCTCTCATATACATACACTAACAGATAAACAAGTACAATGTTACGCTAGTCAAGTGTCTATCATCTACCATTATTTTATAAAGCTACATTATCTATTAGAGTAAAGCTGCAATGTTGACCAGAATTCTACCAATCTGTGATATACATCTGAACTAATCTGCTGTTCGTCCGTTAAAGTCGACAATGAACATTCAGCTCAAATGGGATGAGGATGTCTGCGGTGTGCCCGACTGTTAGTTAGTTGGTCATTGAATCATCGTCATTGCACTCCGGACAAATCCATAGGTGCTCAGATCTCTCACTGAGTGTAGCCGCTATTACACGTTGAATGACGGTCCCAGTACATCGTTTATTGACCATCATTCTTTCTCGCCCACGAATCCTTTCTAGCGACACCACATTTCACACCAAGCTCCCTTATTCTAGTCATGGAACAAGAGTCATTTTCACTTGTACAGTCATTTATTTGTGTGTTTTCCCGTAGGGTATAGAAAATTTCTGCCCGATCCATCATTCCACCAACAGCCATAGTAGCAGCGTGGGTGGACAACCTTTCCGCTATCTCATTACCCCAGACTCCCACATGTCCCGGCAGAAAAATAAATCACTCTACGCACACAGGAATTATTCCCTGCATCCAGCCACTGTTCCAGAACGTACCCCACCTGAACTTTGACAATCATGCTCATGGAGTCACTGAGTATACAGGCATGCTCGCAGACAGTCTGTGAGCACACCCATTGCGAAGGTTTGGTTACTGCTAAAATCTTCATTGTCATGCTGCTTGTCATCTGAGCGAATGCGCCACTTTCCTCTCTGATGGTCTCCCCCCACCTTTGAGCTGTGAAGGCCCAGACACTCCTGATGTGTCTCTCAACCGACCCATTTGTATATATAATAATATCACCTTCTCTGGAATTCTCACCGATCAGAGCGAGGACCTCCGACTCGACCGACTGTGACTAATGAGAACTAATCTAATGTGGTCAACTAAATTGATGGGTCAGTCATTCTTCATCAATGCTGTGTTTGGGTTTTTCTGCAGGCTGTAAAACTGATATGGAATCTAGCTGTGACTTTACCGTAACTATAAGCAGTGTGGAGATAAAATATGTGATGGAGGCACTGCTATGGCAGGTTACACAAAACTACTCTAACGCATGCATGCTAAGTGACTCAATGAATTTGCTGCACAAGGTCGAAAGTGGTAGCTCATCCGCCAGCAATGTATATTGTTAAGGCAATCTGTGAACCAGAAAGACTAGTATATATTTATTTTCATGATTAGATAGACGGGTATAAAGCAGTGTACTGTTGCTATGTTTAGCTGACAAGTGTACATTTGTATAAAATCATCTTTTTACATCATTTTCACACCTGTTATGACACCACTTTGGTGAGATCTTTGTGTTTTTTCATATATATTAATCAGTCCGGCTTTGTGGTGGGGCAGTATAGAGAGTGTCTTGGATGGTCAAAGTACCAGATTTAAATGCAGCTGCAAGCAACTATAAACTGGACCATTTAGAAAACAATGACAACTTACTAAATATATTTATATTACTTAGAACATCACTACTGCTAGTACAATCACTAAAAATCCATGAAATGTTGAAAGTGTTATGCATATCAAAACCTCACGAATACCTTCCAACTTAGTACAGATTAAATTAGTAATTTATAAGCCTCAGATTAACAGATTAAATTAATTCTGAGGTTAAAATATAAATTTTGAGACATTTGTTTTGGTTGAAATACAGAATGATCATTTTGAAAGGTGACAGGAATTATCACTATAAAAGTCAGATTACTTGAGAAATATTTCTGGATTATTACAAGATATATATGAAACAACGAGCAAAATGAATTGTTAAGGAATTGTCCAATAAATAATGCCAACAAATGGGTGGGGTTGTTTGAGGTCGACGATAATATTTTTTTTTTTTGCACACCATTTAAACTGATTTAATGGGAAAAATATAATGGAATTATTTATACTTTTCCTGCAAAATTGTTTGCAGGAGACCCTGAATATTTTTTTGTATGGACATAATTTGCAGGGGGATTTGGGGGGGGGGGGGTGTGTGAAATGGTGGTGGTCCCTATATTCTCGACAGTTGTTGGCGGGTAAAGGGGGGTAAAAAATAAATCAGCAAAATATGACAGACTTAATCCCTGAATAGTTCTTACCATAAAGAGATGATAGCTCTAAACTTAGAAGCAAAGAACATGATGATGATGAATCATCTGGTTGTAAATTTATCAATAAAACTCATAAATTAACAACATAGAAAATTGTATGTTAATATATTTATATATATATATATACACACACTCATGTAACTGAAAATGTGCAGCTTCCATATAGATGCCTTTAGAAACATTCTTGCTCTAATGTGATACAATTATTAAATGATGCTTATGGGGGAAAGTGCAGGATAGATTGATGTATTGTATCATATTCTAAGAAATGAGACAGGTTGATTCCTAATGACAAGACAGTATCACTTGGTGATGAAGGCAGACAAAGAAATTGTATGCTATGACAACTCATTTCAACGGAGTCATACACAACAACATTATCAATGCACAAACTAGAATTTGTATAGAAAGTTGCAACAAGAGAAGTAAGGTTTGACTACTAAAGATTTTGAAAGAGACTGAGGTAAGGTGATCAGTTCCTTGTTAGCTAATTCAAGATCATATACAATCAACTCCCAAAGTGTTGATCCATACAAGGATGAGTCGGGCCATTGGCACAAATAAAACAGCGACACAATGCATGACCATTCTCTGGACTACATCCAACAGGAAATCTTACAAGACCATTGTTCTGTTACAAGAGAGATCCAGTGGGAGTTTGAGAATGAATGTTGAAGAAGAAGAATATACAATTACAGCTAACAATCTGACATAAGGTTTGATTACTAGAGATTTTGAAAGACACTGAATGAGGTATGGTGATCAGTTCTCTTGTTAGGTACTTCAAGGTGATATACAATCACAGATAATTATTTGACATGCATGCAAGTGTGTACACCAGTCCTTCTCAACCTTTTTGACACGGCAGGCCGGTAAAAATGTGTTTTCATAAGACCCGGGCTCAGTCCAAACATATTTTATATACTTATACAATTCAAGGAAAAGCTCTTGCAGCCTGGTAGAGATATTCCCACGGCCAAGTGGATGAGAAGAACTGGTGTACACTGTTAACAAATCTCTCCAACAATTATTTAAACCAGTGACATCTCTGTGAGATAAGACTGTCAGATGAAGTCTCCGATTTGAAGGTGAGTTGCAAGAAACATAGGTTTTTGTCTTGACAGTGTTGATACTGTCTACCTAATTATATTACTATTCTCCTCTTACTCTCATCAGTCTTCAACTTTAACTTCCAGTATAGTTTTCAGCAAAGTTTGTTTTTATGTAGCCAAAACATGTGATATCTCTGCTGATTATTCTCACAATATCTCTTCATTTCTGATGTAGAAAAGTCAAGTTCTACCTTTTCTACACCAACTAGACCTATTGGGCAATACAGTGTTAGACCCCTAATTTTCATTGACCAATGGCATCATGTGGTCAGCATCAAGCCCGATGTGTTTACTTTCTCATAGGGTTACTGATATCCATTTCCTTAGGCTGGGTTTCCCGTGGATTTTTAAAAATCACCATTTGACCCTATATTGGATTGGATCACCCTAACAGGAACCCAGTTTACCAACAACACAGATGCCCCATTTCTTCTAATGTCATTGGAGACAACATTGAAGCCAAGAAATTGTGACAACATAGACATGAGGACAAACTGATCAATCTTGATATTCTCTCCAAAATCTGTTTAACCAGGTGGTTTGGTCATCTTAATGAGAATGGAACCAATAAAACCAGCCACTTGTGCATACAACAGCAGATGATCGGGATACAAGGCATCAGGAAGACCAAGAACTAGATGGGTGGAGATAATAAAAGAAACATTAAAGAGATACGCCTGACCATGGCCAGATACAAGGCATGAGGAAGACCAAGAACTAGATGGGTGGAGATAAATAAAAGAAACATTAAAGAGATACGCCTGACCATGGCCAACACGACCCAATTGGCCAAAGACAACTCCAAACAACCCCCCCCCCCCAATGATGCTTAACAGCACAAGTGGAAATGACGATAGATAGATTATAATTTTATATGAATCTAATACTTCACATTCTGTACATAATTTGCATGTTTAGTCACAGCCAGTGAGAAGATAGATAAAAGACCAGTCTGTTTCGGACATGTATGAAAAGTTACAAATATGGTGGAACATATGACACGTGAGAATTAAACAAGTGGGCCACCTACTTATGGCTGATCAATTCAAATGTACTGAACCACATCCACGCATGTCATAACAATATAAACTGTAGTGTATGAAATAAAAATTGATCAACATTCTGCTTTATCAAGAATTGTTTCTAGTTATGATAGATGATGTGCCAAAATTAACTCCAAACATCAGTAGAGTAGCGGCCCTTTGATTGCAATTTTTTAATGTAGTCTTCAGCTTCTGCAGTGCCCATGTTTCCCTTTGTTGTCAGAATTTTCACCAACATTCCATGCACTTCCTTGGCCATGTTCTTGGCATCTCTGACAACAGAAAAACAAATTACTTTAAGAAATGTATATATGACAATATATAAATAAGTCTGTGTGTCTATGGTAGACTAGTAGATTAATTGCAGGATGCAACTTGTTTACCAGCATTGCGCGTACTGCATACTGGCCCATTTCACCAATCTAAATGCTACCTTGGTTAGTGATGCTTGATATTTTTGCAGCTGTCTAGGTGGCTATTAATCTAGCCACAAAAGGCCATGACTTTAGAACCAAATTGACAGGGAACAAATATGTATTTTACAAATGATATTATGGTTCCTTAACAGTTAAGATTAGACTGATTACACCAACGGTGCGCATGGACGCCAGATTACATTGAAGAATAGCTAATGAAGCCAGAGAGGACTTCGCAACATCAAGTACTCTAATGATAGAGGTGTTTGCCATAATGCAGGCACTATTCTGGCTGGAATCACAAGCCTATCCTCATGCATGCATACTGAGTGACTCAATGAGTATGTCCAGAAAGTCAAAGTAGGTGCATTGATGATGGGCGGAGCCCATTGAAGAGGGTTAAAAATTGGGTCCCACTGCAAAAAATACCTTCACCTCTGTTCCTGAATATACAGGTGTGGGAGGGAAACAAGCGAACCATCAAGTTGGTTGGTTCTGCTTCTATAACTGGTGGTAAATTTATGGATAGATGAGATATGCTCAATGTTCTATGAATGTCTGCACGACCTGATTGTTGAGGTCAATAAAGATGAGTCAGTATTGAGAATGTGTGAATTGGGAGTAAGGATCAGCATAGCATGGAAAGAACTCGCACAAATTAAAAAAAACAACACTCACCCAACATAGAACAGTAACCATCAGCAGCTACACCCTGAGAGATTTACTTCAACGGAAATCTGAGTACCTATGGATCCGGTGTGCGCTGATGATAATCTGCATATTTAAACTAAACTAAAAAACTAAACTAAACTAAACTAAACTAAACTAAGCTAAACTAAAAAAAACTAAACTAAAAAACTAAACTAAACTAAACTAAACTAAACTAAAGCTATGATTTAGAATAATTTTAAATTTCTTTGAATTTAATGTAATGCTCTTAAAATATGGCATGTAAACTGTTTCAACAACAATGTTGAAAGAGTTTTGGTAATATAGTGACCATGGCACCATGATTTCTCAGACTTACCCACAGATGTACAGATGACCGTTGTTGTTGAGTACATTCCAAATCTCATCATGATTCTGATCAATGAGATGCTGGACATAGACCTTATGGCCCTGGTCTCGTGAAAAGGCTGTGTGTAGGGTCAAGACTCCACTGCTAGCGAAGTTCTTCAGCTCATCCTTATAAATGAAGTCCACATCGTGGTTACGGCAGCCAAAGTAAAGAATTGTATCTCCAACAGGTTTCCCTACAACACAAGCAGAAGATGTTTACTACAAGTTAAAAATACCAGTGTTAAAAGACATCAAGAAATTAGTTTAATGATGGTCCTACAAAAAACATTACAGATGAAGAAATTAATACCAATAACCACAGGAAAACAAAGTTATAATTATGAAGAAGTTTCATTTTTCCAGTAGTGTAATATGGTCATGAGACATGGGCAATAACATCCACAATGAAAAGAGAATATCAGATGCTATAGAAATGTCCTAAGACTGTCATGGGCAGAGAGATAGTCCACTGCGAACACATGCACAGAGGAAGGTTCTCTTCTGAGAAATCTAAAAAAAATCCAAGGGTAACATATTTTTGGACATTTAAAAAGACACAAAGGGTTAAAAAGATAATCTTGGAAGGACAAGTCCAGGAACAAGATAAAAAGGATATCAAACGCCTGTGTATTGCCAGGGCCTGAAAGGGGAGCAAAGAATAGCAACACTGTTTACTTTCCACGCATGTCGTAAAAGACGACTAAGGAGGTTATGGGATGGAGTTGGCTGTCCCATCCCATATAGGGTCAGTGACCCAAAGCCATGCTGAAGTCGGATGTGTCAGGCCGAAAGGTGCAGATATCGCAGCAATGCTGTAAACCATGACACAACACATTCCGTTCTCCAGACTACATCCTGCTAATCTGCAGGAGTTTGACAACGAACGCAGAAGAAGAAGAGGATATCAAAGATGTCAATGGATACATGATACTGAAAGCTTTTTAAAATATGATACTTGAAGAAGCATGACAACTAATGCAGAACTAAGAGTGTTAACTTATAGAGTGGCAGTGATGACAAGAAACTATGGCAAGGTACTAACATAAGAACCAAATTGTGTTTACTACAAATGTGTATTTCCTGTGGCGACATATGGATGTGAAGCATGGACACTAAATAAAACAGTGGCCAAGAATAACATCATTTGAATTAAAGTGTTATAGAAGAATTCTGAGAATACCATGGGCAGCGAATAAAACAAACCAGGAGGTGTTACGAATAATTAACGTCCAGGAAGGCTGGCTTCTGAACATATTAAAGAAAAAGTTTTTTTCGATCATATTAAGAGACACAACGGCATGGAGAGAGTGTTACTGGAGGGGATGATAGAAGGCAACAGGGGCAAAGGCCGACCAAGACGCCGTTGGACAAAAGACATTCAAGAATGCCTGCGCATGTCACTGAAAGATGCAGGACAACTTGCTCAAGACCGCGGAGAATTCAAGAGATCCATAGGAAAGACTACATTCTGGAAAGAATATGTCACTAGATGATGATGATCTCAGGACAATATTCTGCAAATGACACCTCACATGCAAGGTTCAATTGGGTATGAGGACTGTTCTAATATGTGGAATTGCAGATAACCATTGAAGTAACAGTCTAAATCTCCATCTTCATACTTAAATTGTTATGTATGCCCCATTGCAATCAACAGGATTCTCCCATTTGCACAATGATAATAAAGGAGACTGATGTAAAACAACATTACTTAAATAAAACACAAGGTGGATTAGTTTCACAGTGAAAGGAGACATCTGCTGTTAAATATCTGCCGTCTATGCTTTTGTGATATTGTTTTTACTGTTTGTCTTGTATTCTTTAAAAAAAAATTTCTTAACCCCTTAGCTGTGGAGGTATCTTTAAGGATACAATGAGGGGTTACCGCCATTGTGCTGAGATCTTCTTCGTTTCCCAGGGAAACAATTCGTCTGGATGTTTTATTATACCCTTCATACATAACATAACACACCTCCCCTCCCCCCACAACCGCAGCAGAACACAGTATACGAGTCCGGGTATCGGATCGATTACTCAGCTGAGAACCTGTGCTTTTATCAGAAAGGCTATGGATTGCCAAGAGCTACCGTATCACAGCTAAAGGGATTATTTCATTATCATCATCATCAACCACACACACATAATCGGTAGAATAGGAGATCATCGAAGATGGATGTGTTAGGCCATTGTTGCAAATAAAACAGCAACAAAATGCATTTCCTTTTCTGGACTACATCCTGCTGGAAATCTAGGACTATTGTCCTGCTACAAGAGAGATCCAGCAGGAGTTTGAGAATGAACACTGAAGAAGAAGCAGGACTAGCAGTTGCTGCTTAAAGTGTGCAGCTGACATAGTTTTAACAGCTGTACAAACTATGTTCAAGATTGGATCATGAAAATGCCGCACAATTTGTCATGAGAAACTAAAATCTTGTCTTATTAATGCATTAGACCAGACATGACTTTAGCACACAGTTTGGATGTCTTGACAAAATTGCATCTTTTTTTTGGACATGCGGTAAGTCAAGTACGGAAAAATCTGTTCACTCAAGTTGCAAAACGATTTTGTGCCGTTAGAACGGATCTGGTTCAATTCCCATTAGTCTCAAGAATTTTTAATTTATCCTCTTGCTTCCTGCTTGAATTTACTTGTACAAGTATGGAAAACCTGTTTATTTGAGTTACAAGGGGATTTGGTGCCGCTAGGACCTGGGACCTGGTTGAATTAGCCTCAATGACTAGACCAGTGGGTACTAATGCTGAATTTTTTACTACAGTGGGTACTACAGCTGAATTTTGTACTACAGTGGGTAGTACAGCTGAATTTTGTACTAAAGTGGGTACTAGAGTAAAGGGAAGACCAAAAACAACACTCAGAAGAACATTTATGAATGAATTAAAATCAACAGGCATAAATGCACAAGACCTGCAATCTCTAGCAACTGACCGACAGGCATGGAGAACTATGACATCCGCCCTATATGCCAAACTTTGCTAAAGAGGAACTGACTGAAGAGTAATTCAGCAATAGTTGAATGGCAATACGATCATCACGTCCTGGAGAGCAGCACACACTTCTGGGTCAACTATCTCATCATTCTTCTATCATATTTGTTGACCCATCCATTGTGATGACACATCTAGCATTCCCTGCTACCTAGGAATCTACCACTAAAGAAAAAATGTGCACTGTACAGTCACCTGCATCGTTTCGTTATCCATGTGGATCATTTAACAGAAGACAAAAAAGCAAGAAATTAAGACATGGTATGCAGTGACAATGATTTTCTTCAATGTGACAGGTCCTATATAGGACATGTTTCAATGATAGGTTATTTTATGAACACACCATAGCAGTATGCAGTATAAGGTGACACTAGTATGGGGCTAGATACACTTGATCTTGTGAACTAACCTTGGCAAGTATGCAGTATAAGGTGACACTAGTATGGGGCTAGATACACTTGATCTTGTGAACTAACCTTGGCAAGTATGCAGTATAAGGTGACACTAGTATGGGGCTAGATACACTTGATCTTGTGAACTAATCTTGGCAAGTATGCAGTATAAGGCGACACTAGTATGGGGCTAGATAAATTTGATCTTGTCAAACAAACTTGCAATGGGAGAGAATGTAGGAAGCAAGTTGCACAAGTTATCACAGCTATAGAATAACAACAAACAATGGGATGACTAGAAGACAACATACCTTCTTCTTTGAAGTAACTTCTCTCTTGAATGAAACCTCGGAATGGAGCCAATCCAGTACCAGGACCAATCATGACAATTGGTGTTGATGGTTTGTAGGGTAGACGGAACTGTGACTTGCGGACATAAATTGGGACACGGACCTGATGTCCATTGTCATCACCTGGCTTTTTTGTGGCTAACCATGATGTACATACTCCCTTGGTATGACGTTTGGTGGGTGTGGTGTACTCAACCATAACTGCAGTGATGTGGATGCTTGTTGGGTGGACCTGTTGAAATATGTAGAATAATTAGAAAACCACAAAAAAAATAAAAAATTGGTTTTATTCATAAATGCTGCTGTATTAGAAAGCTCCCATACAACTTTCTGTGGATATGTGTCTCTCTGGGCCAGTGCTCCTCCCTTAACTGGTTTAGTGTAATGAGGTCTTGTAATAATGTTGAGCAGTCTGTGATGCCTGTCTATATGGACACAGAAGTGATGGAACCAGCCTTAGTTTACTTAAGTACCTGTTCAGTCTGTCGTGTCCTGTCCTGATGTGGAAGATGACAATTTGCTCAGATCTCTCAAGATAACGATAGTCGTCTTTTGGGTGGTCGACTTTCCTAATAGCTTTGATGAGGGTCCTCCTTTCAGGGTAATTGATTTCTTGGTCTTTTTGTTCCTGTGTTGCTCCATCTTTTGCTAGCATATCTGCCCTTTCATTTCCTGAATACAGTGTGATGGTATCCACTGCAATACTACCCTTCTTTGGATGCTCACTTCTATCAGCTCTGGCAGTTTATCGCTGTCAAGGGCTTGTAGGGCAGACATTGCATCAGTAAGAAACACCACCAGTTGACATTCGCTTGTGTATTTAATTTAGTTATTTCTGCATCAGTGCTCAAGACCTGTACTTCTGTAGAGTGTTGAAGACTTCAGGACAAGATATATATATATATATATATATATATATATATATATATATATATATATATATATATATATATATATATATATATATATATATATATATATATATATATATATATATATATATATATATATATATATATATATATATATATGAAGACCATCCCATGTAACATATCTTTGTCAATTGCGGTGACAAAGAGAGTTCTTAGAATTTATATAACTAATTCTGATGTATGGATGTGAATCATGGACAATCGGCAGAATAGTGGAAAATTATATAGACGGAGCAGAGATGTGGTAATGAAGATATCTTGAAAGAAAGTAATTCAAAAAGAGAGTTGCTTAATCACATCAGAAAGAGACAGTCCACGTTTTTTGGACACGTCATGAGATGAGGAAAGATGGAACATGATCTGACAACAGGACAGTTGAAGTGTAAGAGGGATAGAGGAAGACTAAGAGAGAAGATGCTTGACAACCTGTTATTGTAGCATGGGAGAACTTTGGTCTTGGAAATGATTGACAGCACATGAAACAGAAGGCAGTGGAAAGACACGATAACCAATGTCACACGGCATAGACCATAAGAAGAAGTATTATTAAGGCAGCATGGATCAAAGTCTTCATGATATCCTATATTCAGTATTTAAGAACTGACACCATCCATGGACATCTAAGTACACAAAGTGACAAAACACAAGTGCCATTGAAAGGGCCAGTTGTTACCAATAATAGATGGAAAGTCACATAAAATATCTACCAAGTCCTTCTTGATAATAGTTCTGAGTGCTGATCTCACACACTTTGGTTGATGCAACAGACAATTTTTTGGGTGCATACTTTGTGTCAATAAAACGCACAGAAAAAGTCAGATATGAGAACAATGAGTAATACTATCCTAAAGAAGTAATGTGTTTTCTAGATACAAAAGACAAACTATTAATAAATGGAAATCTATCCCCCAAGTGTGATGAGTGCTTGGGCCTTGTATCTAGATGTTTGTATGTCATCATATATTTCTGGTAGACTTCTAATTGCACAAATTTTTTTTTTCCAGCTGATGGTGAAAAGTATGCATACTTATGACTCCCTGTTCTAAAGATGTAAAAGAAAAGATAGATTAAAATAGAATCAGTTCTAAAAGACATTAAAGAAATATCACGAACAGAGAAAAGAAATGTCAGACAGAAGAGACATAGCACGGACAGAAGAAATGGCATGTGCAGACTGTTGAAAATGGCTTACCTTGGGTGATGATGATATTGAATAGAAACGAGGCTGTAACCGTGGTAGAAGTTCACAAATGTGGTCAATGGGAGGATTGAGTGAGGGGATATCCTCCAACACAGCTAGGATGTTTCTGTGGTCGTGATGGATCCATTCATTGTAGAGTTTCTGTTACATAAAACATAATATGAATCACCAGCACAAATATGGTCTGCAGATTTGAAGAGATAGATAGACACAACCAAACAATTATTACAGCACAAATTTACAATAATCAATTAACAACAAGCAACAACACAATCTCATGTTAGTAACACAACCTTTTGACAACAACATAAGTCTAGGATAATAAACAATACACGCAAGTGGTTGCATCTGTGGGTCTCACCAGTGGCCCACTAGACAAATCACACATGCAACAGAAAACCTTAGTAGATAACATGCCGTTATATTGAGGCTCTCTTATGGAAGCTTTGTAGCATGTCATCTGTATAATTATAGACCACCTCTGAGTAGACTGAGTAAAATGCTCCTTTAACTGGCACTGCACTGCACTAAGCCAAAAGCTGAAGTCTTCTGGGTATGAAAGAAAGCTCAGAAAAACCACCCCACTGCACATAGGAAGTAAGAGCTAATCGCTCGCAATTCCTGGGTTCTCAAACAAACAATAAACAATACATTCTCACAACACATTCTCTTGAAAACAACATATGTCTGGAAAAATAAATAATATAATCTCAACATAGCACAATCTCATGATAATAACACATCTACAATTAACAACAATACAATCTCATGGTAATAACACATCTACAATTAACAACAATACAATCTTAACATAGCACAATCTCATGGTAATAACACATCTACAATTAACAATAATACAATCTCAACAAGCACAATCGCATGGTAATAACACGAGTCTACTATAACAAACAATACAATCTCACAATAGAACAATCTCATGACAACAACACAAGTCTACAACAATCATTAATACAATCTCATGATAACACAAGTCTACAATAATCAACAATACAATCTCACAACACATTCTCATGACAACTCAAGTCTACAATAATCAACAATACAATCTCACAACACATTCTCATGACAACACAAGTCTACAATAATCAACAATACAATCTCACAACACATTCTCATGACAACACATCTACAATAATCAACAATACAATCTCACAACACATTCTCATGACAACTCAAGTCTACATTAATCAACAATACAATCTCAGAACAACACAATCTCAAGACAACAACACAAGCTAACAACAACTAGTAACATACAACATCTTAGAATATTGTATGATTTTAGTACCTTGCCCTCATCTGTGGCTTGAGTCATTTTCTGCAAAAACTCCTTGTCTGTGATGTTGTCTGTGTACTCTGCCAGTTCTCCTAACACGTGTGTACGGGGAGTTTGGGTTATATCAATATAGTGTGTCAGCGCTGTCCTATATGAACAAGGACATGGGAACGGATGTTTTTTGCTGGCATCCTCTAAAGTTGACAACAAGAAAATAGAACAATCAAGAATAAGTATATCTAACATTTCTAGGATAAGTGAGATTGCTCTAAAAAAATAGTTTAGTATCTTCACACTCTTTGGACTTAATACTGATTATTCATTTTAGATTTGGGGTAGGCGCTTTTGTTATATCCTCATCAATATTGTTTTCAGGAATAGTTGTTTTATTTCATTCACATTCCCTATATTTGTTTAATGAGTCTCTATGACAATAATTGTGTTCGCCATTGTTACCTTGGATGTTTCTGCTGTTAAATGTCTGCTGCTTCATGCTTTTGTGATGCCATTATTTTTACTGTTTGTCTTGTATTTTCTTGAATAAAAAAACCCTTAAGGTTGAAACTGTCTTCAATGTCTCATTTTTTTAATTTATACACGCACTCTATAGGGTGATTGTGCATTCTTTGTAAAGCTGATCAACGTTGTGTTATACCTGGTGCTATACCTGGGGTAATCGAAAAGTTTTGCACTTTAGTGTAAAGGAATCAAGACACCTGAAAATTGGTGTGAACTTTAGTCCTTTTCTATGCATCTCTTCTTCACCTTCTTAATGTCTTGATTGTATAACACCTCCTCCTGGGCCTGGAACCACTTCTCCACTTCTGTGATCAAGTCCTGGATGTCTGAAAAATAAGACCCACGTAGCAGACTCTTCATGTTTGGAAACAGGAAGAAGTCACTCGATGCTGTCAGGTGATAAAGGTGGATGGGCCATGATTTCATATGCGCACTGCTGGGTAAAGACAATGGAGTCATGATCTGCATGAGCCGTCTGCGCAATGTCCTGAAGCAGACGAACGCCTCTGGACAGCATACCACGTATTTTGCACTTAATTTATTCTGGCAATTTCTTTAGAAAGTTTTGGTAGTACGTTGAATTGATAGTATAGCCACGAGGAAGGCAATAAATGAGTATTACCCTGCGACATTCCCAAATACGGAGCATGACTTTTCCTATAGAGGGAACTGCCTCCGACAGCTTCGATGGAGGTAAAGAGGATTGTTTTCATTGTTTGTTCTGGTTTTTTGTCTCCGGGTCATAGAGATGTACCCAACATTCGCCCACAGTAATGAAGCTACAATGAAGATCAGGGATTGAAATGTGGTGTTGCTAGAAGTGAACATTTTGGAGGACGCAGAAGAATGATAGTCAACCAGCATAGGACTGGCACTGTCAGCAGAAGTGTAATGGCGGATACACTCAAGGAGAGATCGGAGCAACTATGGACATGTCCAGTTTGCAGTGATGATGATCCGACGACTAACTAACTAACCAATCTACAAGATAAATCATCGCCAGCATTGCAAATGTCCAAAATCTTTGTGGATGTTTCGGATCGACACCCCTTTTGGATTGGCTTGAGAAGAAGAGAACCTGACGTATGAAGCTGCACATGCAATATCTTCAACGTGGTATCACGACTTAGCCCCAACTTAGCCATAATTTCTCGATAGTAATGCATCTGTTTGAGAGGACTAGAGCCTACACTCTTGCAATGTTGCTTGCACCATCTGCAGCCTGTCACTCCTTGAAAGCTGGTGTGTCCTGTTTCAAAAGTGATTTTTCCAACATTTCACAGTATCATACAAGGGCATATATCCTTATAAATGTCAAAAATCTCATCAAGAATTAGTTTTGCAGATTTACCCTGTAAGCACAGGAATTTGATTACGCTACGAGACTCCATTTTATCCATGACACTGCTTCATACACAACTTAACTAGTTTCCTGCCAATTTCTCTTTCACTCGCCGCACTGTGCGAACCAGGAATGGGCAGGAATTATCAACCAATAATTGCTCTTCTTTCAGGTTCCATTAACACACGGCCAAGTCAACTCATTAAAGTGAAATAGTTTAATAAAACTAAACCAACAAATTTTAAGAAAATCTGGTTCAAAACTTTAACATAAACAATTTAAAGTAACCAAAAAAATATAGTACAGGTTGAAGTTGGAATGTATCGCATTTATTTTCAAGCCTGGTCATGTGGTCAAGGAAACGCAGGAGCAGAACAGCTGGTTTGTTTTGCTACTGTGTCTGGCAGTAGAGAAATGGATCGTGCAAACATTTTGAACTCCTTACAAGAAACAACATGGGTAAATGAAATTATTGGAAGTTATGACTCTGTTTTCATGTCCAGAATAAAGGAACTGGGATTGAAATGTGGCATTGCTAAAAATGAGCGCTAATGTGGCCTTATAAGAATGTTTGTCAACCAACAAAGAACTGGAACTGTCAGCCATAGTGTAATGGCTGATGGATTCGAGTGGAGATCAGGGCATCTATAGATGTGCCCGGAGAGTAATGATGATGATGATCTAACGAGTAAGTCTACTCATGGGCATGTAAGGCTGTTAATCCAAAAACCTTATCTAAAAGATAAACACACAAAAATTAGATCAAGTACTGACCATCTAAATTTGTAAGCATGAACAATGTGTCCAGATCAACACCCAGCCTCTTGCCTAGTTTTTCCACAATCTCTGTGTCATTGATTGGATAGACAGCTACATGGTCTCCAGTCTCATACCTGGTAAATAAAAAAAATGAAGTCCCACAATTTCTATAATGTTTAGATCTATTATGCCCAGTCCCTCTGATAATTAATCCCTATGATGTTCTGTTGTGTACTATTCCTCCTATTGTTCATAACATACATAGATCACATCTACAAAGTAGCAATGACAAAGGATGAAAAGAATTGGAAGGATAGCTTAAACGAATTGCTATTTGCAGACGACCAAGTACTACTAGAATCATCAGAAGAGCAACTACAAAGACAAATAGACAGATTACACCAAACATGCCAAACCTTTAACATGAAGATAAATATAGAGAAGACCGAAGTAATGAAGATAGGAAGAACAGAAAGAAACACCAACATATATAGTGGAAACAACAGACTTAAGCAAGTGACAGAATTTACATACCTAGGAAGCAATATAACAACAGACGGCAAGAGCAGCATAATACACAACAGATGTAGTAAAGCATACCAAGCCCTAGGACAAATGCCACCAATCTTTAGAAACAAAAATGTCGATTTAAACACCAAAATAACACTATTCAAAACAATTATTATACCAATGCTGTGTTATCAATGCCAAACATGGACAACAACAGCACAAGATAAACGTAAACTTGTGACAGCTGAAATGGCATGCTTGCGCAGAATCCTAGGAATATCGCTAAGAGACAGAGTGAGAAATGAAGACATTAGACAAAAAAACGGTACCACTTCAATCTTGGAATATATTAAGAGACAACAGACAAAATGGTTTGCACACATCAGCAGACTACCACTAGACAGCGTACCACAACAAGCTATGCTACACAGATACGGTGAAGGCAGACGTAGAGGCCGACCAAGAAAATGATGGACCACCAAAATAAAAGAGGTGACAAACTCCACAATACACTCAGCACACACGAGGGCCATCACCCGAAGACTCTTCTACCCATTATGCTAAAAGGCAACAAAGGGTTTAGTGAATAGATAGATAGATGTTCTGTTCCTGATACCCAGTCCCTTGACGACTAACTATGATCTATGATCAGCCCCCTACAATGTTCAGCTCCCATGATGTCCAACCAATAAGATGATTATCTCCCATGATGTCCAGCCAACTAACACAACCTAGTTTTATACATTAGAAGACAGCAGATTCTGTGGTTCACGCATGGCTCCAGATTATCACAGACAGCAATCCACAAAAATCAATGCTAATATGACAACAGATACAAAGCCAGAGGCAGATCTTGCAAAATATGGATTACATGAATAAAGGAAACTACAGAAACAAGAATATACTAAGCACATAACAAAGTCATCTGCAGAGCAGCCTTCTAACCCCTGATGGTGTACGGCACAATGGGATGAATAGCAGGTAGATAGCAACATCTTTGTCACATAAATTTTTGTTAGTGTCATAAACTTATTTCCTGTATTTTTAAATATTCTTTCTATCGACAGTGTTATGAGTATTGAAATAATGTTTCCATCTGAATCGATAACCATGATGTGCAAAAAACATTTCTGATTCCAAATCTCACTCACTTGTATCGTCATTGACATATTTAATCTTGAAATTAAAAAAAAAAAACTAAGCATGATCTAGGCTTTTCCTAAACAATCTGGTCACTGGAAATTTATAGCCTACAGCAATATTTTTTCAGTACATGCACAGACGGATATCCAAGTACCTACTTTATTACGTTGGGTGATATACCAAAATGTTAATTGTAATAAAAGAATAGTCTTCTTCTTCTTTCGTTCACTTGAAACATGTCTATATCTGCAATTCTGTCTCCTTAATAAAACTCACTGTCTTTTGTAGTTCATACATTGGCCCATAGATCTTTGATTCCAGTGTTGTTTCCTCTGGCCAATATGTCTGCCTCAGTATGTCATACTCAGAACACTCTTGAAGTATATGTTTGGTACTCTGTGCCGCTTGTCCACATGGCAGTGTTGCCAATCTTGAGTTTTGTGTATATGTGACTGCAGAGTCGGTTGTGTCCCATTCACTGTCTTTTGTAGTTAAGAATAGTCTAACACATTTGGAGAAAACAACATATATTTTTCTGTGACATATTAGGGGTAATATGTCTGTATTACACAGGCCTCCCTTACTCTACCAGATTTGTCCTAGTATACCATATTTCCTGTTTCTGGGTTGACAATCAACCAATCTGTGGTAGACTCCTCCCTTCTGTTTTCCTTAACAAGAAGTCAAACAAACGACCACCATACTATGATGCAAGTTAACTAAAAACTAACTACTGCAGCTGCCAGAATTCTAAAACACTAAAACAATAAAAGTATGTATTGGTTGTAAGAGATACTTAGCTCTAACATTACCTGATCTTTGACTCAGAGATGTCCAACTCTATATGCATACATGAACGATCACCTCCGTTGTGAAGTTCTCTGTTGACTAGAACTGGAGCAAGGTATGGATTCTTCACATCATAAGGCCTGAAAGAATACAACTTTGATATCTGACATAAGCTATGACAAGATTGCAATTTCTGGAACATTTAAAGAACATACTTTTCAGTCTTTTTATATTGTTAATGGTAAGCAGAACTGTACTGTGGGAAACTCTTATGGTTATATTGTACTGCATGAAAATCTATGGTTTTACTGTACCATGGGAAAATCTATGGTTTTACTGTACCATGGGAAAATCTATGGTTTTACTGTACCATGGGAAAATCTATGGTTTTACTGTACCATGGGAAAATCTATGGTTTTACTGTACTGTGGGTAAAACTATGGTTTCACTGTACTGCGGGTATATCTATGGTTTTACTGTACCATGGGTAAATCTAAGTAAATTCAAGTAGGAAGCACAAGGATAAATAAAAAATTCTCGAGACTAATGAGAATTGAACCAGTCCGTTCTAAAAGCACTGAATCAATTGCCTGGCAATGTTTACCTTACCCCGTATCACGATTTTGAAACATGTGCGCTGCATATAGGGTCTATCATCTGAATTACCAAAATTAGTACTAGTATCACACTGCAAATTAACACTTTCTAAATCACTTCCTGAATCATATAATGAATGTCAGAATTATCAGAGAAACTTTCTTCCAAATGTTTAAAATTTTCAAATTCATTTAGTGTACGTTTCGCCATAGTACTGTCTAGTCAAAATAGCTACACAAAACAAAAGGCCACCTGTGTCAACACACATAAAGTAGTAATTATGCTTCCAAACGTGTGCAAATACAGAATTTCTATTGTTAAATGACCCCTAGACAGCTTTAACTTGACAGTCAGAGTATGTGAACACTTTGGGGTGCTATTAGGGATAAATTATATCAATACATGGCCCATCGTTCCGTAAGGAGATGTCTGCAAAATAAAGATGACTATTCATCGTATCCTTAAGGATGCCTCTGCAGGGAAGGGGTTAAATAACATTGTTCTGTTCCCAACATGTAAGTTTCAAGTTTATGTGTGATACATGTTGCTCATCCATCGTAGTCGATGAAGATCAACTGAGAACTTATACAGACTTGATGATGATGATGTCTGAATGTGACAGATGTGTGATACAAACAGGAAAGGCACTTACGGTTTCTGGTTAGCAAAAGATCCAACTCGGGCAACTTCTCCAGTAAACACTTTTTCCTTGGGGAATTCTTCAGAAACTGGTGTCAGGGCATACTGTCTTGTGCTGTGGATAAATTCACAAAAATTGGTAACTACCTACAGTAAAATAGAATCTAATATCTTCTCAACATCTTCTTTGGTGATTGAACGTCAGGTTAAAACACCTAATTATTATGCAGTTTCCACCATGTTCCTGACAGACAGAGCACAGAGCTGCTGACCCAGCAGTTTGCAGTGTTCCAAATGAATTCACATTACATTTCCTCTGGAGATTACATGGCTGGAATCTAGCTGTATGGGTAACACATGATCACTATATCTCAAGTCCTGGTATTGTGCTATCGAGAGGTATATTCTATACCTGGCCTAATGGGTCTCAGAATCAAATCGGAAGATGGAAGTTACGGGTTATAACACTCTTTGTGGCTTAGACTGGTCACATCAATCATTACCATGGAACATTGAAGATTATATTTCATATAGCATAACTATCAATCAATCAATCAATCAATATCAATAAAACCCATAACCCTTCAGGGTTGTAGGGGTACCACATTGGAAGCTTCAGCACACAGAGTCCTCCAGCGAATTCTATCCTCAGCGATGCGGATGAGTGTGGAAACTATAAATTATAACTATAATTAAACTATAACTATGCATAACTATAAATTCTCTGGAAAGGTGCCTACTACAACTATCATGTCTTATACTATCTCATTCTACCCCAATCATCCCCCTCTATTATCTCCCTAAGTACTACAAATTCCTGGGTCCCTGATACATAGTTTTATCATCAGTAGCTTTTGGTGGATCCATTCAAGGCTGGGGTCCGGAGCTCCTCCTACCTGGCAATGAACCACAGGGGCAACCCCATTTTATGCAACTAATCTCAGCATAGTCATTAACTGTATGGTGCTTAAGTATCCCATTTCCATTGTTCAGGCTGACATGTTCCATCTTTGGTGAGGGAATTTGTAACGTAAGTGCCCATATTTCCATTGTTCAGGCTGACATATTCCATCTTTGGTGAGGGAATTTGTAGTCTCCCTATCCATGTTTTTGAGCATCCCAGCACTGCCCACAAGACATCAGAAGTTTAGGGAGCTGCCTTCATCTGTTTTCCTATCAAAATTGTCACCCATTGCATTTCCATCTCCCTATGGTGACTACCAGGCAACAATTGACTTTAAAAAAAACAACACAACTTCCCTGGCACACTTCTAACATGGAGTTAATAACTCAATGCCAGCATTATGATTTTATAGTGGCTCATACTTGCTTGAAGATGGTCATCACTGGACATATGGGGTATTTCAGTGGAGATATCAGCACCGCCTGATATTCAACCCGTCCTGGTAGGCAGCAACACCAGTTTGGTCTGCACTGCTTAATTGCAGCTAACACTCCATATATGGGGACCTTTCCACTATCTGTCATCTGTGGACGAGTAGCTCCCCCCCTCAGGTCAGACTATCTAAGATTTTCTCTGTATGTCAGTGTGGGCACAGTGGCAGTTCAATGGACCATGGACAGTGGAATCAATAACAAATTTCCATATATACAAACACTTTACCCAAACCAAATACCAATAGGATCATATAACAAAAGAATATCCGGACAAAACACCAAAGGTAGACCAAGAAAACGGTGGATAGAAAACATCAAGATATCCTTGAAAAAACGTGGACCTAATACAACCAAGGCAACACATCTGGCCTTGGAACGACAACTGAACCTCCTACCCCTACGCTTAACGGCAAGTGTGAATACGATAATTTACCTGGGAAAAGACAATAGACAACATTTTCCAAAATCTCCAACTATATTTATCCTTTATTGTTTGTACTACATATAGCAAACTTCTGTTATTACATACATATTTTGTGGGTTTTGGACTAAGTTGTTATAGCAGGATTCCACTGTATTTTCAATGCAATCATGGAATTGGATCAGTTGGAAGATATGGGGCGTATTTTTTACTTTCGTATCCATAGCTAGAATGCAAGACATGGGGATGAATTGCTGTGTTGCAAGAAATGGGGATGAATTGCTGTGTTGCAAGAAATGAATGCAAGACATGGGGATGAATTGATGTGTTGCAAGAAATGAATGCAAGACATGGGGATGAATTGATGTGTTGCAAGAAATGAATGCAAGACATGGGGATGAATTGCTGTGTTGCAAGAAATGAATGCAAGACATGGGGATGAATTGCTGTGTTGCAAGAAATGAATGCAAGACATGGGGATGAATTGCTGTGTTGCAAGAAATGAGCAGCAAATAGCAATCAAAAGAGTTATCAACCAACACAGAACCAGAACAGTCAGTTACCACATGTTGAAGGACATACTGAATATGAGATTGGAGCACCATGGGCTTGTCCGGAGTGCCATGATGATGATCTTGACGACTATCATTTTCTCAAGCTACCGCACACTAACTCTCTTGCCTTCTATACCGCCCTCTAACTCTCTTGCCTTCTATACAGCCCTCTAACTCTCTTGCCTTCTATACAGCCCTCTAACTCTCTTGCCTTCTATACCTTGTCTATTGTAACTATGTTCTCCTCCTCTAACTCTCTTGCCTGTTATACCGCCCTCTAACTCTCTTGCCTTCTATACCTTGTCTATTGTAACTATGTTCTCCTCCTCTAACTCTCTTGCCTGTTATACCGCCCTCTAACTCTCTTGCCTTCTACACCTTGTCTATTGTAACTATATTCTCCTCCTCTAACTCTCTTGCCTGTTATACCGCCCTCTAACTCTCTTGCCTGTTATACCGCCCTCTAACTCTCTTGCCTTCTATACCGCCCTCTAACTCTCTTGCCTTCTACACCTTGTCTATTGTAACTATGTTCTCCTCCTCTAACTCTCTTGCCTGTTATACCGCCCTCTAACTCTCTTGCCTTTTATACCGCCCTCTAACTCTCTTGCCTTCTATACCGCCCTCTAACTCTCTTGCCTTCTACACCTTGTCTATTGTAACTATGTTCTCCTCCTCTAACTCTCTTGCCTGTTATACCGCCCTCTAACTCTCTTGCCTGTTATACCGCCCTCTAACTCTCTTGCCTTCTATACCGCCCTCTAACTCTCTTGCCTTCTATACCGCCCTCTAACTCTCTTGCCTTCTACACCTTGTGTCTTGTAACTATGTTCTCCTCCTCTAACTCTCTTGCCTTCTACACCTTGTCTCTTGTAACTATGTTCTCCAGACCTCCATGTCTCATAACATGTAAAAAAAATCTAAATATTGTCTCTTTATGATATTATTAAGTAAAGATGTGGCAGGGGCAAATAAAGATATTGAACACAAAATATTTAAAATAAGACTCTTGGCTTGAGAACTGACAGAAGATTATCTTTCAGGCAGGCTGCAATGTGGACTGGAGGGGTATTCTGTAAAGACATGCTTGACAATCAGACCAGATAATGACTTACTTGACATTCTCTCCTGTAGCCTCTACACCAAAATGTGCACAAACAGCTGGCCAGAATTTCTCCTTCCAGGTCACAAAATCCTCTTCAATGCTGAAATGACAATTTTATTGAATGCTAACTTTCTGCAACAGCTGCTATCATCTAACAAACACTTTCTGCAACAGCTGTTATCATCTAACAAACATTTGGATATGTTTTTAATCTCGGACAAGAACAATAGAAACACACAAGTATACAGTTACCACAGATCAATATCACATATCCTCAGACTCATTGGTTATTGACATAGACTCCCTTTGATCAAACTTTGCTTTGAATCAGTCTCACTTATATCAGTTCAGTGTGTTGCATGGCCCGAATAGGGAGCAAAGAATAATGATACTGTTACATGCCAATCATGTCATAATCGGTGATTAAGGAGGTTTTGGGGTGGAGTTGCCTGTCACATCCCGTATAGATGTGTCAGGCTGTAATGTGCAGATATTGCAGCTAAGGTGTAAACCATGGCACAACACACCCTGTTCTCTCAACTACATTCTGCTGACCTGCAGAAGTTGAGAATGAATGCAGAAGGAGAAGAAGCAATGTGCTCAATTCCATTTAGTCAGCTGAGAGTATCGGTCACAGAGAACGTACACAATTGTAAGGGGGTGAGGAGAGTAAAATATGGCTTGATTATCTTAAGGACGGGTCAGCGGGACCTGTGGTTATGTCAACAGCGGCAAAAAGATCAAGACAGTTTGACCATTCTAAGCTCTGGTGTTGATGACCAACCAGCATGTGCATGGGAGCCGGTTCTTTCATACGGGTGACCTAGCGATGTGATGACATATATTTACCGGTTAGTGGAAGTTTTAAAAACACTAAACGTATTAGTTACCAGTGCCAAAGTCGAATGTTTCAGGTCATTGGCATAAAGAGAAACCGTGACACAGCGCATTTTCATTCTCTGGGCTACATCCGGCTGGAAATCTAGTAGGAACATCGTTGTGCTACAAGAGAGAGATCCTGTGGGAGTTTGAAAATGAATGCATAAAAACAGACTGGTCAGTAAGTTTCTCCACCCACAGAAAGTGTTGAGAATATTAAAGCATGCCAGAAGTTTTGTATGGATGTGGCTCCCCTATGACCATATAGGATAATGGGTTTTAACAGTGAAATGTAGTCAGAATGAGGTTGAATGGCATTCTCTGTTGAAGATAATTCTCTTAACATAATCTCTACTAGGCTTATATAGTTACACTAGAATCTACAGTTACACTATCATCTACAGTTACACAATCATCTACAGTTACACAATCATCTACAGTTACACAATCATCTACAGTTACACAATCATCTAGTTACACAATCATCTACAGTTACACAATCATCTACAGTTACACAATCATCTACAGTTACACTAGAATCTACAGTTACACAATCATCTCTAGCTAGACTAACTACATTCTCTAACACAATCACTCTCCTAGACTTACAGTTACACCATCATCTCTAGCTAGACTAACTACATTCTCTAACACAATCACTCTCCTAGACTTACAGTTACACCATCATCTCTAGCTAGACTAACTACATTATTTAACACAATCACTCTCCTAGACGTACACAGTTACACAATCATCTCTAGCTAGACTAACTACATTCTCTAACACAATCACTCTCCTAGACTTACAGTTACACAATCATCTCTAGCTAGACTAACTACATTCTCTAACACAATCACTCTCCTAGACTTACAGTTACACCATCATCTCTAGCTAGACTAACTACATTCTCTAACACAATCACTCTCCTAGACTTACAGTTACACCATCATCTCTAGCTAGACTAACTACATTCTCTAACACAATCACTCTCCTAGACTTACAGTTACACCATCATCTCTAGCTAGACTAACTACATTCTCTAACACAATCACTCTCCTAGACTTACAGTTACACCATCATCTCTAGCTAGACTAACTACATTCTCTAACACAATCACTCTCCTAGACTTACAGTTACACCATCATCTCTAGCTAGACTAACTAGATTCTCTAACACAATCACTCTCCTAGACTTACAGTTACACCATCATCTCTAGCTAGACTAACTACATTCTCTAACACAATCACTCTCCTAGACTTACAGTTACACCATCATCTCTAGCTAGACTAACTACATTCTCTAACACAATCACTCTCCTAGACTTACAGTTACACCATCATCTCTAGCTAGACTAACTACATTCTCTAACACAATCACTCTCCTAGACTTACAGTTACACCATCATCTCTAGCTAGACTAACTACATTCTCTAACACAATCACTCTCCTAGACTTACAGTTACACCATCATCTCTAGCTAGACTAACTACATTCTCTAACACAATCACTCTCCTAGACTTACAGTTACACCATCATCTCTAGCTAGACTAACTAGATTCTCTAACACAATCACTCTCCTAGACTTACAGTTACACCATCATCTCTAGCTAGACTAACTACATTCTCTAACACAATCACTCTCCTAGACTTACAGTTACACCATCATCTCTAGCTAGACTAACTACATTCTCTAACACAATCACTCTCCTAGACTTACAGTTACACCATCATCTCTAGCTAGACTAACTACATTCTCTAACACAATCACTCTCCTAGACTTACAGTTACACCATCATCTCTAGCTAGACTAACTACATTCTCTAACACAATCACTCTCCTAGACTTACAGTTACACCATCATCTCTAGCTAGACTAACTACATTCTCTAACACAATCACTCTCCTAGACGTACACAGTTACACCATCATCTCTAGCTAGACTAACTACATTCTCTAACACAATCACTCTCCTAGACCTACAGCTACACCATCATCTACTAAAGACAGACAGATATTTACTTAGCATCGTCATCTCCTAGACCCAGTTCAAAGACTCTCTCTCCTCCAAGCTCCTCTAATCTTTTGTCCACAAATATCCCCATGGAATTGTAGTGTTCATATGTTTTGTTGCCTAACCCAAAAACCTGAAATGTGTAAACCCGCAGGTCAAATTATCTACCAAATGAATATAGCAACAATTAACAAAATGAATATAGCAATAATTAACAAAATGAATATAGCAACAATTAACAAAATGAATATAGCAACAATTAACACAATGGATTGGTCATGATGAAATAGTCCCTTTAGCCCTGAGCAGATAGCACTTCTCAACAGCCCATAGCATTTCTGATAAAAATATAAGTCCTCAGTTGAGCAATCGAGATGACACACAAAACGAATAAGGTTTTCTGTCTCAAAGGCATGCAAGGGAGACATAGAAGTCCTAGAAGGGAGACATTTCAGTGTGGCAGTATCTCAGTATCATCATGCACTGCAAGGTGTGTAGCATATATGACTGGGCTAGCCAGTTCATCATTCCTTCCATCAGATCTATTAACCCCATTGATCTACTGCCACAGACATTCACCCATTCAATACATTTTTAGCTAGTGAATTGGAGATGGTTGAGGTGGGGAATATACCACAACATTTTTAGTGGCTGCATGTTGAACAAGGGCATGGCAATTAATGACTCTTCTATTTCTACTTTTTTCTCTAAAACTCTTGACTAGCAGGATACAATCTAGAGAACAGAATGCATTGTCATGGTTTACAGCATGGCTGCAATATATGTGTCTTTTGGTCTAATATATCCGACTTCAGCATATCTTTTCTTCTTCAGCGTTCTTCTTAAACTCCCATTGGATCTCTCTTGTAGCAGGACAATGGCCCTATTAGATTTCCAGCAGGACATAGTCTAGAGAATGGAAATGCGTTGTGTTGCCATTTTATTTGCGCCAATGGCCCAACACATCCATCTTCGGCAGATCATATCTTTTAAACACTTTAACTAATGAGAATTCAACGAGTTCGCCAAAACTTTTCTGTAAGGCCATGTCGATAACCAGGCAATCTATAATGTAATTTATGATTTCTGTAAGTGTTTGTCCACAACCAGGCAATCTATAATGTAATTGATGGGGGTTACTAAAATTTACATTACAATTAAACACATTAATGGCAGAATCAGAGTATGTATAACCTGTAAGACACAAGAACCATTAGTAAGAACACAGTTCTACAACTGCAGGTGCGAGTAAGAATTTCACCAGCTGCTCACCAGCACATTTAGAGGGAAAATTGAGCACAAGTAGTCACACTTCCTCAACTGGATAAAATATAATAGAAAGGATTTAATTAAAGAACATGTCAATCACATTAGAAAATATGCTGGAAAGGGCTCCGCATTGTTCATGCTGACCCAGGGTAACCAATATCAGATAACCATATCCGATAATTAGCAGATAACCAATATCCTAAAAGTACCATCTCATGGTGCATCCTCAGAAATAACAGTGACTTGTGTTGTGTTTCTGGTTTTACACTTTTAGGAATCATGTCTGTGGGTGTGGAGACCGTAGATGGAATGAGAATTGACCACAAAAATGACCTAGAATGTCCCCAACAGCTTCAATATGGTCAGCAGAAATTCAGATGCATTGTAGAGGCAGCAAATGTTGATGTTCCAATATGAGTAGATGTCACGATCAATGATAATTGTAAGCAAGTCTCAGGAGACGTAAGGCTTAAATAATTAGTACAATGAGAGAACAGCACAGTGCTAGAGGACTGCGCCAAGTGCAAATAAATGGAGGAAAAACTAAATGGAAACCGTAACTAAAGCAATGTTCAGCTCAAGAACAAGCTTGTAGTTACTTCCAAGAAGAATGTCTTGTAGAATATTCCCTGGTGCTCCTAAGTATATGTAGAAGTTCAGACTTGGACTAGATATTCCTGATGTTGATGAATGATATCACACCTAACAAACCTAAGCCCAACTCTACCGTAGAGTGTTTCCTATACCAGAACCATGCTCACAGAAGAGAAAATGTTCAGCACCCGATGTGCACAGGGACAATGCATCTAAAACATGTGACAAGTCCACTGGCAGTGAAAGACCTTGTGTGAGACATAGTTGACCCAAGCCCCTAAACCCCTGATTACCGCCTTCTCTGAGACTGTCACTCAAGGACATGTTTTGGCCTGTAAAGTTCAAGGGCACAGTGGGTGGTAACCATCATGGTATAGAATCGCTACACATCCATCACTTGGCGACCGACAGTAAGGCTGTCAAAGGTTAGGGCGCACCTGATTTAAAAACGTGTGCCGAAATCATATGTGCAATGAGGAAATCACACAAATTTTGTGATGATTATTTGAGAGTGAATGCAGAATAAAAAGAACATAAGAAAATCAAACAATCACATGTTGACTGCACACAAAAAAAACAGAAAGGATCCACTTGAAGAACATGCCAATCACATCAGAAAATCAAGTAATCCTGTATCATCCCCTGCACAAAAAATAAATGAGGATTCCCTTATAGAACACATCAGCAACATCATAAAATATATCAGCATCAAACTCATAACCATTCAGAGTCATAGGGTTGTCACTGGAAACATAGGGTTGTCACTGGAAACATAGGGCTGTCACTGAAAACATAGCGCTGTCACTGAAAACATAGGGCTGTCACTGAAAACATAGGGCTGTCACTGAAAACATAGGGCTGTCACTGAAAACATAGGGCTGTCACTGGAAACATAGGACTGTCACTGAAAACATAGGGCTGTCACTGAAAACATAGGGCTGTCACTGAAAACATAGGGTTGTCACTGGAAACATAGGGTTGTCACTGAAAACATAGGGCTGTCACTGGAAACATAGGGTTGTCACTGGAAACATAGGGTTGTCACTGGAAACATAGGGCTGTCATTGAAAACATAGGGCTGTCACTGAAAACATAGGGTTGTCACTGGAAACATAGGGTTGTCACTGAAAACATCAACACAAAAACTGAAGAAAACATATACTTACAGAGTATTTTATTCCTGCAAAGTCTGCACTTCCATTGGTTAGAAATTCATGGAATTCTTGGGCGTTGTCTGTAGGGTCTCCTTCTCCATATGTGGCCATACAGAATATAACCAGGCTATTGTCTATTTCAGTCAGCTTAGCCAGGTCTTCCTGTTAAGCAGGAGGTAAATTATGATTACTAATAGAATTGATCAACAATTGTAAAGAAACAAATGTAGACTAACCTGGCGTGACACCTGAGTACAGCCGGGGCCTGGTTCACTTCTAGTTTATTGTCTTTCCCCAGGTGGTTTGTGATCCACTCTTGCTGTTAAGCTAGGGGTGATTGGAGCTCGAGCTTGCGTTCTATCGCCAGATGTGTGACCTCGGCTGTGCTATGACTGTGTCTGCACAGGATGTCCCTGACTTTTTCTATCCATCTTTTCCGTGGTCTTCCTCTGGCTTTGTACCCTGATCTCATTTGGTTATATGCTTGTACAGGCAACTTTTCGTGATGCATTCTCATAATGTGGCCAAACCACTTGATCTGTTCTCTCTTTATGTAATCTATACAAGATATTATACCTATTCTTTCCCTGATATATTCATTTCGCCATCTATCAAGCCTGGTGACCCCAGCAGCTTTCCTCAAACATTTAATCTCGCATGTCACTATCTTTCTGTAATGTGAAGATGAGAGAGACCAGGTTTGGCACTAGTAACACAGTGTTGGTAGGGATATACTGTAGATCATTTGTCTCTTAACTTCCATCTCGATCTTCACTTCTAGTTCAGGGTGCAAACAAATAGGGCTACTATCTCCTTTCCATGCATGTTGTAGGAGGAGACTAAGGAATGTTGGGGAATAGGCTGTAAACCTGTCACCCGTGGAAAAAATAATAATTGTCACATTTCGTCTCAATTTATTACTTTTGTCTTTTGTCAAATGATCCCCTTAGATGACAAAGAGATGCCGGCCAGCGGGACACTGCACCGTTGTGGTAGACTCCCAGGTGATGGGAATGCCAGATGTGTCATCACTGCAGATGGGTGAACAAATGTGACAGAAGAATGATGAAATAGTTGATCTAGAAGTGTATGTTGTGCTTTTTTGCAGGATTTGGTAATCCTGGGATACCGGCACACTGGTATACCTCCCTTACTCATCCATGTCTCTGAGACAATTAGATATTTGTCAGGCACCTCAGTTACACGTTTTTATCAGAAAATATATAGGCTGTCAAGAGCTACCTGCTCACAGCTAAAGGGATTATTTCAATATCGTGTCTTCATGACAATATGAAATCTTTATATTGATTAGGAAATAGCATCATTCATTGGGGGGGGGGTGTGTGGGGGTGGGAAGAGAATTCCCATAAGTGCTCTGCTTGACAGTTCATGTACATTTCTTCTTCAACCTCCTCTGCATTGATTTGTAGGGTATCCATTTACAATATTTTTTTTGGTTGCGATTCTGTATAAAGATAAGGCTGGAGATGGCTTTGGCTTCTATGTCAATATTAAACTTGATTTGGAAAAGTAACATCAATGCTAGAGTGAAAATCCAACTTTATAACTCACTAGCGCTTTCGATTGTGTTATGTGGTTGTGAAAGTTGGACACTCACTGCGGACATGGAGAGATGGTTACAGGTCCTTGAATACAAATGTTAGAGACAAATTTTAAAAATCTCCTATAGAGAGCATAAGACAAATGTGTACGTACGGAATAAAATAGAGATGTATGCAGGTCCACAAGAACCATTGCTTTCAATAGTGAGTCAACAAAAACTTACATGGTTTGGACATGTATGCCGACATGATTCCTTGTAAAAAAACAATACTGCAGGGAACCATTGAAGGTGGAAGAAGCAGAGGAGGACAAATAAGCATGAACAGATAACATCAAGGATGGGATAAGACTTTTCTTCACTTGTCTTGCATCACTGAAGATAGAAATCGCTAGAGGACTGTGTTGATGTATCCAATGTGGTATCCCTATGACCCTGATAGGTTACAGGTTTATAGACAAAAATAGAAGTGACTATCCTAATTAACTCTGCCCTGTCTCCTCTTATCAGTGTCATCCACGATAGCTTTACGTACCAATATATCAACCCTTTAATTGCCTCTGACTCCTATATGACCTGGTCTGTAGATCAATGTACTACTTTGGGCACTGTTGAGAAGAGTGACCAACTCCTTTCTTATCATGCACTTTTCTATCTTGCGCAGCAAACTATGAAAGTCTGAGATAAAATTACATGTGGGAGCTAGTGATTGTATTATCATCCAGGTGAGAATCACTGTTAGCGGCTCTCAAGTGAGAACCACTGCTAGCGGCTCTATCTCCACATAATTTCTTGCCATTTTTGGGAGGTGACGAAACCCACATCCACATTTTTGTTTCTCTTACTGCTGAGTACTTACTTATCGATCCCCGGGCGTGAGAGTTTTCAATCCCGGGGTTTGCGAGCTTTCACTCTTTCTTCCCTGTGTCAGTTGGTGATAGGTGCGTGTCTTCTTCAGCTATGTTGTATCTGTATAAAGGGTGTTAGTGATGGAGGGGTTTGGTGGTAACAGTTTACTACTGAGTAATATTTGTCTTATACTGGAAAGTAAAATCTAGACGAGAGCACATGAATACCCATGAGACACTTTTATTTCTTTCTGTGCTCCTCAGTTTACAAGGGTGAGTTTTGGGCACTCCATTCCTCCACATCACAAAGATTGGTGTTTGTCAAGGAAACTTTTCCTAACCTGACAATGAAGGGCAATATAGCACCGGTGATTGTGACGGCGCCATTAGACAGATAACTTGTCATCAAGTACTGGCTAGGCAGCTGAGTACATACAGGTGAAATCACATGCTATGATACTGATTCCTAACTGAATAATATGTACTCATTACAACAAAACTGAAATCAGAGAGGCAAAACTTGAAACGAGGTGATACATTTTTGTTAATCACTGGAAACATACAAAATAGCAATCAAAAAGCAACATTTCAACCAAAAGATCTTACCAAGAACACATTCACAACATTATACAAGTAAGAACAGCACTATTGATGTTCGTGCTGACATGACATTTAAAAAAAATATCTTCTGTTCATGTTGTTTTACTTCTGACCGTCTAGCTTTTACTCTTCCGGGTTGTACTTATATTTAACTCTGCCACGTGAACTTTGCCACGTCAGTAGTGTCACTCATAACTCAACTTTGCCACGTCAATAGTGTCACTCATAACTCAACTTTGCCACGTCAATAGTGTTACTCATAACTCAACTTTGCCACATCAATAGTGTCACTCATAACTCAACTTTGCCACGTCAATAGTGTCACTCATAACTCAACTTTGCTACGTCAATAGTGTCACTCATAACTCAACTTTGCCACGTCAATAGTGTCACTCATAACTCAACTTTGCCACGTCAATAGTGTCACTCATAACTCAACTTTGCCACGTCAATAGTGTCACTCATAACTCAACTTGGTTTTATCTTTAGTTATGCCTAACTATGCATATGCTACATCTATTCCATATTAATGTATGGCTCAGAAACATGGACACTAAATAAACAATTAGAAGACAAAATTGATGCCTTTGAGATGTGGGTATATAGAAGAATAGGGAGAACATCATGGAAAGAGAAGAAAACAAATAAAGAGGTGCTAAAGACACTTAATATGAAGAAAGAACTACTAAGAGAAATAAAGATCAGGCAAATAAAATACTTTGGACACATTAAAAGACATGACATCGTATTGAAGACCTTACTAGAGGGTAAAGTCAAAGGGAAGCGAGCAAGAGGTAGGCAGAGATACAAGTGTGAGAGTAACATTATACGATGGACAGGTTTCAGTCTAGCAGAGTGCACCACCAAGACAAGAGATGTTGGAGATACGTTGCAGCCAACCTTTGTTGCGGAGACAACACTTAATGATGATGATGAACTATGCATATATTAGTCAATGTCAGCATACCATATCACATTCTTCTGGGTCTGCCACCATTCCCTTCATCCCATATCTGGAGGCATCTTTAGCCAAACGGGTAGCAAACTCCTCTGCCGTTCCAGTTTGTGATCCATAAAACACGACAACATTTCGACCCTAGTAAATAAACAAAATATGATAAGTTATAAACAAGCCAACCTTATTTCCAAAACTTTCACGTGCATGTCAGACCATAGCGTTGCTATTTCTTTACTTACCTTCTGGGTCCGGCAACATGTAGCTGATTTTTGTGTTCTGTGGTTACTTCATCTCAGTCAAAACTTATGAGTTCTATAAGTCTTTTGTGGTAAATGTATGTGGCAGATTCTATCTAGTTTGGAGAAAACTGTTATGTCAAGCATGGCTGCAATATCTGCGCCTTTCAACCTGACATATCCAAATTCAGTATTTTTGGGTGACTTGATTCTTGATTAGAAACTGGCCTCATAGCACGTGGGGCATTCCCATAAGTGCACCGTCCTCTGTTCCAGCAGCCATTCGACTCGTGTTTCGAGTCCAATGCAGTCGAAACAAACGTCGACATCAGGGCACAACGCTGGCCCTTGCGACAGGTTTCTTTGTTGTTCCGTCCACCCATGCCGTGCCCTAACTAGTTCAAGCACAACGTCGGCCTGTCGGAACAACATGGTAACTGTTATCGAAGGTTATGACCACGGGATTGTATAGATGACATGCCATGAAGCTTCTATAAGAAGTTTACCTCAATATAAAGGCATGTCATCTACTAAGGTTTTCTGTTGCATGGTTGGTTTGTCTAGTGAGTCATTGGTGAGACCCACAGACGCAACCGCATGCTTTGGGTGACTTTGACTCTCTATGTATTGAGAAAGGGGAAGATCAAATCCCACCTTTCTTAGATGCCTCTTACAACATTCATCACAGGTCAGTGTTACTATTCTCTGCTCCCTTTTCAGACCTCAGCAACATACGGTTGGTTGGTTCTTGATCCAGCGGTCCATGGGCTCATGCCCTTTGAATTAATGTCATTGTGTGATATATGCATGCGTTTTGTGTAATATGACACACCAACATATGGATGATAACTGTATCTCGTGTCTCTTCTTTTTCTTTGATGACAAGATTATTTGTTACATAGTGCTGCGGTATACAGTGAGGATGGGATTCATTTTTTACATTGTGCTGCTGCAATTTTCAATGCAGCTGTGACATTTTAATCTGTTTATAGAACTACATTTTTGATCAGATTAACCATTCATTTCTGACCCCTACTCGCTTAGCCACTAGCCATACTGCAGATGTTTATTAGGGCCCTCCCTGAGTAGAAGCTTGGTCAGTTATTTTTTCTATATATTTTTACACTTGAGTCAAGGATGACAGATTCTAGTCACGGGATCTCCACTGACCCCTACATGCTTAGCCCGTAGCCACAATGAAGCCCGTTTACCAGGGGGATGTCCCGTTACAAATAGTCATAATAAATGAGAATGTAAAAAAACTAAAACTTCTTCTTCAGCGTTCATTCTCAAACTCCCGCTGGATCTCCTTTGTAGCAGTACCATGGTCTTACTAGATTTCCAACAGGATGTAGTCCTGAGAATGGAAATGTGTTGCGTCACGTTTTATTTGCGACAATGGCCCGACACATCCGTCTTCGGCTGATGTAAAACAATAGACTATTTTTTAATATCTATTGTAATTTCCACTTGTTAAGCATCATGGGAGAAAGTTGGAGATGTCTGTCTCTGGCCATAGTCAGCCCATGTCTCTTTAATTTTTCTTTGATGTCTGTACTCATCTAGTTCTTGGTCTTTCGCGTGCTTTGTAGTCCGATCTTCTGCTGTTGCATGGATAAAAGACTGGTTTCGTTGGTTCCATTCTCATGATGTGACCAAACCACCTGTTGTTTGCTGTCTTTTGATGTAGTCTAGGCTTGAGATGGTCTTTAATTCTCCATTGGTCTCTTCTCGTGACATTTATAGCTTTCTTCAAACATCTTATCTCACATACTATGATCTTTTTCGCAAGTGACAAAGATCCTTCTTTGTCAAGGGCCATAGTTGACATTGTAACACAGAGTTATTATAAAAATACTGTTTATCAATTGTCATTTTATAGCCATGCAGATTGATAGTTTGAGTATTGGCGACAGCTGATAAATCACAGCATTGGCTTTCAGACATCTTGTCTTGATCTCCCTATCCAGTATTCCATTCTCTGTTTGAGAATCTCATGAATTGTGAGTGATCGCTCTTACTTCCTTCGCGCAGTGGGGTGGTTTTTCTGAACTTTCTTTCATACCCAGAAGACTTCAGATTTTGGCTTAGTGCAATGCCTATTGAAGAAGCCTTCTACTCAGAAGGGCTCTATAATTGTATAGATGACATGCTACAAAGCTTCCATAAGACAGTCTCAATATAAATCTACTCGGGTTTTCTGTTGCATGGATGGTTTGTCTAGTGGGCCATTGGTAAGACCAACAGGCGCAACGGCAAGCATAATAATAATTAAACTCATAAGGGTCGTAGGGGTGCCAGAGCGACACATTTGATGTAGAAAGATTTCAATGATTTCAATGTCCTCTATCATCCTGATAAGTTTGGAAACTTCACACTCTGTCCAGTCCCTGATATTAATCAGCCATGTTTTCTCGCCACCTCATCTTCTTTCACCCTCAACCGTACCTTGAAGAACATATTTTGTCATAGAGGAATGTCTTATCACTTGCCCGTACCACCGTAATTTACAAAGTTTCATAATTGATAATAGTGGTTCTTGTTGTATAGCATTTGTTTTCTTCTTCTTCAGCGTTCATTCTCAAACTCCTACTGAATCTCTTTTGTAACAGGACAATCAATGGTCCTACTAGATTTCCAGTAAGATGTAGTCCAGAAAATGGAAATGCATTGTGTCTCCGTGTTATTTGCGCCAATGGCCAGACACATCCATCTTTGGCAGAGTATTTTTTTGAAACACCTGGTTTAAGGCATGAAGGGTATGAATAAATACAGATAACAGTAAACAAGACAGAGTAAATCAACATTGTTATGTTGTTCCCTGTTTGTCTTGTATTTTCTTGAATAAGACCTTACGGTTGAAATGTTGATTAGTCTGTGCCCAATAATCAGATTATGTGTTTACTGTACAACTGAACTATATTGTGTTTTGGCAAGTTATTTTCTTCCTGCTATTCCTACTGTATCCTTTGGTCTATATCTAATTCTATTGTGGCCTGAGTTGAGTGTATAGATTATCTCTTAATCTCATTAAATCTTCTGGTAATACACATACATAATTGGTCTATGTAAACATTTTAGAAACTAGCGGATCATATGACTGACGACAATTATGCAGCATCCTAATTTAATAATCAATAACATATAAATTCAATTTGTGTTCAGTTACATGTGTCACATATGGTCTGATAATATGAGAAACACATCACACCAGAAAACTAAGGTAACGAGTTCGATTCGGCTGTATGCAATGAATTATGCAGTGGATTGATTAGAAAGCAATGGCAAACCACTAAAAAATAAAATAAATGTTGCCTATAAAATAACCGTAGTCATAAAATTATCACAAAGTCCTGAATGAGATATGTGACTTTCTGCTATTTCATGTATCACTTAAAGAGCATTGTCGTTACTGTTAAACATTTGAACTGCAGTATGTAACTTTCTGCTATTTAATGTATCACTTAAAGAACATTGTCGTTACAGTTAAACATTTTAACTGCAGTATGTAACTTTCTGCTATTTCATGTATCACTTAAAGAGCATTGTCGTTACAGTTAAACATTTTAACTGCAGTATGTAACTTTCTGCTATTTCATGTATCACTTAAAGAGCATTGTCGTTACAGTTAAACATTTTAACTGCAGTATGTAACTTTCTGCTATTTAATGTATCACTTAAAGAACATTGTCGTTACAGTTAAACATTTTAACTGCAGTATGTAACTTTCTGCTATTTCATGTATCACTTAAAGAGCATTGTCGTTACAGTTAAACATTTTAACTGCAGTATGTAACTTTCTGCTATTTCATGTATCACTTAAAGAGCATTGTCGTTACAGTTAAACATTTTAACTGCAGTATGTAACTTTCTGCTATTTCATGTATCACTTAAAGAGCATTGTCGTTACAGTTAAACATTTTAACTGCAGTATGTAACTTTCTGCTATTTCATGTATCACTTAAAGAACATTGTTGTAACAGTTAAACATTTTAACTGCAGTATGTAACTTTCTATTTGATGTATCACTTAAAGAACATTGTCGTTACTGTTGAACATTTTAACTGCAGTAACATTTATTATTACTCTAATTCCAAGGAGTCGTCCCCCTGGTAACAGGCTTCAAGGTGGCTAAGCCTCTCATCATGTGCAAATTGTTCGGCTTATTCTAGTGTCACCTTCAAAAGATCTGATATACTGTGTTCATCTTCATCTTGGGTGGCCTCTTCTTACTGGAACCTTTCCCTAAATGGCTAATCTTTATAACCCGCTGTGTCCTTTCTATATGTGCAAAATATGTGAGCTTACTTTTTTTTTATGGCTTTAAGAAGACAGTCTTCCTCTGATCATCTCTGTGTTTATGATATTCTTAGGATCTTTCCAGAGCATTTTATTTCAAATGTCAATATCTCTTTATGAAAACTTGCATGATGTGGACATGAACACTGACGTGATTCCTTATTTAAAAAAAAGAGATTACAGGGAACAGTCGAAGGTGGAAGAAGTAGAGGACAATGAAAAAGCATGGGTGGACAAGGAAAAGCACTGACAGACAACATCAAGGACTGGACAGGTAAATATTTTTTTCTCATTCGCCCACATCGTTTTGTTGAAGATCGAAATTGCTGGAGGACTACATGTGTTGATGCACCCAATGTGATACCCCTATGACCCTGACGGGTTATGGGTTTATTGATAGATATTTTCCATAGTGGATGTCATTGCCCAAGTCTCACAACCTTATGTCACCACTTGAAAATATAATATCTGAATAGTTGTATGCAACTTTGTGCAAACTTGTTAAAATTCTCCAACACAAAGTATGTTATATTCTTCTCTTGGGTTGTCCACAAGCAGGATGTAGTCTTGTGAATGGTATGATATATAAAAATATTGGTTGGAGTTGTTAGTGTACATATATGATGTGGTAGGGCACTAGTTAGTGCACTGACTTGATAAATATGTCATACATGGTATCTTTTTCTTCTGTATTCATTTTCAGGAATTCTGCAAATTAACAGAATGTAGTCCAGATAACCGAATGTGTTGTCATGGTTTACAGCATGGCTGCGATATCTGTGTAGTTCTGTCTGACCTATCCAACTTCAGTATTGCCCATCTGACTCTCTATGGAATGGGAATGCCAACTCCATCACCTAAGCCTCCTTAGTTGCCTCTTGCTTCTTTTCTGGCAAGTAGGAATGTTGTTATTCTTTTCTCTCCATCAAGCCCTGGAAATACAAGGCAAATGGTAGCTCCTGAACTGACTTAAATATTTTTAAAAGTTCACTAACTATTGCAGGGTTTGCCAGAATTAGGAAATGGGTACCAGAACACATTTGGAAACAGTAAAAATGGCTGCTATATTGTTGCTGGTTACAAATTTCATATAGGTGCCTAACAAGTAAGGAATAAACTATTTTTAAATTGATAACAGGCCACAATAGACTCAAACAACACATATACAAGAAGTTTGAAATTGGTGATGCTGATTTGTGATACTGATATATAACAAACTGGAAAGTGGGAGATTGGAGGCAACAGAGATGTGGTTCTACAGAAGAATGCTGAGAATACCATGGACTGCCATAAAAACTAATGTAGAGGTGTTGAAAGAGTCAAATGCGAAACGGACCTTAATCAACAATATAAGAAAAAGGCAATCTTCTTTTTTTGGCCACTTCATGAGACAGGCAGGTTTAGAGAAGTCACAACAGGCAAAACTGAAGGCAACCGAGACAGAGGGCGACAACGTGAGAAAATATTAGACAGTTTGACAACCTGGCACGACAAGGAAACAACAACGACTCTGATACATAATACTGTGGACAGAGAGCTGTGGAGAACCATGACCGCCTACGCCAGATGATGATGATACTGATATGTGCCAAGACAATTTCCAGAAAACACAGAACATATTTTACAGAACTGCCCACTGTACACAAGAAGAAAACTACGGCCATCTGAAATAGCTCTGATAGACAAGCTCTAAGGCTCTACCTCAGGGCTGGTGACCACAGTAAAAAAAGTAAAGTAACCCATAGCATTTATTAATGCCGTAGGGGTGTGAGATGTTAGCGATCTCACATTTCACAGGCTCTGCAAATGAGGGCGGTAGCCATCTCCTCTCCCTCGCAGTCTTTACTTCCCGGATTAATCCGGTACCCATTTAAGGCTGGGTCGACCTGGGAGCCGTTGCGATCTGAAAACATTTCCGCCTCAGCTGGGGAATGAACCCAGGACCACTCATATGCGAAGCCAGTGCGCTAACCACTGCGCTAACGCGGCTCCCCATTGACCACGCGGTGACCACAGTACAGTTCATTGATAAAATTCACATCAGGTCTATCTTCGACTGAAGAACAATGAAGAAGGTAGCTAACATCACACTATTCTCATGTCTAATGGTATAACAAGGAGCTTGATATACACACACAGGATCACATAGAGTAATGCAACGAATGAATCACAAGCAGTGGTTTGATTGTACCTGTGTGTTGCAGAGCCGCACACAGAATAGCAACATCGTTAGCTATCATGCATGTCATAGGTGGCAACTAAGGAGGTGAAGAAATGGAGTTGGCTGTCTCATCCATAGAGGGTAAAAAGTGACCCAGAAGTAATTTTGCAGCAGGGGGTGTCAGACTGAAAGGCACAGTTATCGCAGCTAAGCTGTAAACCATGGCACAACATATTTTGCTCTCCTAACTACATCCTGTGAATCTGCAGGAGTCTGAAAACTAATGCAGAAGAAGAAATGGCTTGGTTCCGATTAAACTCCCGATGCTGAAACCTGAGACCCTGGTTGAGAACTGCATGTTTAAACACTTTACCAAGAAATCTGTGACATGATAGACCCGTGACCTATCCTTAAAGACCGAAAGACACCGGCAGTGTATCTCTGTCCCATCTGAAAATGCCACAACTATGCTGGGACTGTTTGTATGTGCAATACATTTTGGAATTTAGTAATCTAGACACTGCAGTTATTTAAGCGAAAGTCACTTTTATTTAATTCTCAAATACTCTACTTCCAAAATGTATAAAGCCAGAGGCAGACCATGTAAAAGATGGATCACAGAAATCAAAGAAGCCACAGGAGCAAGCTTACAAACAGCGCACAAGAAGGCCATCTCTAGAGAACTCTTCCCCCCCTGACGCCGCAAGGCAAACAAGGGACACAGCGTATGGATAGATAGACAGAAATGCTATTTAAAATTGAATTTCTGTATGAAAATTTGTAGAGATGTACAAAAAAAATTATAACATCATCCATTTGTATGTTTGTTCTAACATTTACAATTTCAAGTGAACTTAGTAAATCTGATTGTTCAAATGGTAGGCTCTTTTTATTGGTAGAACAGATTAGGATATAATGTATACTTGATGAATCATCAACTAATGCTGATGAAATAATCAATATAATTTGTCTGGATATAATGTATACTTGATGAATCATCAACTAATGCTGATGAAATAATCAATATAATTTGTCTGGATATAATGTATACTTGATGAATCATCAACTAATGCTGATGAAATAATCAATATAATTTGTCTGGATATAATGTCATTAAGAATATAATTAAGGTGTTAAGAAAGAAATGGAATTAAGAAATAAACACAATCTTTATTCCAATGTTATGTTACCAGTGCCAGACATTGCTCCTGATAAAACCACACCTGAGAAAGATTACAACATGGGAGATATGCCTGAGAAAGAAAGGCTATAAACGTCACAGAAGAGACCAAATGAGAAATGAAGACGTCAGAGAGATAGCAAAGACCATGCAAACAATATATAGAAAGACAACAAATCAACTAGTTCGGTAATCTTATGCAAATGGAACCATCACAACCAGCCATCCTTTGTACAACTGAGGAGAGTAAGAGGTAGACAGATATACAAGTGGGAGAGTAACATCACAAGATGGACAGGTTACAGTCTAGCAGAGTGCACCATCAAAACAAAAGACAGGGAATGTTGGAGGTATGTTGCAGCCAACCTTCGTTGTGGAGGTGGCACTTGATGATGATATGCATATTCAGTTATCTTTAGTTTCGTATATTATACATGCATGTTCATCGTGTGATCAATACAAATATTCACTTTAAAAAAAACAAACAAATGCTGCATGAAGGACAAAATAATAATGATAAAACTATTACAAAAATGTCTGTTCTTTCAGAGTGAACAATTCCAGCATCTCACACTATCAGATCTGAGAATATTCATTCTGTCAGGTGTCATCTTCACCTGTAGGTTGTATATGTGTGTGATCTTGACTTCATTTTATAACAGATTTCTCTAGATCTTGAATTTAACACTGATTATGATGTCAGAAATGAAGTAGCTGCAAGACTATTGACACGCACTTGAAAGCTCAAACACAATTGAGTAACACAAGATGTTATAAGAAAAGTATATAATATATAACTGAATCAATTATGTTTCATTTCGGAATAGTTGTAACTTTGAGTTGTAACTTGTTCAAATTCCCTAACACAAAGTATGTCCGATCTTCCATATCTTCTCTGATTGTTCTCAAACTCCTGGATACAGCCAGGAGAACCTTATGGTATGGCATCATCATCAGGTGCAGTGCTGACTGACATAGGCAATCATGGATATCCACAACTCTCCATTTCCAATAACTTTTATCAGCGCCGTTGTTGAATCTTTGCCATGCCACGATATCCGACTAATATTTTCTCATGTTATCTTGCTTCCCATTATAACTATGTTCTCCAGATCTCCCTTGCCATCTATCTTACCCGTTATAACTATGTTCTCCAGATCTTCCTGTCTTATAACATGCCCAGAAAATAAATATTACCTATTTCTGGTATTAAGTAAACCCCCTCCTCCCTGTCTCATATTTGACTCTTTAAGCATCTCTTCGTTAGACATTCTAGCTGTCCACGATTCTCTCAGCATTCTTCTATAGAATCACAAGTTTGTTGGCTCCAATTTTCTACTAATTGTTTAATGATTGCCCAAGACTCGCATCCATATGTTAGAAGTGGTGTAGCTCTGAAGAACTCCCTTCCTCACCTTTAATGACATAGACCTATTACATACGATATATAACAATGTTTTATTCAATGATATTGACCTATTACATATGATATATAACAATGATGTTTTATTTAATGACATAGACCTATTACATACGATATATAACAATGATGTTTTATTTAATGACATAGACCTATTACATATGATATATAACAATGTTTTATTCAATGATATGGACCTATTACATACGATATATAACAATGTTTTATTCAATGATATTGACCTATTACATATGATATATAACAATGATGTTTTATTCAATGATATAGACCTATTACATATGATATATAACAATGTTTTATTCAATGATATTGACCTATTACATATGATATATAACAATGTTTTATTCAATGATATTGACCTATTACATATGATATATAACAATGATGTTTTATTTAGACAGGATGAACTGATACTCTGAGCAGTTAAACTCTGATAAATTTATTGAGGCAGGGATTAGAGAATATATGGACTTGTCTGGTGTAAGTTGACGATAACCTGCACTCGTGACTCATATTTAGAAGAAAAAAATGAAGTGCCTACAAACTTTCATTACCAGGTGATATGTTTGGGGACAGCAACTAACACAAGCATTACTACCACTGGTAATTGTTCATCACAAGTGATGCTGGCAACAGCTTGACTGTAGTTGTACTTGTAATATTTGTGTCTATTATCTAATTCATGTGGGTGTTTCATACTGGCTGTTAAGTGTAAGGAAGTTGGGGTGGGGTGGTTTAATTTGTGAATGAATCCTTGGTGTGTCCCATTTGGTTGTAGCAAGCTGAGCTGTAAAACCATAACAACGAATTTCTTTCTCAGGTCTACATCCTGCTGACCTGTAGGAGTTTGAGAACAAATGTAAAAGAAAGGTATCCATACTTGTGACATCTATTCTGGATATTGTATGTCTATCAATTTTGATATTTCTGCTAGCAAATTTTTTAACTTGTAATTCTTCTGCGTTCATTCTCATAAACTCCTGCAGATTAGCAAGATGCAGTCTGAAAGGAATGCAATGTGTCATGGTATACAGAATAGCTGCAATATTTTATATCTGCACTTTTCGGCCTGACACATCTAATTTCAGCGTGGCTTATGGGTTACTTTAACCCTGCATGGGATGGGACAGCCAACTCCATCCCAAAACCAATGTAGTTGCCTCTTATGACATGCATGGAAGGTAAACAGTATCACTATTTTTTCTGTGTGGTGGGCACATTGAATATGGACAAAGGTGAAATCTTAAAAAGCATAGTGGATCATTTAGCGGAGAGTGAAAATTCACTTGTCAAATCAGTACTACAGAGATTGAAGGAATTTGGGATCAAGTGTAGGACTTGCAGAAAAGCGTAAGAAAATCCACTTGTCAAATCAGTATTACAGAGATTGAAGGAATTTGGGATCGAGTGTGGGACATTCAGAAAAGCTTAAGAGAGGGGTCAAATTATCACCTGAAAATCTGTGAATAATGGAATGATAAGCATACATCCTCTTCACCATCTGCTAAAAGAGACTGAGCACTAATGAGTCTGCTTTAAGTGCAGATATCAGTTCTTAAATACTATTCTTTGCTCCCCTTTCAGGTCCTGGCAACACATGGACGGTCTTTACTACTAATGATCCCTAGTAAAACTGAATATATGTTACATCTGATCACTTCCAGTCTCAACTACTATCACACCACAAATTGAATTAGGTGAAAGACTTCCTTTCAAGTCTAGCCTGAGACCAACTACTACTTTTCATATGCAGACTGGAAAAATTAATCAGCATTAGCCAGAGTATAGAAAATAACAAAACAGTCAGAGGATATCTGAAAAGGTGAAGAGTTCTGCAGCACCAAACAGACAGAGGATATCTGACAAGGTGGTGAGTTCTGCAGTACCAAACAGCCAGAGGATGTCTGACAAGGTGGAGAGTTCTGCAGTACCAAACAGTCAGAGGATATCTGAGAAGGTGGTGAGTTCTGCAGTACCAAACAGTCAGAGGATGTCTGACAAGGTGGAGAGTTCTGCAGTACCAAACAGACAGGATGTCTGTCAAGGTGGAGAGTTATGCAGTACCAAACAGTCAGAGGATATCTGACAAGGTGGAAAGTTCTGCAGTACCAAACAGACAGGATATCCGACATGGTGGAGAGTTCTGCAGTACCAAACAGACAGAGGATATCCAACATGGTGGAGAGTTCTGCAGTACCAAACAGACAGAGGATATCTGACATGGTGGAGAGTTCTGCAGTACCAAACAGACCGAGGGTATCCAACAAGGTGGAAAGTTCTGCAGTACCAAACAGACCGAGGATATCCGACATGGTGGAGAGTTCTGCAGTACCAAACAGACCGAGGATATCCGACATGGTGGAGAGTTCTGCAGTACCAAACAGACCGAGCGTATCCAACAAGGTGGAAAGTTCTGCAGTACCAAACAGACCAAGGGTATCCAACAAGGTGGAAAGTTCTGCAGTACCAAAAATAACAAGTGATAACATAGTATAGATAAAATAATATTGTCACTCATTACTAACATTAATAAATAGCAAAAAAAATGTCAATGAGAAAAAACAACAAAGGAACAAGATCTATTTCACTGTTACAGTCCAATGGAACCTTCATTAAGAAACAACAATGGACTAGAAATAAACCTAAAAAACTGTCAATACAAGGAGATGGTCTTACAGCCATATCTCATTGTATCTGAAGAAAAAAGCGCAATCATGTTTAGTATATAAAGATGTATAAAGTGGGTGTCATATCAATTCTACAATACATACAAAACCAACAGATACAATGGTTTGGTCATCTGGAAAGAATGCAGTGTGATTCATTAGTTTATAAAGCATATACGAAGAGAGGAGAAGCAGAAAGAAGAGCCAAGGGTAGACCTAGAGTATGCTGGATCGACATCAAAGAGACATTACACGAACACTAAATAACATTATCTGAAGCTGCCAGAAAAGTGAGAACAAGAACATTGTATCTCCCTCGACACACGTAAAGGGTAAATGACGAAGGATAGAAGAAGATGTGGCATTTTTAGATATGAAAGCTATCTTTGGACTACCTCAAATGGAGCACAGTGCGAGTAAAAAAAACGTGCCTTTTTCTTCAAATACAATGAGATGCGGCTGTAAGACCATCTAATTGTATTGACAGTTTTATATGTTATTCCTAGTTTGTTGTTTGATAAAGGCCCCTACTGAACCGTAACACGGAGAAAGTCTGCGTTCCTTTGGTTTTTGTTATTGATATTATTTTTGCTATTTATTAGTTATAATAATAATAAGTGACAATAATCTAGAGGCTGACCACGAAAATGATATACCACTGAAAGAAAAGAGGCGGCAAATTCCACAATATACTCAGCACACAAGAGGGCTATCTCCAGAAAACTCTTCTACCCCTGATGTTGAAAGGTAACAACGGGTTTAGCGAATAGATGGAGATTGTGGCAATAACACTTTACCATAGGTTTTAGTCTGAGTCCTGCTAGCGCAAACTTGTCTAGGTAGTTCAATTTGCTAGGAGTGATAGTGTCACTGGCATAACTCTACAACTAGTTGGTCATCAGGTCATCATCATGGCATTCCGGACATGTTCATTAGTGCTCTGATCTCATATTCAGTATGTCCTTTACCATGTGGTTAACTGACCGCTCCGGTTCTGTCTTTCTTTCTGCTTTATACCAGTTTGTGCCTTGCAGCATCAGGGGTAGATGAGTTCTCTGGAGATGGGTTTTTTTGTGTGCTTCATATATGTTTGTTTTTGATGACACTTTTATTTCCATAATCCATCGTTTGCAAGGTCTCCCCGTGGCTTTGTATCCATTTTGTCTGTGTTGTAATGCTTTTTGAGGGGCACTGCCTGATGGTAGTCTGGAAGCATGCTAAAACCACTTAATTTGTTGTCTTCTGATGTAATCCAGAATTGGCATTGTGTTTGTTAGTCTTCTGATGTTTTCGTTTCTAATAATGTCTCTTATTATTATTCCGAGGATTTGACATAGACAAGTCATTTCTGTTGTAAAAAGTTTTGTTTTGGATTCTGCTGTTAGTGTCCACGTTTGACATCGGTAGCATAGTGATGTTATAACGATAATTTTATATAGTGCAGTTTTAGTGTTCATGTTCACATATTTATTTTTGAAAATAGGAGTTCTGCTCCAAGATCTGGTATGCTATGTTGCATCTATATTGGATATCTTTGGTATTTTCCCCATTCGATGATATGATGCTTCAAAGACAAGTTAAGCTTCTGTGGTTATTTTGGTTGATAACACTTCTTTTGATTTCTATACGCCACTTGTTTCATGCAACACCTATCTTTACTCCCATGTCCTACATTCTAGCCCTGGAAGAAAAAATACACCGTAGATCTTCCAACTGGTTTAACTCCTTGATTGCATTCAAAATACTTGCACAAACCATGAAACCACCACTAGTCACAGTGGCTATGCATGACAAGTCTGTCTCATCTTTCATTTTCCCTAATACCTGAGTGTCCAGGCACAAACATTAAGGTAACTCTACAGATTAGTTCTAAATCTTAAATGCTTGCGTGATTCCAACATTGACATATGGATGCTAAAGTTGGAAAGCAACATCAAACCTAGAGCAAAGACTAAACACCTTTGAAACACGTGTCTTAGGTGACTATTGAACATCCATTGATCAGACTTTAAATCAAACACAGTTGTCATGCAAGAAGCAAAACAAGAATATGTATCCACCTATATTAGAAGGCATCGCTGGAATTACATCGGACACGAGCTGCGAATTGATACCACAAGACTTCCCTTTCAAGCTTTGATGTGGTCACCAAAGGGCAAGAGAAAACGAAGACCACGAGAAACCCTACGTAGAACTATTACAAGAGAAAGTTTCACCTTCGGTATCAGAAATAATGAAGACCTAAAACAAAGTGCAATGAAATGCGAAGCATGGAAATCTATGACACCTGCCTGTGTTTGGCCCTAGAGGAATAAGTAACATTAGTTCTAGAATGAGTTAAAATCTGTACATGCTAACAGATGGATACTTACTGTATTTTTCATTTTAGTAATAAAAGATGCATCACTGGAAGCAGATCTCTCCAAAACTGGCCTGTAAGGAAACAAAGAAATTCATTACAAGAAAGTCCCAGATTTGTGGAGTTGATAGTCACTCTTACTAACTAGAGTTTAAGTGCCATTGTCAACCTGCTCACATGGTAACCCCCGCTACAATCTCTTGTTTTCATAGGAAGACCTCAACAGCAATGTACTATTACATTGTATAGGGAGTCAATTGTTGTTGTCTCATTGTGTTTTATGTGTAGAAACTGATTAATTTTCTATTTTGTTTGATTAGCCAGCTGTTTTTCAGCGTACTCCCTCAATGATTGTTAACAGTCCAGTATTTCTATAAGCTGTTGAAATACAACACTATCCATGAGAGCTCTATGAAAGTAGCTGATTCTTGATTCTTCTTGATTCTTCATTAGAAACTGGCTTCACAGCACGCAGGACATTACCGTAAGTGCTCCGCCCTCCGCTCCAGCAGCCATCCCAGTGTATGTAGACTCATAGTTCCGGTCAAGTGTTGATTGTGTGATCTTCGGGACTTTAAAAAAAATTTACTTTTCCTCCCCTCACCTCTGAATACTCCCATTTCTAACATTCTCTGTATGTGTACGTTCTCAACCTCATTGACATCATCTGCATTTTGAAATGAATTTATTACTGCCTTTATTAAATCTGCTTTATCTCTCCTCAGCAATGTGCCGTCTATCGCCGCATTGCCTGCCAGTAAGTCGGCTCTCTCGTTTCCTCTGACCTCAGCATGACCAGGGCAGAATATCCATGCAATGCTTTGGACAACTGAGTTGTTCAATAAGTCCCACCATTCTTTTCTTAGCATGAACTTTTCTATCTTGCGCAACATGCTTTGAGAGTCTGTGAGTATTACCGCTTGTGTTGATGTATCAGTTATCAACCAATTAAGAGCTGCTGTAACTCCATCTATCTCCATCCTCATGCTCGATGTGACAGTAGAATATGCTGAAGATTTCTCAACCAACTTCACGCCATTTCTGTAGGCAACAAAAACCCAACCGCTTTTATTTGTGTTTCTGCTAACAGATCCATCTGTGTAAATAATTATGTCTTGTGGTTTCGAGTGTAGTTGGGGGAGTTCTTGCACTGTATCCTGAGCCCTGACTGCCGTCCATTTTCGACACGCTTTATCTAGGTAGTTGTATTATTACTTTAGTCAGTGATTTCTTCTCAGTGTCTACCTCCACCCATTCACTGCCCTTTCCTATTTCTTCCAATTCACATACTATTCGCAGTGTGTCTTCAGCCTCTGCCATCCATGATCTGCCACGCTTAATATGTTTTCCCTTTGATTCATCTAGACGATGGTGTAATGGGTGGTGGTTGTATTCTGTCACTTTAAGGTACGACTTAACTTGTGCTACTTGATGTCGCACTCTAATGCTGGGGAGATCAAGCAGAAATCTCATAGCAGAGATGGGTTATCTCTAGTACACCCCAGTACCGCTCTCATTGCCTCATTTTGAACTTTTTCCAATCTATCGACTTGTGTCTGTGACAAAGTTAGTAGGCCGAGGCCATAATCTATTACAGATAGCCCCACCACTTGCAGGAGCAGAAAAAGTACCCATTGCTGCATGTCGAAGGTCACCATAACCTTGATAAAACTGATCCCTCTTCTAGCCTTCTGAATAATATTTGTGATGTGCTTGTTAAATGAGAGACTTCAATCAAAGATTATCCCAATATATTTAAGGTCCTGTTCTCTTTCAATGAATGAGCCCATGCAACCAACAGCTGGCAGTGTGTCATTAACCAGATTATTATTTAAGGAGTACCAGACGACATTTGCTTTCGAGGGATTGATCACAGCGTTTATGTTCTGCACCATATTGACAATTGATCTAGTCCATTTTGTACACTGTCAGCGATATCTCTTCTGTTCCTGCCCATGTTGTATATGTACTGACATGATCAGTGTTTCTATAAGGTGTTGAAATACAACAATATCTGTGATAGCTCTATGAAAGTAGCTGATGACATGATCAAAAAAAGTGGGAGGATTTTACTTACTTGGTTGACAAAACATGTGCAACAGAGACAGACATAAAAGTTAGCATGGACAAACCGTAAGCTCACACAAAGATAAAAGTCAACAGGGCTGGATATAATCAAAATAGACACCGGTCTTAGGTAGGATGGATTGAGCACCAGCAAGAGTCTTGGTTAATTGGCTGCTGATCCAGCAGTCCATGGGCTCATGCCCTTTGACATAATGCCATTAAATGGCATTATATTGCTGGGAAGTCTGTGGATTTTTGGCCCACCCAGGGACAGAGCCAGAGAATAACTATCACACCTCTAGGAAGGTGGGTTTCAACCTATGCACTGCTCCTAGCCACTGTAGCCAAGATACAGTTAACTGTGCTCATTCCCCGTAACCAATTGGCTACTGGTTATGCCAAACTTCTCTATTGCTTGAGGCATGCAACCAAATGTTCAAGTCAAAAGGATTATCACGTCCTGAGTCACTGTACCTCCATGATGGGTTTCAGCCATAGGAAAAAACAGTGCTGTCCGTTTCCTCCTCCCCAGTGCTGCACAGTACATCTCTGGCTCCCTCCCAACCACAGAGGGTGCACACATACGAGGCGTGTTCAAATGAAAACGGGACTTGTTACACCACGCGTGATAGAGCGCACTGATATTGATGACATTTTGCACTAGTAATGAGTATCCAATAATTTACATACGGTCACGTGTTCATCTTCCCAGCATGCATATGTGCTGCAGAAGACTGTTAACAATATGGCGGGTGTGATTCCGAACCCGTCCAAAGTGAATCAGCGTGCTGTGATCCAGTTTCTTTCATTTGAAGGATGTCAAGCAGTAGACATTCATCGGAGAATGAAGGCAGCATATGGTGACAAATGTTTGTCGAGGACTAGAGTGATGGAGTGGGTGCGTATGTTTAACGACGGACGTGAGTTAACGGCAGATCTTGCACGGCCAGGTCAGGCGCATATTGTTGCAACAGAAGAAGCCATAGCCGTGCTTGATAAAGCAGTACTGACTGACCGTTGTCGGAGCATTCGTTCGCTTGCAGAAGAATTCCATATGTCAATTGGGACAGCCCACATGGTTGTTCGGAAGAAATTGAACTAGCAACTTTTTCTCGGACGGCATTCGACGTCTACCTAAACAGTGGGATGCTTGCCTAAATGCATACGGAGATTTTTTCTGATGAACCCAGGTGCATTCTTATTCACAAGTGGTTGCTTTGTTCAATTCCGTTGAAAATATTAAATTGCGTATGATACTTTTTAAATAAATCCACAAGTCCCGTTTTCATTTGAACACGCCTCGTATATATTCAGGGAAACATGAAACACATTTCAAAAACAAAATAAAAAGCATAATTGTATAGATGATGTGCCATGAAGCTTCTCTAAGATAACCTCAATATAACGGCATGTCATCCACTAAGGTTTTCTGTTGCATGGGTGGTATGTCTAGTGGGCCATTGGTGAGACCCACAGATGCAACCAAATGCGTAGCAAGAGTCTTAAATCCCTTATTATCAAACAAATAAGCCATCAGAGTTTAAGAGATGCTTAAAAAAGTATGTTCCTTTAAACTAATCTTTGGCAGTTAAATTACATTTCAGTTGTATGGCTTCTTGAAAAATGTTTGTCAAAATATACATTTTAATAACAAATGTATTTCACATGAACATCCAAGATCTAATATTTGATGAAAAATTAGGAAAATAGAAACAACAACAAAAATCAGAAAAAATATCAACTCTGCTGTTAAATGTAAAACACAACATCACAAATAATTTTGGGAAACTACAGGTCAAGCTGGGCATGCACAATGATGTAGGCAAAACAACAAACACTATTTCGCTATTTCCATCAATAGGAGATTTTCATAGGGACATTGTTGTGCCTTTGGCGCACTAAATCGCTCCTTGTGCCCACTTTAATCCCCCCCCCTCCAGGAAAACTTTGTTGTTCTAAACCATTGTGCCTTATTATATGTCGAAAATGTTAACGTATGCCTTTTGATATAGGTTGAGGAGACAGTCTTCTTCAATTATCGGGTCTTCACAGGCATCTGTGTTGATTGTCTTTCTATCTCTGATATTCTTAGAATCTTTCTATAGCATTTCACTTTGCTGCTATTTTCTTTTCCACTGCAGATGTCATTGCCCAAATCTCACATCACTGCCGAAGACGGATGTGTCTGGCCATTGGCTCAAATAAAACGGTGACACAACGCATTTCTATTCTCTGGACTACATCCTGCTGGAAATCTAGTAGGACAATTGTCCTGCTACAAGAGAATTCAGCAGGAGTTTGAGAATGAACGCCGAAGAAGAAGAAATCTCACATCACAACCATATGATGCAATTGAAAAAAATATAGCTTCCCAATAGTTGTAACTGTTTTTTTTTTTTTGTCATTTGCCATATATTTTTTCATCTGTGACGTTTTTGTAGGCCATTACTAACCTTTTCCTGATCACTGCCGAGCGTGTGCCTGTGATGTTAATGGTTGATTCAAAATATTCAAAGTTTTAGACATTTTCTAGTTGTTCTTTGTCAATAACTGATGTAGATGTGAGCCTATCACTATTGATATGCATTAGTTCTATCTTCTTTGCATTGAGGGAAAAAATTGTGCGCTTCGTTATGTTTGACATAATCATGTGTTCTAAACCTGTGGGTCTTCTTGATATTAGAGCAGTGTTGTCTGCATATCTAATTAATTTCTGGAATTTCATGGCTTCTGATGTTAAGAGGGTAAAATTATTTATAACGTGGGTCTTCTCCTACATTTTACATGATGTTTTCTGTAGATATGTTAAAACAGATGCGAGAGTATCCAGCCCCATCTGACACCATTTTTGCATCTCGAACCAGTCAGATGTTTCTCCCTCAAGGCAGACCTGTTGCCTCCAGGTAAAGAATGTTAGTGAGTGATATGAGATAGCAACAGAAGCCTGTATTTTACATTAAGTTCCATATTTACTGGTGTGTTACACAGTCAAAGTCCTGTGAGTAATCTATAATATGAGTAATATGTTTGCATTGAATTCACTGTACTCTGCATTGCACTCTGAGGGAGCTGCGTAGCGCAGTGGTTAGCACACTGGCTTCGCATATGAGTGATCCTGGGATCATTCCCCAGTTGAAGCGGAAATGTTTTTCAGATCGCAACGATTCCCGGGTCGACCAAGCCTTAAATGGGTAACGGATTAAACCGGGAAGTAAAGACTACGAGGAGATGGCTACCGCCCTACTTTGCAGAGCCTCTGAAATGTGAGATCGATAACATCTCACACCCCTACGGCATTAATAGATGCTATGGGTTACTTTACTTTACTCTGCATCCATCTTAAATTAAATAGTAAAACTCACAGCTGGTATACTAAATGTTGATACAAAGTAACTACTCATTCTTCATTTACAATTTGATACAAAGTAACTACTCATTCTTCATTTACAATTTGATACAAAGTAACTACTCATTCTTCATTTACAATTTGATACAAAGTAACTACTCATTCTTCATTTACAATTTGATACAAAGTAACTACTCATTCTTCATTTACAATTTGATACAAAGTAACTACTCATTCTTCATTTACAATTTGATACAAAGTAACTACTCATTCTTCATTTACAATTTGATACAAAGTAACTACTCATTCTTCATTTACAATTTGATACAAAGTAACTACTCATTCTTCATTTACAATTTGATACAAAGTAACTACTCATTCTTCATTTACAATTTGATACAAAGTAACTACTCATTCTTCATTTACAATTTGATACAAAGTAACTACTCATTCTTCATTTACAATTTGATACAAAGTAACTACTCATTCTTCATTTACAATTTGATACAAAGTAACTACTCATTCTTCATTTACAATTTGATACAAAGTAACTACTCATTCTTCATTTACAATTTGATACAAAGTAACTACTCATTCTTCATTTACAATTTGATACAAACTACTCATTCTTCATTTACAATTTGATACAAAGTAACTACTCATTCTTCATTTACAATTTGATACAAAGTAACTACTCATTCTTCATTTACAATTTGATACAAAGTAACTACTCATTCTTCATTTACAATTTGATACAAAGTACTCATTCTTCATTTACAATTTGATACAAACTACTCATTCTTCATTTACAATTTGATACAAACTACTCATTCTTCATTTACAATTTGATACAAAGTAACTACTCATTCTTCATTTACAATTTGATAAAAAGTAACTACTCATTCTTCATTTACAATTTGATACAAAGTAACTACTCATTCTTCATTTACAATTTGATACAAAGTAACTACTCATTCTTCATTTACAATTTGATACAAAGTAACTACTCATTCTTCATTTACAATTTGATACAAAGTAACTACTCATTCTTCATTTACAATTTGATACAAAGTAACTACTCATTCTTCATTTACAATTTGATACAAAGTAACTACTCATTCTTCATTTACAATTTGATACAAAGTAACTACTCATTCTTCATTTACAATTTGATACAAAGTAACTACTCATTCTTCATTTACAATTTGATACAAAGTAACTACTCATTCTTCATTTACAATTTGATACAAAGTAACTACTCATTCTTCATTTACAATTTGATACAAAGTAACTTCTCAATGATGATGAAGTAATCCCTTTAGCTGTGTGCAGGCAGCTCTTAGTCCATAAATTTTCTAACAAAAACATAGATCCTCCTCAGCTGACCCCCAAACTTGTATCACATTTCTTGTCTCCAAGGCATGGATGTGTTGGGGGGGGGGGGGGGGAAGGTTTCTGGATGCATGTTTAGTTCTGAAAAAGAGGCATTTCAGTGTGGCAGTATCCCAGGATCATCAGGTCCTGTCATAAGTGTAGCATTCACCTTTGGGTCAACCAGTCCATCACTCTTCTGTTAGATCTATTAACCTGTCTACAGTGATGGCAAATCTAGCATTCCCAACCATCTAGTAGTCTGTCACAAAAGGAAAAGGTGCAATGTCCACTTTGAATGTCAAGGACACCACGGTGGCCATCGCCGTTGAAGTGATTGGCCACAGGAGTGGGTGTTCTGTGTTTGATAGCATGCAAGTGGTTGCAGAAGCGGTCGCTCAGTCTAAGGCCAGTCTCACCGATATATTGCTTACCACAGCGTTTACATATGATCACGTAAATAACATTACGGGATTCACATGTAAAGGCCTCATCGATGGAGAAACTGGCCGTGGGGAATGAGATGGAGCGCATCTGAACCACATAAGGACATGTGAAACAACGTCCGCGTGAGCACCGCACGGTACCAAAATGGTCAGGTGCAGAGGACCTGAGGTGGCTGTGGACCAAGATGTCCTTCAGATTTTTGTCGCGCCTAAAGGCCACCAGAGGTAATTTGTGGAAAGCGTCACGGGTGTCAGAATCAGACTGGAGAAGGGAATAATGTTTAAGTAGAATACGACGGACAGTCGAGTTAGACTGAGCGACCGCTTCTGCAACCACTTGCATGCTATCAAACACAGAACACCCACTCCTGTGGCCAATCACTTCAACGGCGATGGCCACCGTGGTGTCCTTGACATTCAGGTCACTGCCATCAGATCCTGCACCACCGATGATAGATCTAGGTACGCCCTCGAAAATCGTCTCATTTTCGAGTTGGGTACCATCAAGCCATTTGGACTCAATTCCGACCACTCTTTCGCTTAGTTCTCGGTCGTATTGGTCTTTGTTACGTCATCGTTTTGTTCCTCTCGTTCCACCTGTATTATCGTCTTTGTGTACTTCCTGTTCGTATGCTTCCGGTATCTATCTTAGTACCACACTTCACTCGGATACGCATTCATTTTTACTTGTGTTTTTTTAATGTTTGTATGTTATGTCCGTATCTTGAAAAAGGCCTATTGGTCCGAAACGTCGACTTTGTCCTGTGTATTGTCATCTGTTGATTATATTCTGTGTTTTGTTTTATGTACCATATTTACATCTGTTAGTGATAGTGTGTAGTGTTTTAGTCATCATTCAGTAGGACTTCATTACCTGTGTTACACGTGAGTATTATTTTCCATTATGTTCTACTAGCAGTACCACCTTCTATTGGGGACCATTTTACAGAAGCCAATCGTAAGAAATTGAGAAGTCATGCAGTAACAATGATTATTTTATAGATAACAGGATGTTTAACCTATTCCCCAACTTTCTTTAGTTGCCTCCTGACATGCCTGGAAAGAAGACTGGCCATATTCTATGCTCCCTGAACTAGAGGTCCAGGCCCTGGTTGCCACAAGGGTGAACTACTCAATAAATCTACATTTATATTCTAGAACTCATTGCTCTTATACTAGAAGCTGATATTAAGTAACCACTTCATCACTCTGTCATTGCTCTTATACTAGAAGCTGATATTAAGTAACCACTTCATCACTCTGTCATGGCTGGTGTCACAGAACTATTCTCACGCATCAAGCACACTTAGTGACTCAATGAACATAATCTGCAAGTTAAGCAAGAGTCGTTCTCCATAAATGGGTGGAGTTACTGACACTATATGACCAGAAAAAGTGCCTTTATATTTATGGCATGACATGCGGGGATTGAAGACAATGAACAGACTGATACACTGACGAGCATGACTACAGCATTAGTGGGTACATCAGTGTTCTATCGGACATGGTTGGTGCTTTGGGGAACCTTATCCGCTCACAGAATTTTCAAGTGTGGATCATGATAGCTCTCCGAACTGCACAAGATCTGGAACTGTCAGACGCTACATTCTGGCGGATTTATTGAGATGGAGATTGGAGCACATGTGCACTTGTCCAGTGTGCGCTGATGATAACTTGCAGCAGTAACCAATCCCTCTCCTATTATATACTAGAACTCACAACTAACACACTAGAAGTTCAAAGAATTGATTACTTACGCAACTGTCAATTTTTTGAAATTTTGTGGCTCTTGTTTTCTGTTTCTAAAGACAAACCAGTAGACTGCAAAACCTCCTGCCAGTGACAGAATGAATAGGTCTGTTAGTGAAACATAAGATTCTGTGGCTCCCATTTCTACTCCCTGAGTTGAGCTCATTGTGTGTTCATGGACGGGATCAATCTGCAATCAAAAAGTTTTATAACAATAAACTTTCAGGTTAGATTTGAACATTAGAACACACACACTTTATCCTGAAATAATATTATAACATGCGCGTGGTATCCTGAAATAATATTATAATATGCGCGTGGTATCCTGAAATAATAATATCACGAGACTGGTATCCTGAAATAATATTATAACATGCACGTGGTATCCTGAAATAATATTATAATATGCGCGTGGTATCCTGAAATAATAATATCACGCGACTGGTATCCTGAAATAATATTATAATATGCGCGTGGTATCCTGAAATAATAATATCACGCGACTGGTATCCTGAAATAATATTATAATATGCGCGTGGTATCCTGAAATAATAATATCACGAGACTGGTATCCTGAAATAATATTATAACATGCACGTGGTATCCTGAAATAATATTAAAACACTTGACCGGTATCCTGAAATAATATAACACAACTGGTATCCTGAAATAATATTAAAACACTTGACCGGTATCCTGAAATAATATTATAACACATGATGGTATCCTGAAATAATATTAGAACAATGACCTGCATACTAGAACAATGTTTGAACACACAACTTGAATATCAGATTAATAGAGTACATGACTGATATTCTAAAATAACATTTGATCACACAACTAGTATTCTAAAATAACGTTTGATCACACAACTAGTATTCTAAAATAACGTTTGATCACACAACTAGAATACCAGAATAATAGAACACATGGCTGTTATTCTAAAATATTAAAACAAACGACTTGAAAACTCTACTGGAATACTAGAATAATATTAGAACACACTACTGGAATACTGGAATACTAGAATAATATTTGAACACACTACTGGAATACTAGAATAATATTAGAACACACTACTGGAATACTAGAATAATATTAGAACACACTACTGGAATACTAGAATAATATTAGAACACACTACTGGAATATTAGAATAATATTAGAACACACTACTGGAATACTAGAATAATAGAGCACATGGCTCAAAGACTAGAATAATATTAGAAAACACTACTGGAATACTAGAATAGTATTAGAACACACTACTAATAAACCTTATATGATTAGTGTTAGCAGCATCAACATCTCAGCACACCAGGCACAACTTAAAGTGTGCAGTCTCTATCAATAGATGAAGTATACACACTTCTTAATTCCTATAATTTGATGGTAAACTTCTTAATTCCTATAATTTGATGGTAAAATTCTTAATTCCTATAATTTGATGGTAAAATTCTTAATTCCTATAATTTGATGGTAAAATTCTTAATTCCTATAATATGATGGTAAAATTCTTAATTCCTATAATTTGATGGTAAAATTCTTAATTCCTATAATTTGATGGTAAAATTCTTAATTCCTATAATTTGATGGTAAAATTCTTAATTCCTATAATTTGATGGTAAAATTCTTAATTCCTATAATTTGATGGTAAAATTCTTAATTCCTATAATTTGATGGTAAAATTCTTAATTCCTATAATTTGATGGTAAAATTCTTAATTCCTATAATTTGATGGTAAAATTCTTAATTCCTATAATTTGATGGTAAAATTCTTAATTCCTATAATTTGATGGTAAAATTCTTAATTCCTATAATTTGATGGTAAAATTCTTAATTCCTATAATTTGATGGTAAAATTCTTAATTCCTATAATTTGATGGTAAACTTCTTGAATCTCACAATTTTGTTCATATTCCCAGCACAATTGATAGTTTCTGAAATCTTAAACCAAAACCCTCATGACTTGAATCATCATCCAAATTTTCTACGTCATTTGTTCTAAAATTCCTGAATGTTAGTAGCAGGATATAGTTTGCGCACTCGGTTGTGTCTGTGGGTATCACCAATGGCTCACTAGACAAACCAACCATGCAACAGAAAACCTTAGTAGATGACATGCCTTTATATTGAGGTTATCTTCTTATAGAAGCTTCATGGCATATCATCATACAATCCCGTCGTCGTAACCTTCGATAACAGTTACCATATTGTTCCGACGTTGTGCTTGAACTGGTTGTGGGCATGGCGTGGGTGAGCGGAACAAAAAAAAACCTGTCACGTGGCCAGAGTTGTGCCCTGATGTCAATGTCTGTTTCGGCGGCATTGGACTCGAAACACCATCGAGTCGAATGGCCGCTGGAACAGAGGGAGGAGCACTTATGGGAATACCCCATGTGTTGTGAGGCCAGTTTTCTAATCAAGTCTGGAGAACGGAATTTGTTGTGTCATGTTTTACAACTTTGCTGCAATATCTGTATTTTGTGGCCTGACACACTTAGTTTTAGCATAGCTTCTGGGTCACTTTAACTATATATGGAATGGGAAAGGCAACTCCAGCATAGTTGCCTCTTAGTTTCATGTATGGAAAGTAAACGGTGTTGCTAGTTGCGCACCTGTCATACCCTGGCAACAGATGGGCACCCCAAATTGTTAATAAATTGAACTATCTATAATAACGAAACACAAGACTATTATACTTCAATACTTCTTGACGTTATACTTCAATAATAACAACATAATGCAAGACCATCATACTAACATAAAACACAACCATTATACTCCAGTAATAACATAATATGAGAACACGTAACCATTTTACTCCAGTAATAAGAACAGAATACAGGACCAACCACCATACTAACATAAAACACAACCATTATACTCCAGTAATAAGAACAGAATAAAGGACCACCATACTAACATAAAACACAACCATTATACTCCAGTAATAAGAACAGAATACAGGACCACCATACTAACATAAAACACAACCATTATACTCCAGTAATAAGAACAGAATACAGGACCAACCACCATACTAACATAAAACACAACCATTATACTCCAGTAATAAGAACAGAAGAAAGGACCACCATACTAACATAAAACACAACCATTATACTCCAGTAATAAGAACATAATACAGGACCACCATACTAACATAATATGAGAACACACAACTATTATAGTCCAGTAATAAAAACAGAATACAGGACCACCATACTAACATAATATGAGAGCACACAACTGAGATCCCTGGCTGGGGTATATAAGCAATCTTGAAATGATTCAACTGAATTATTCTATGGTCCAGATATGTGACTGCAGATTGTGCAGGTTTAGTGAATACATTGAGTGGTCAAAGTAGGACCAAGTCTGCTATCTCAAGTTTACAGTTAACACACTCTGTTATCTATTGACAGTGTGTTTGTGAGTGCCAAGTGGATGATTATGCAAATAAAGCAGTTGTTATCACATGAATTAGACAAGGTTAAAAATAATGGATGATAGTACATTACAAAGGATGATTGTATACACAAAGGATGATAAACCCATAATGTGATGGAACAAATAGGGGGAGGAAACTCGGTAGAAGATGACAATCAATATGAAATCCTAGGAAGGCAAAGTAAATGTACCGGTTAGGTATTCCATAAGACTTGCAAGGGCCTGAAGAAAATTGCAAATAATAGTAAAACTGTGACCTGTCATACATGTCTTTAGAGGCAACTAAGATGGTTTAGTGGTGGAATTGGCTGCCCTATCTCATAATGACCTAAAATTAGTGCATAATTCAGATGTTTCAGAACGAAATGTGCAGATATCGTAACCAAGCTGTAAACCAATGTATTCCATTCTCCAAACTACACAATCCTAACCACCTTTTCTGGTCACGGAAAAGGAAAAAAAGCCTCATTAATTTCATTTTATCGAATTGTTCCTCATTAGTAGTTCAAAATATCTACCCAATCATTGCTCTACTGCCAGACACATTAGTAGTGCAAGCCAGCAGATCTGCTCTCTTATTCTCGTGAACACCCACATGAAAGTGAACGTGTCACATTCCAACTTTGCATATAAGACATCTACTAGCCACTAGAAGAACATACATTAACAAGACATCTACTAGCCACTAGAAGAACATACAATAACAAGACATCTACTCACCCCAAGAAGAACACGCAATAACAAGACATCTACTAGCCACTAGAAGAACATACAATAACAAGACATCTACTAGCCACTAGAAGAACATACAATAACAAGACATCTACTCACCCCAAGAAGAACATGCAATAACAAGACATCTACTAGCAACTAGAAGAACATACAATAACAAGACATCTACTAGCAACTAGAAGAACATACAATAACAAGACATCTACTAGCAACTAGAAGAACATACAATAACAAGACATCTACTAGCAACTAGAAGAACATACAATAACAAGACATCTACTAGCAACTAGAAGAACATACAATAACAAGACATCTACTAGCAACTAGAAGAACATACAATAACAAGACATCTACTAGCCACTAGAAGAACATACAATAATAAGACATCTACTCGCCCCAAGAAGAACATAAAATAACATGACATCTACTAGCCACTAGAAGAACATACAATAACATGACATCTACTAGCCACTAGAAGAACATACAATAACAAGACATCTACTAGCCACTAGAAGAACATACAATAACAAGACATCTACTAGCCACTAGAAGAACATACAATAACAAGACATCTACTCACCCCAAGAAGAACATACAATAACAAGACATCTACTAGCCACTAGAAGAACATGCAATAACAAGACATCTACTCACCCCAAGAAGAACATACAATAACAAGACATCTACTAGCCACTAGAAGAACATGCAATAACAAGACATCTACTAGCCACTAGAAGAACATACAATAACAAGACATCTACTAGCCACTAGAAGAACATACAATAACAAGACATCTACTAGCCACTAGAAGAACATACAATAACAAGACATCTACTAGCAACTAGAAGAACATACAATAACAAGGCATCTACTAGCAACTAGAAGAACATACAATAACAAGACATCTACTAGCAACTAGAAGAACATACAATAACAAGGCATCTACTAGCAACTAGAAGAACATACAATAACAAGGCATCTACTAGCAACTAGAAGAACATACAATAACAAGACATCTACTAGCAACTAGAAGAACATACAATAACAAGACATCTACTCACCCCAAGAAGAACATACAATAACAAGACATCTACTAGCCACTAGAAGAACATACAATAACAAGACATCTACTAGCCACTAGAAGAACATACAATAACAAGACATCTACTAGCCACTAGAAGAACATACAATAACAAGACATCTACTAGCCACTAGAAGAACATACAAGAACAAGACATCTACTAGCCACTAGAAGAACATACAATAACAAGACATCTACTAGCCACTAGAAGAACATACAATAACAAGACATCTACTCGCCCCAAGAAGAACATGCAATAACAAGACATCTACTAGCAACAAGAAGAACATACAATAACAAGACATCTACTAGCCACTAGAAGAACATACAATAACAAGACATCTACTAGCAACTAGAAGAACATACAATAACAAGACATCTACTCGCCCCAAGAAGAACATACAATAACAAGACATCTACTAGCCACTAGAAGAACATACAATAACAAGACATCTACTAGCCACTAGTGTGACATACAATGAAAATGCACTACACAAATGTTTCCCAAAGTGGTCTATATGAATCTCCAGGGGTCGATTTCGAGTTGAAGGGGTCTATGTCAGGGCGGGAGAAAATTAGGAGGTCCTCGAGATGTAAATGGGGGTCCAAGTGAGGGGACCCCATTTAGGTCATCATCACCATTTAGCATTCCATAAATACTTAATACACATAACACAGATAGTGTGAGCATAATACTTATAAGAGTCATAGAAAATATATATATAAATTTTATTTCATAAAATTGATCAAGTACCTATCTGTTTCGCGCTGTGCTACGTTCATGTGCAAGTTTTTACAAGCAGCATCGCATCATGCGCATAAACACTTGTCCAGACTTGTACCAAACATAGTTACCGCTCAATATTTTTTTAAAGTCAGAAGAGTACCACGGTGGACAGTATTATTGCTTCAATTTCAAATTAAGACGATGATGATTTGCGAGCGTCTTACAATATCTCACTGCTCATAGCAAAATCAGGTATGTCCCATATTATCTGGGAACAACTGACTGTGCCAGTCGTTGATGAGGTTTTAAAAATAGTTCTACACAATCCTACATATGATATACTCAAAATAATTCATTTGAGCAACAACAAAGTTCAAAGACGTTTTGATGAAATAAGTCATGGTGTCAAAAAAATTCTTATGTAAAATATCCGCAAACGAACCATTTCTCAATTCAACTGGACAAGTCAACGATGCCTGGTAATGAAGCTATTTTACTGACAACTGGACAAGTCAACGTTGCCTAGTAAAGAAGCTATTTTACTGATGTTTGTTTTGTTATGGACCACGAAATCCATGAAGAGCGGCTCTTTGCAAGAACTTTTACAACAAAAACTAAAGGTGAATCAATATTCAATTATTTGAAAGATTATTTTTATACCACCGAAGACTGTGTGCTGGGCCATTAGCGCAAACAAAACGGCAACACAACGCATTTCCATTGTTTGGACTACATTAAATTGGAAATCTTGTAGGATCATTGTCCTGTTGCAAGAGAAATCCAGCAGCGGGAGTTTGAGAATGAACGCCGAAGAAAAAGGATTATTTCATTGAAAAAGCAATCCCGTTATCAAATAAAATATCTGGAGCACCAGCCTTGTTTTGGCGTTAGCGTGGTTCTTTAAGCATTTAAAACAAAATGTACCCGAGATATTTGCAACTCACTGCGTGATTCATATATGGACAACATTCAGTAGCAAAAAAATGTCAGTACAAGATTGCATCTCTTCAATTCTTCATAAACGCAGTAAACAAGATTCATCGCATCGCGTTGAATTCTAGGTTATTTACAGTCGTGAAGAAAATGACTACGACTTTCATCAATTATTTCTTCACAATGAAGTTGTGCTTGCTCTAGAAAGGCTTATGTCTGACAAGATTATTTTCAAGTTTTGAGACCGGTTTAAAGTTTTTGGATGTTAAAGATCCCATTTTGAAATAAAATTTAATCAAATGAAAACCAGATATGGCTTATTTAAAAAAGATTTCTTTACTAAATTTAATGAAGTTAATGTGCAGACAAAATGACAGTCTGAATTTAATAAAAACAAAATACGTCCTGCTGCAGGTCAAGTAGAATGGAGAATGCCTTGGGTTGAAGAAATATAACAGGAACAACGTGCTTACAGAAGAAGGTTTTGCTTGGTCAATTGGACAAACTATGTGGACTCATTGTAAATCATCGTTAAAAAGTGACGCTGTCTGACTTTTCCCCGTGAATCCCCACGAGTGAAATGACCCGCGAGTCCACAAGACAGTATAATCGACGATGTACTCGGTTTGACCTAGGAACACAACGTACTTACTCTCAAACACGGGGTAACTTGACCAAGAGCAAGCAAAGTGCTAGATAGTACGCAGAGTGCTAGATAGTACGCAAATTGCTAGATAGTACGCAAATTGTTAGATAGTACGCAAATTGCTAGATAGTACGCAAAGTGCTAGATAGTACGCAAATTGCTAGATAGTACGCAAAGTGCTAGATAGTACGCATAGTGCTAGATAGTACGCAGAGTGCTAGATAGTACGCAGAATGCTAGATAGTACGCAGAGTGCTAGATAGTACGCAAAGTGCTAGACAGTACGTGTAAGAAGATTTATATAGAGAATGTTGATCATTGCCAACTTGTCATTCTAGCTTGAGCAATAGACATTGACTAGAAGCGATTCTCATACTAGTAATGGAGACCTCTAGTAGATATGGCTGATAACAAATGCAGCCATATTTTTTATTTAAACCGTATACATTTCACTTGACTATTCAGGTTAGATTGAGGGTCAGATAATATATAGGCTAAACACAAATTTTTAAATATAAAATATATTTGCACTGACATGGCATTTTATGTTAGGTGCTCCGTTTGAGAATGACGTAATCGCTTCATTACATAGCAGAAAATTGTCGGACCTGTCTGTAGCCCATTTTTTTTCTAGGTAAACTTGGAACAAAAGTTATGGAAAAATTTTAACTAACGGGAATGTTGTAGAAAGGTCCTAAGAATATTATGGGCAGAAAGACGAACCAACGCATATGTCGGCAAAGGTCTGAAAATAGACGAAGAGTGACTCCTCAAAACTATCCACACAAAAAAACCACATTTACATATTTCAGACATACACAGAGAAACAATGGTTCATAAAGATTAATCACGAAGGGAAAAGCTCCAGGTAAGAGAACAAAAGGTATACCAAGACTACAATGGAGACATGCATCCAAGACCTTCTGGACATGAAACTGGGCAGCTTGCACATAGCCGAGAAGCTTACATGACAGTGAGGACAATGTTTTGTAGAGAACACGCCACATAGAGAGAGAGAGGAGAGAGAGAGAGAGAGAGAGAATGGAAATGTAATTTCTGAGAATTAGACATTTCATCATGAATACATCATATAACTATTAATAGTTGCCAGTTTGGAGAAATCACAACCAAAGCTTCTCTGTTTATAACTTTCAATTCTTTGTATAAGAAAAACACAATGCATCCCATTCACAGGAAAACATGCAGTCACGAAAGTATAAATTGTGGATTATTCTATTACCGTATATAAGTAGATAATTGCTGGAAATTTTTGTCACTACTAAAGTATGGGGATCGGCTTATATAAAGGTAGTACGTAATTATAGGTAATAATCCTCATAATCATCATATTCCTCTTGCGCCAAGCTTGGCACATATGGCAGATGCCATAGCTCCCCATGCTTGTTGATCAACAGCCAATTGTTCCAAATCGTTCATTTTCATACCAGCTGTTGTGATTTCTTTTTCTATAGTTATTTTCAGTGTTGTTTTTGGTCTGCCCCTTTTTCTCTTGCCACTCGGTGACCATATAAAGACTTGAAGTGGTATTCTGTCTTCATTCCGAGTGCGTGACCGATGTATGCTCAACAACTTTTTCTAACAACGTCTGTCATGTATTCTTATATGTAATAATACATGAGATGATTGAGTTACACATGAGATGATTGAGTTATACATGAGATGATTGAGTTATACATGAGATGATTGAGTTATACATGAGGATTGAGTTATACATGAGATGATTGAGTTATACATGAGATGATTGAGTTATACATGAGATGATTGAGTTATACATGAGATGATTGAGTTATACATGAGATGATTGAGTTATACATGAGATGATTGAGTTATACATGAGATGATTGAGTTATACATGAGATGATTGAGTTACACATGAGATGATTGAGTTACACATGAGATGATTGAGTTATACATGAGATGATTGAGTTATACATGAGATGATTGAGTTATACATGAGATGATTGAGTTACACATGAGATGATTGAGTTATACACGAGATGATTGAGTTACACATGAGATGATTGAGTTACACATGAGATGATTGAGTTATACATGAGATGATTGAGTTATACATGAGATGATTGAGTTATACATGAGGATTGAGTTATACATGAGATGATTGAGTTATACATTAGATGATTGAGTTACACATGAGATGATTGAGTTATACATGAGATGATTGAGTTACACATGAGATGATTGAGTTACACATGAGATGATTGAGTTATACATGAGATGATTGAGTTATACATGAGATGATTGAGTTATACATGAGATGATTGAGTTACACATGAGATGATTGAGTTATACATGAGATGATTGAGTTATACATGAGATGATTGAGTTATACATGAGACGATTGAGTTATACATGAGATGATTGAGTTATACATGAGATGATTGAGTTATACATGAGATGATTGAGTTATACATGAGATGATTGAGTTATACATGAGACGATTGAGTTATACATGAGATGATTGAGTTATACATGAGGAAAGCTCGGCGCCAAAAGAGACCGACGGAGAAATGAAGATATGAAAGGAATAAAATCTCATGTCAAGACTACATCGAGACACCGCAAACAAGGTGGCTTGACCACCTCATGAGAATAGAACCAACTCAACCAGCCATTTGTGTATACACGAGAAGAATATCAGGCTACAGGGAACAAGGAAGATAAAGAGCAAGGAGACAATTTTTAAAAAACCCTCAAAGAGACACAGGCTGACCATGGTCAGTGTGATTTACGTGGCAAAAGTTAGCCCCCCCCACCCCCCCTCAATGCATAAATGGAAATGACAATAGATGGTTGCTGATCCAGCTGTCCACGGGCTCATGCCCTTTGACCTAGACAATAGATAGAATACGTAATTTTGAATAGAATAATTGAACACAGACAAAGATATGGAAACATGGCCGAAATAGACTTACTAGTACATTTCGACTGCTCAAAAATTTCAAGCTCAAAGTCATTCTATATATATATATATTCTTCTTCTTCTGCGTTCGTTCTCAAACTCCTGCAGATCAGCAGGATGTAGTCCGGAGAACGGATTGCGCCGTGTCATGGTTTACAGCATTGCTGCGATATCTGCGCCTTTCGGCCGGACACATCCGACTTCAGCATGGCTTTTGAGCCTTGACCCTATATGTAATGGGACAGCCAACTCCATCCCAAAACCTCCTTAGTCGTCTCGTACGACATGCATGGAAGGTACACAGTGTTGCTATTTATTGCTCCCCTTTCGGGCCCCGACAACACACGGGCGATTCTATATATATAAAATGCTCAGCGAGATGCTACAACAAGTAGAACATTACCAATATCGCATGAACAATAATCACAAATGATGGTAGACGTGTGTGTGTGAAACAAGAAGTTAAAAAGAGAATAGGAATGGATAAAAGTACTTGCAATGACTTGATGGTAGACGTGTGTGTGTATGTGTGAAACAAGAAGTTAAAAAGAGAATAGGAATGGATAAAAGTACTTGCAATGACTTGATGGTAGACGTGTTTGTGTGAAACAAGAAGTTAAAATGAGAATAGGAATGGATAAAAGTACTTACAATGACTTGATGGTAGACGTGTGTGTGTGAAACAAGAAGTTAAAAAGAGAATAGGAATGGATAAAAGTACTTGCAATGACTTGATGGTAGACGTGTGTGTGTATGTGTGAAACAAGAAGTTAAAAAGAGAATAGGAATGGATAAAAGTACTTGCAATGACTTGATGGTAGACGTGTGTGTGTGTGAAACAAGAAGTTAAAATGAGAATAGGAATGGATAAAAGTACTTGCAATGACTTGATGGTAGACGTGTGTGTGTATGTGTGAAACAAGAAGTTAAAAAGAGAATAGGAATGGATAAAAGTACTTGCAATGACTTGATGGTAGACGTGTGTGTGTGTGAAACAAGAAGTTAAAATGAGAATAGGAATGGATAAAAGTACTTGCAATGACTTGATGGTAGACGTGTGTGTGTGTGAAACAAGAAGTTAAAATGAGAATAGGAATGGATAAAAGTACTTGCAATGACTTGATGGTAGACGTGTTTGTGTGAAACAAGAAGTTAAAATGAGAATAGGAATGGATAAAAGTACTTACAATGACTTGATGGTAGACGTGTGTGTGTGTGAAACAAGAAGTTAAAATGAGAATAGGAATGGATAAAAGTACTTGCAATGACTTGATGGTAGACGTGTTTGTGTGAAACAAGAAGTTAAAATGAGAATAGGAATGGATAAAAGTACTTACAATGACTTGATGGTAGACGTGTTTGTGTGAAACAAGAAGTTAAAATGAGAATAGGAATGGATAAAAGTACTTGCAATGACATGATGGTAGATGTGTGTATAAAACGAGAAGTTAAAATGAGAATAGGAATGGCTAAAAGTACTTGCAATGACTTGATGGTAGATGTGTGTGTGAAACAAGAAGTTAAAATGAGAATAGGAATGGCTAAAAGTACTTGCAATGACTTGATGGTAGATGTGTGTATAAAACGAGAAGTTAAAATGAGAATAGGAATGGCTAAAAGTACTTGCAATGACTTGATGGTAGATGTGTGTGTGAAACAAGAAGTTAAAATGAGAATAGGAATGGATAAAAGTACTTGCAATGACTTGATGGTAGATGTGTGTATAAAACGAGAAGTTAAAATGAGAATAGGAATGGCTAAAAGTACTTGCAATGACTTGATGGTAGATGTGTGTGTGAAACAAGAAGTTAAAATGAGAATAGGAATGACTAAAAGTACTTGCAATGTCGTGAGGAAAATATTGACATCTGAACAAATCACAAACTAAAAATGAGAATTATAAAATGCCACATCTATTATACATTAATGTATGGCTCACAAACATGAACAACTACATAACAGTGTTGATGCCTTTGGGATATTGATATGTACAGGAAAAGGGAGAAAGTGGATAGAGAAGAAAACAAAGACGTTGTGATACCAATTCGTATGGGGAAAAAAAGAACTAGTAAAGGAAATAAAGATGAAACAAATAAAATACTGTTGACATATTAAAAGGTGACACCTTGTTAAAGACCTTGCTTGGTAGGCAGAGATACAAGTGGGAGGAAAACATCACGAGAGGATAGGTTAGTCTAGCAGAGTGCGCCACCACTGCAGGAGACTACGGGCGTTGAAGGTCCGTTGCAGCTAACCTTCGTTGCGAAGACGGCACTTGATGATGATGATACACTATAAATCACTTAATCTTTTGCAACTAGAATTAGTGTCTCAATGTTAAATACTGTTTACACAATTCATTCTCTGACATGGAAATATGAGATGCATAACTTAATCATACTCCACTTCAGCGCTATCATCGTTGTCGCCGCCTCACTCCTCAAACATTACACAGTCCTCATTTCTTTATATCACTTTACTGAAATATACTGAACGATCACATTTTGAAAAAAATACGACGTTAATTTCTGATGGACCATCCGAGCATTTCTCTCTCCTCTCGTGATCATGAGGATGGCAACAATTTTCAGTGAATTAGACTCACCAGCATGACGAAAACGGATGTGCTGGACCTCGAACGTCCTGACCACAAGTGGCTAACCGGGGTGCAAATAATCACAGTTCCACTGTGGAACTTGCAGCACAGCGTACTTCACGCTATCCGGCGGAAATCACACGAAATATTCGTTGTGGTTATGTGAGAGCGAACGCTGAAGAAGAAGAAGAAGACTCACCAGATGACCACATTACAGCATCGTTCATCTGTGCGATGTATACATTTTACGGATAATGACGCACAAACACCCAGATAATATGGGTTGGAATGTCAGAGTCAAAAGTTTCCACTGAATTGTTATTTCCAATTATTACATACTTTCTATTCAGTGTATATACGGGCTAAAGACATTGGACAAATTTGTCATAAAAAACGACCATAGACTATGGTGTCTAATAAATCTCTGGTCAAAAAAAAATCAGCCCGACTCTGTTGTGGAGAGGTACAGATCGAGTCTCTGACGGCTAAAGCACCAATATCCGCCACGTTCAGAAAGCAATATCAACCCACTGAACGTAATATTTAACTAGAAAGTCACTACCACAATACAAAAATACACCGGTTGATGGCAACGTGCTGAGTGTGATTAGCTAGCACCAACAAAATCACCAGGGCATTGCATGCTTAATATTCATGATATAATTATTATTTAAATGTTAGCCCAAACACAACTTCCAAACATACACATGGCTGCTTTTAAATAACTTACCCGTATTCCGTAACAGGTGCTGTGTGGCTGATAGGAAGCGAGACCGTCTCACAATCCAAATACACGGGTCTCAAAAACCAGATGCTATTAGTTTCGCAGCCGACCCGTTATTACAGCAACGACAACCCATCTAACGTAAATATTGCCTAGAAAATCACAACAATCCTAAAATACAAAGTTGACAACTATGTCTAGAAAGTGATATACAACTAATCGCCTTGTATAATAATTTTAAACAGTTATATCTACATCAAGACTGGGGGAAACAGCAGGTGATTCACTGAGTGACGTTACATACTGCACCAGAGACTATCCATTAAAAATATGTATATAACGTTACAGTTATTGCGTCTCCTGACAACGTGCCACCGTCAACTTCGTATATTAAAATTGAGTGGTTCTCAAACATGGTGTTTGCCTCGCCCTTCAGATATACATGTTCGCATTTCTTTATATCACATTACTAATCGCTCACATTTGGAAAAATAAGACGTTCATTTCTGATGGACCAGCATTTATAGGAATTGGTTTTTTTTAAAAGCGAAATCCCATCTGGAATACCGTCTCATGTGGTCAGGAGAGGGAAATCCCATCTGGAATACCCTCTCATGTGGTCAGGAGAGGGAAATCCCATCTGGAATACCCTCTCATGTGGTCAGGAGAGGGAAAGCCCATATGGAATACCCTCTCATGTCGTTTGGAAACTATACAGCAGAGCTATGAACCAGCGTCATAGCATGTGGTTTCCAATAGGTATTCAGCTGCCTAGTCAGTGCTGACCACCAGAAACCGCCCGACTATCGTCGTCTACGGCACTTGCTCAGTAGTGATGGTCCCATTCCTCCACCTTCCCAGAGCATGAGTACCCTACATCCTTGTGACTGGGTGAACAACAGGAGTTAATTTTTATTTCAAACCACGAAAAACGAGTGAATTTTAAAAATAGGTCTGCTGGTTAGCGGGCGAATGACTTAGCATTACACTGCCGCGGCTGTCGAAGTAATTTAAATAATTTGTATAATAAACATGGAGTAATAGAAGAAAACAATGACACATACTGTACACGTTTACTTAGATAACGCTCACACAATGAGATAAATGTCAGTTGACACAGATCATTCAATTCATTCCTGAATATTTTCATATATAAAATTGTGGGTTCGAGGATGGCAAAAAATATATAGACGGCAACCAGTTTTTTATGGTTTATGTAGGGGGAATGTGCACTTTTCTTTTTTCCAATTAAATCTCCTCCGATCGTTCTCAAACTCCTGCAAGTTAGCAGGATGTAGTCTGGCGAATGAAATATGTTGCCATGGTTTACAACTTTGTTGCGATATCTGCGCCATTCGGTCTGACACATCCGACTTCAGCACGGTTAATGGGTCGAGATTCCTAGAGATTATTGCCTGACTCCACAGAGTTGCGTGCTAGAGTGGTTACACTCACCACAAGGCGTGCCTCTTCTCTGAGAAGGATGGAGTATATATATATATATGTGATAAACAGAGTACAATGAAGTCAATTCTTCTACGCCTGTTTGAGCCTCCTCAGATACCGTTATAGGGGACATGTCCTGGTTTCGCTCCGTCCGGTCAAATCTACCTACGGGACTGAGGGTATCTAAAGGAATAATGTACATTAATGAAAATGTCAACAGAGACAAGTAAGAGATTAGTAATGGCTGTACACAAAACATCACAGGTGAAAAATCTTTGACAAGAAACAAACAGAAAAACAAAATTACAACTATTAAGAAGCTATAATTATTTCATTTCCAACATATGGTTGTGAGGCGTGGATAATGACATTGGCAGTGGGGAAAAAAATCATAATTTTAAACGAAATGTTATAAAAAAAAGTCCTAAGAATATCACGAACCAATGCAGGCGTTCGCAAATACATGAATATAGAAGAAAACTGGCTCCTCAAAACTATCAAAAAACACATGCTAATATTTTTGGATATATAAAAAAGACAACAATGTTTCTTAGAAAGATTGATCATGGAAGGAAACATTCCAGGAAATACAACGAGACAAAGACTAATCGTAGTCTTTGTGGGGAATCGTAGATAGACAAGGTATATCAAAGATCTGAACGAGATACTGGAAGCGGCTAGGCAGCTTGCACAGAATCGAGAGGCTTACAGAATGGTAGTGATTCTGTAGAGTACACACCAAGACTAATTATAGATCTGACACGCACCAGTTCCGGTGGAGCTGCTCTTACAATGACGTACTAATGAAAGTATGGCCCCTGACAAAAACACGATTGAAAAAGGCTATAAACGTAATTAGACGAGACCGAGTGAGAAATGAAGACATATAGTACAGATCATATCATACAAACAATATATAGAAATACAGCAGATCAACTGGTTCGGACACCTTATGCGAATGAAACCATCACAACCAGCCATCCAGGTCTACAACATCAGAAATAACTGCTACAAGGCAAGAGGAAGACCAAGAACAAGATGGGAAGATTCAATCTGAGAAATTGCTAAAAACCACGGCCTAACCGCAAAAAAGATGGCGAAAGACAGAAAACTTCAACTTCACACGACGCCTGGCGGCACTTGTGGAAAGGACAATAGATAAACTAATGGAAGTAGTTCTGTCGATTCTAGCCATATAAAATGGGATTTCTTACACACACACAAATTACAATAGAATATGTATACATTTAACATACAAGGGAAATATATAGTAAACATAGGATCTGTATACAGTTAACATACAAGGGAAATATATAGTAAACATAGGATCTGTATACAGTTAACATACAAGGGAAATATATAGAAAACATAGGATCTGTATACAGTTAACATACAAGGGAAATATATAGAAAACATAGGATCTGTATACAGTTAACATACAAGGGAAATATATAGAAAACATAGGATCTGTATACAGTTAACATACAAGGGAAATATATAGTAAACATAGGATCTGTATACAGTTAACATACAAGGGAAATATATAGTAAACAAAGTTTCCCTCTAAGATGGGCTGCCAATATTTGTCTGAATATGCCACAGACGACATTTAACATTTACGCACATCTAGAACTGCAGACGCTTCTCATGTACGTCATCAAGAATGCATGCTCAAAACGAAATCTGATCAGCACACACGTAGACAGGAGAAATGTTAGTAGGAGGAATGTAGGTATCAACGGGTAGGGTTAGTTTGAGACAACTTGTGGAAACAACTCGGTACTGTCAATGCGAGGGCTGGAGTTACACAAGGCAAATGTAAAAAATGAAATGAAATAAGAACAAGTGTTACCAATAATTATTTAAAAAAAACTAGCCACGAGACGCAATTGTTGGTTAGTTGATTGGTCGCTGATTTAGTGGTCCATGGGATCATGCAATTTCGCTCAATGTCATTTTATGATATTTGTGTTTGTAGCAACTGGTCAACATATTGAGGTAATCGACGTAGGTATCCAGGTTTATTATAATTACACTAGCAATTACAATTACAAAACTTAGGTTGTTTAACTCCAACAGTATACATATTCTATCATATGGTTGCGAAAGTTGGAAAGCCACAGATAAGACACTAAACACCTTTGAAAACAAATACCTACGTACCATTCTGAACGTTAAGTGGAGTGACTTTAAATCTAACATTACTATACGAGAGGAAAGCAAATAAATCTATATATCTTCCTACATTAGACAAAGGCGCTGGACTTACATCGGCCATGCTCTCAGAATGAATAGTCTAAGAATACCCCATCAATCACTATATTGGGTACCACCGGGAGTAAGAGGAAGACCTAGAGAAACTCTACGAAGAACCATTAATAGAGAAGGCATGTCAATGAACCTAAACAACACGCAAGAACTGAAAGACCTGGCAACACAAAGACAGAAATGGAAAGCTATGGTTTCTGCCCTATGCGCCGTCTATGGCCCTGAAGGAGCATAACCTAACATAACTAACAATTACGCGTGTCCGGGCCACGATAATGAGTGGTCAAGTAGTGGACGTGGTCAAGAATTATGGATGTTCTACTGTAACATATTTTTTTTTTTAAATACCGCGTCAATGTTCAATGTCATTAAAACCGCAATGGCACAATATTGTTAGTTTCTTCTTCTTCTTCAGCGTTCATTCTCAAACTCCCACTGGATCTCTCTTGTAGCAGGATCATGGTCATACTAGATTTCCAGCAGGATGTAGTCCAGAGAATGGAAATGCGTTATGCCGCCATTTTATTTGCACCAATGACCCGACACATCCGTCTCGTCTTCAGAAGATATTGGTAGTTTAAAACCTTCTGTTACACCACTTAATTTTCCATGATCAAAATATGTTTACTGGATATTTTAATTGTATTTTGTTCAGGTGTGCATGCTTAAAAATTTTTTTAATAAACGTTGCATATTAAAGCTTCTATGGGCGTGGTACCCTTTTCTCTATAATGTATTTTGTGCGCGTGGAGGGAATGGAGTTTACTTTTACAAAAACTGAATGCAGAAATAAACGAAAGTGGTATCAATACTGAATATTTCATTTGAGAAAACTAACTACATTTAAACTAAATAAGATAAATATGCCTCGTGAAGAAAATGCAAACATTTTTTATTTACATAAGTTTTATTTACATAAGTTTTAGACACAAATTGTTTTTATAACTTTAATTACACGGAGAACATCACACAAATCATGTAACATTTTGAAAACTTCAAGAATCCGTTGAAAAACATCTGGCTTTACAAGAGAAACAGCTGTTTAAACCGTGAACACAAAAATGGTAAAGATATTTGAGTCAAATTGATTTGTTGTTTTAAAAAAAAAATAATCATAAAAAAACAACAACAACAGTGTAATGTAGGGTTAACCTAACTCTCAACAACAACAACCACCCACTAAAGTTAGTGTTGGCTAATGAGAAAACGACATTCTAAACAGATTCCTTTGTCGTTTTCTGTGCTGTTAATTGGCTGTCGACACAAATTGACCAATGAAAATGACGCAAACAGTCGAATAAATCAAGGCAGTTTTCCAATTAGCAAACAGATCCTATATTGCCGATTGTTTTGGATTAATTTATTGACTTACTCCGATTGTTTTGGATTAATTTATCGACCTACTCCGATTGTTTTGGATTAATTTATCGACCTACTCCGATTGTTTTGGATTAATTTATCGACCAACTCCGATTGTTTTGGATTAATTTATCAACCTACTCCGATTGTTTTGGATTAATTTATCGACCTACTCCGATTGTTTTGGATTAATTTATCGACCTACTCCGATTGTTTTGGATTAATTTATCGACTTACACCGATTGTTTTGGATAATTTATCGACTTACTCAGATTGTTTTGGATTAATTTATCGACTGAAAAAACGTACTCAACTATTATCATCTGTATATATAACATGCATATTAAATTATACGATATCCACTAGTACAAGTGGTAGATTTGCAACTGGGCAGGAAGGAACACTCACTTGTCCCGTCATAAAGTATTGTTAAAGGTAGCGGGTATACATGTATATTCCCTGCACCCCACCTATTGATGTGGAAAGCAACGGGAAACTACCACATTATTCTCCCACGAAGAAAGTCATGGCGACACACAGAAGTATGAAAACTAATGTGGAGGTGTTGACAGAGTCAAATGTGAGACGGAACTTAGTCAATAATATAAGAAAAAGACAACCTTAATTTTTTTTGGCCACGTTATGAGACAAAGAGGTTTGGAGAACAGTCACAGCAGGCAAGATTGAGGGCAACAGAGACAGAGGGCGACAACGTGAGAAAATAGTTTAACAACCTGGCACGGCAGGGAAACAACGATTCTGATATATAATACTGGAGACAGAGAGCTGTGGAGAGTCATAATCGCCTACGACAGCCGGCATGTCACCTGATGATGATACTACATACAAGCATGTGTTATGAAGACATTAATGGAAATAATGATTCATGGATAATAATGATGATTCTGGCGTAGTGGTTACATCATTCGCTTTGTTCTCAAGCGAGACCGCCGAGAGTTACATAAGACCTGCTCACCAAATTAAGTTGGACCCCACTCGTTACGTGTTTTGATTATTACTTTCAGGTAGTTACTATTTATATATTTGGAATCGCCTTGGATATTTTTGGTATGCGATTCTACATATTTCAAACGATTCTTAAGATTCAGCACAATACGTGTACATTATAAGGAGTCTTAAATGTCGCTGTGCACTATAAATACTTTAGTTCATATGACTTAGTAGCGTCACAAATGTGAATAGGTGCAGCGACGGGTAAAGAAAGAGGAGCAAAGAATAGTGACACGTTTACCTGCCACCTGTAGAAGACTAAAGAAGGTGTATGTGTGTGTGTATATATATATATATATATATATATATATATATATATATATATATATATATATATATATATATATATATATATATATATATATATATATATATATCATATATGGAAATATTTACGTCATCAATTACGGATTGGGGAAAGGAGGGAGGGGGGGGGGGTGGTCTGGAAAAAAATTTGAGGAAAATAAACCTGTGTTTACACTCCAATTAAAATGTTTGCACTAAACAAAATTATGCTATGAATGTGAAACAAATATGGAACGTTTTGGTATTTTGTTTTTCTGCTACAGTAACACATGTTGCTATTCAACCGAACAGGAATATCAGTTTCTACTCATTTGGTAGCCTATAACTATGTATAGGGCACGGTTTTATTATTCAGTGAGCCGTGACTGAAGGATATCATCCAGTGAGCTATGAGTGAAGGATAACTGTATCAATATGGTGTGAATACTGCTACTCACCATACATTAAAAAATAAAGAGGGGGTAAGACAAGGATGTATTTTATCACACAGCGTATTCAAAATCTACACAGAGAATATCCTTTGAATATATAGAAGGAATGCCAGGAATCAAGATCGGTGGGAAAATAATAAACAACCAGAGATATGCAGGTGATACTCCTTTTAGCAGAAAGTGAAAAGTACAAAGACTAATAGACAAAGTTGATAAATCAAGTAAAGAATATGGACATAAAAACCATGATAATCAGCAAAGTCAGAATGACAGGAGATAAACATAAAAAATACATGAAGAGAAACTACAACAAGTAGAATATTATCAATATTTCGGACACATAATAATAAAAATTATATCAGATGTGAAACAGAAATTAATAAGAGAATAGAAATATCTAAAAGAACTTTAAAGTGAGTACCAGAGAAAAAGAAGAAGATCAAGAGAAACTCTTCACAGAACAACCATCAAATAGACGGTTATAGCAGCATTCAAGAACTACAAACAACAGCATCATATTACTCAAACTGGAGAGCACCGGTTGTCTGGCATGTGCACTTTATTCGGCGCTGAAGGAAGATAGATTGTATAGAAGATAGATTGTATAGAATGTGTTTAAGTTTTCGGCTAACTATTCTAAAGGGCATATGTCGGAATCGTCAAGTACAAATAACAGTGGCACGTGATATCACTAGGAAACGAGAGAGAGAGAGAGAGAGAGAAAGAGAGAGAGAGAGGAGAGAGAAACAGAAGGAAATAAACAGCATATCGCTTCACGGTATCCGGTAGCACTGAAATGGATGGTCAATGGCAGATGTATGTCCAGATTCCTGTTTACTATGCCAACCGGTATATGAGAGTACATTCTCAGTGAGGTAGATAGGCCTAAGTCTTCCACTAGGACAGCTTCCACAAAAATGAGGCACTTCCTACTTTTCGAAGTGTTGTGGTCATCTTTTTTTGTGGAAACTAATGGGGTTGTGGGCGGTTTTCAGCTTTACAATACGATCCGAAAACTCAGAACTCATTCTACACAACTAAATACATATATAGCATTTTAAGAAGGAAGATACAGTATTTTGCGAGACTTAAAGGGACATGATGGTATCGAAAAGCTGATGGACGGTAGAGTGTCGGAGAAAAGAAGAAGAGGAAGACCAAGAAGACGATGGAACAGCGACATCAAAGAATGAAATGTATGAACATGTCTCTCACCAATGCAGGCGTGCTTGCCCGGGACAGAGAGGCGTACGGGTACTATATATATAGTCTTGCGGGTTGTTTAGGTTCATTGACATGTCTCTATTAATGGTTCTTCGTAGAGTTTATCTAGGTCTCCCTCTTCTTCTTACTCCGGGTGGCACCCAATATAGTGACTGATGGGGAATTATGAGGTTGTGCATTCTGAGAACATGGCAGATGTAAGTCCAACGTCTTTGTCTAATGAAGGAAGATATATAGGTTTGTTTCCTTTCCTCTCTTATAGTAGTGTTAGATTTAAAGTCACTCCACTTAACATTCAGAATGGTACGTAGGCATTTGTTTTCAAAGGAGTCTAGTCTTTTATATGTGGCTTTTGTGGTTTTCCAACTTTCGCATCCATATGATAGAATGGGGATAATGTTGGAGTTAAAGAACCTGAGTTTTGTGGTGTTTATATATATATATATATATAGGTTTAACCGCCCCCCCCCTATTTCTCATATCTACAGTATTGTACCTTCCTTCTAAACATGTGACAAAACGATAAGTCTTCACTACAGAGATGTGCAACGGGATAACACAATAAAACAGTGAACTTTACCTGACTACTCGGACAGATAAAAAATATCTATACTTTTAATGGGTAAAGTACTCGACTACCAGCTACTGAACAAAACGTAGCGGGCCTGATGCCAAGTGCAAACATGGTTAGAGCTAAGTGAACTAACGTTAACGTCACAGTTCAGAATGTATAACATATAACATGACAGCCTGCATATTTGGGTCAGAAAACTAGATTATGAAACTAGATGATATTTGAAGTCTGACGAAATCCATAGACCACTATTGCAAATTTGTTCTTAATTTGACTTTACTTATTAAAATATTACCTCAGAAAGCAATGGAAAAATTACCAATTTTTTTTGCCCATAAAAAGAGATAACGACATGGAAGAACTAATAAGAGGAGACATGGTTGATGGTAATGGAGAAGAGGGCCGCTGAAGACGTCGACCGACATGTTTAGATATGTTCCAGACCGCAGAAAGTAAACTCGTCCAGGTTTGTGATTAGTTAGTTCAGTGTCCATGATGAAGATTTCGTTCTGGAAAGAACATATCATGAAGATTTCGTTCTGGAAAGAACATATCATGAAGATTTCGTTCTGGAAAGAACATATCATGAAGATTTCGTTCTGGAAAGAACATATCATGAAGATTTCGTTCTGGAAAGAACATATCATGAAGATTTCGTTCTGGAAAGAACATATCATGAAGATTTCGTTCTGGAAAGAACATATCATGAAGATTTCGTTCTGGAAAGAACATATCATGAAGATTTCGTTCTGGAAAGAACATATGAAGATTTCGTTCTGGAAAGAACATATCATGAAGATTTCGTTCTGGAAAGAACATATCATGAAGATTTCGTTCTGGAAAGAACATATCATGAAGATTTCGTTCTGGAAAGAACATGTCGCCCGTGTGTTGCCGGGGCCCGAAAGGGGAGCAAAGAATAGCAACACTGTTTACCTTCCGCGCATGTCGTAAAAGGCGACTAAGGAGGTTATGGGATGGAGTTGGCTGTCCCATCCCATATAGGGTCAGTGACCCAAAGCCATGCTGAAGTTCGATGTGCAAGGTCAAAAGGCGCAGATATCGCAGCAATAATGTAAACCATGACACAGCGCATTCCGTTCTCTGGACTACATCCTGCTAATATGCAGGAGTTTGAGAACAAACGCAGAAGAATAAGAAGAAAGAACATGCCATGGAGATTTCGCTCTGGAAAAACATGTCATGAATAGGTCGTTCTGAGAGACACACGATTCCCATGGTCATATGTACATAATCGGAAAGTAGTGATTGAAACATGCAGTGAATATATGTGGTCAGGAGAACTATAATGAGCAACTACAGGGGTCATGCTATCACGACGGACATCATTTCAGATGCTGGCTAAAGCAATCACCAAGTCGTAAGCCGGATATTTTGTTGCCTATATAAAAAAAATATATTTCTAGGTTTACATGTGAAGTTCTCACGAATAGATTTTTGCACTTTTCTGAATTCACAGGGATGAGGATTGGAAGAAATCAGAATTTCTTGGATGACTCAAGTTGCCAAATGAACTGGTTCAAATTTCTTACCTTCTGATCTCTACCCCCCCCCCCCCCCACATAATTAGTAAATATTAATTCGAGATTTAATTGTGAGGTCCTAAACCGTTTATAAATAAATCGGTTCAATATAAAGAAATAGCTTCAGATATAGCAAATGGGAAAACTAGCTTCAGATATCACCAACGGAGAACTAGTTTCAGATATCACCAATGGAGAAATAGTTTTAAGATATCATCAATGGAGAACTAGTTTTAAGATATCACCAATGGAGAAATAGTTTTAAGATATCATCAATGGAGAACTAGTTTTAAGATATCACCATGAAAACTACCCATGGATAACTGATTTCAGAAGGATAACCGATTTCACATAATTAATATCACACGGCACCGATTTTAAATAGGATGAGAGGTTGTACAACTCAAGGGAATAAATAAAATGAAAGGAAGAAATGATGGAAGAAATAGGGACCGAGAACCAGATTGTCACATTATAACCAATGAAGAACTAGTTTTAGATATCACCAATAGAAAACTGGCTTCATATATCACCAATGGAGAACTGGCTTCATATATCACCAATGGAGAACTAGCTTCATATATCACCAATGGAGAATTAGCTTCATATATCACCAATGGAGAACTGGCTTCATATATCACCAATGGAGAACTGGCTTCATATATCACCAATGGAGAACTAGCTTCATATATCACCAATGGAGAATTAGCTTCATATATCACCAATGGAGAACTGGCTTCATATATCACCAATGGAGAACTGGCTTCATATATCACCAATGGAGAACTAGCTTCATATATCACCAATGGAGAACTGGCTTCATATATCACCAATGGAGAACTGGCTTCATATATCACCAATGGAGAACTGGCTTCATATATCACCAATGAGAATTGGCTTAATTCATATAACCCATGGATAACTTGTTTCAGATAGCTGACAGTGCACGCCTCAGAAGTTACGGAGATCAAACGAGTACATCAGAACTACAACAGAGTTTGAAATTGAGACCAAAGAACTGTATCGACATTGGATAGAATTTGAGACCAAAGAACTGGATAATGCGACTTGGGCTTGAATTTGGGACCAAAGAACAATAAAAAGTTATACCATCACCCTTAAGTGACTGATCTGCGTAACAAGTAGGGATACATCACAATGTACAGTAATGATGACTATGAAGCTAGATTTAACCACACTGGTAGACCTATGCTTTTAATCTTACATGTCAGTGGTTCTCAATGTGGGTCATATGCCGCAGGCGGATTCAGGGGGATCACTTGATGGTAACTATTTGAGCGCTATAAATGATAGATTTACAGCGATAACGCTTAACGTAAACCTGTGACAGCTGAAATGGCATGCTTACGTAGAATCCTAGGAATATCGATAAGAGACAGAGTGAGGACATTAGACAAAGAACCGGCACCACTCCAATCTTAGAATATATTAAGAGCCAACAGATCAAATGCACACATCAGCAGACTACCACTAGACAGCATACCACCGCAAGCTATGCTATACAGATACAGTGAAGGCAGACCACGAAAACGATGGACCATCGAAATAAAAGAGGAGACAAATTTCACAATATACTCAGCACACACGAGGACCATCTCCAAAAAAAACCTCTTCTACTCCTGACGCGGAAAGGCAACAACGGGTTTAGCAAATAGATAGATAAATAAATAGCACTAGAGATGGCAGATAACGCCTTCGTAAATTGAACAGCTAGCCATTGATCTATTCATAAGGAAACAGGCAAGTCACGGGAGAAAATATGCCCCACAAGATAAATAAATAGCACTAGAGATGGCAGATAACGCCTTCGTAAATTGAACAGCTAGCCATTGATCTATTCATAAGGAAACAGGCAAGTCACGGGAGAAAATATGCCCCACAAGGGGGTCATGAACCAACAGATTTTGAGAACCACTGATATAGGCAACAGTAGACATATCCGACTTGTCAGTAGTAGCATTATTCGTTAACTTCTTCTGAGGTCGCTGACGTCAGAGGACGCTGCAGCCAACCTTCCTTGTGGAGACGGCACTAAATGATGATTATGATAAAAGATGATGCTAAATTGCTTTATAGTGCTAAATACTATGTTCTGGATTCCTGGGGGGGGGGATATTTAACATTCTAACCCCCCCCCATCCAGTTATATTCGGGCTTAATTAGCATCAGTAGGAGACAAACTCCTGAATAACATACCACAAATAGCCATGACAAACTCCTGAATCACGTACCACAAATAGCCATGACAAACTCCTGAATCACATACCACAAATAGCCATGACAAACTCCTGAATCACATACCACAAATAGCCATGACAAACTCCTGAATCACATACAACAAATAGCCATGACAAACTCCTGAATCACATACCACAAATAGCCATGACAAACTCCTGAATCACATACCACAAATAGCCATGACAAACTCCTGAATCACGTACCACAAATAACCATGACAAACTCCTGAATCACATACCACAAATAGCCATGGCAAACTCCTGAATCACATACCACAAATAGCCACGACAAACTCCTGAAACACGTACCACAAATAGCCACGACAAACTCCTGAATCACATACCACAAATAGCCATGACAAACTCCTGAATCACATACCACAAATAGCCATGACAAACTCCTGAATCACATACCACAAATAGCCATGACAAACTCCTGAATCACATACCACAAATAGCCATGACAAACTCCTGAATCACATACCACAAATAGCCATGACAAACTCCTGAATCACATACCACAAATAGCCATGACAAACTCCTGAATCACATACCACAAATAGCCATGACAAACTCCTGAATCACATACCACAAATAGCCATGACAAACTCCTGAATCACATACCACAAATAGCCATGACAAACTCCTGAATCACGTACCACAAATAGCCATGACAAACTCCTGAATCACGTACCACAAATAGCCACGACAAACTCCTGAATCACATACCACAAATAGCCATGACAAACTCCTGAATCACATACCACAAATAGCCATGACAAACTCCTGAATCACATACCACAAATAGCCATGACAAACTCCTGAATCACATACCACAAATAGCCATGACAAACTCCTGAATCACGTACCACAAATAGCCATGACAAACTCCTGAATCACGTACCACAAATAGCCATGACAAACTCCTGAATCACATACCACAAATAGCCATGACAAACTCCAAACAATGAAACAAATGAAAACGCTGACAATGGAAACTGATCAGAAGGAAGAACAAGGGATTTGAATCAGGCCAGTTCAGCAGGCACCGATTCGCCTCGTACCTAGGCTGAACACGTTTTCCGAATTTCAAAACAATGGAAACCTCCCAGACTGACACCAAGTTTGGACACTGGCAAAAAGCTAACATGACAGCTAACTAATAATGAATCGGATATCAAGTTAGAGAAGCTACTACCCGAATTAAAGACATGGCGAAAACGGATGTGCTGGGCCTCGGATATCTGGCCACAGTGTGAGCCAACAGAGGTACAAATATTACAGTTCAACTGTGGAACTAGCAGTACAATGTACTTCACGCTCCCCGGCGGAAATCACGTGGATTTATTCGCGGTGGTTATCAAGAGCGCGAACGCAGAAGAAGAAGATATCAAGAACGATAGCTCCATAATTACAATTTTTCTCCCATATTTTCAAACATCTGTTACTAGGTTAGGAAAATAAAAACAATATATAGAAGAAAAGAATAGCAATAATGATGTCTACCATGCAAGTTGCAAAAACGTATTAAGAGTGGTTAAAAAGTAAGTAGCTTCTTCTTCTTCGTTCGTCCTCAAACTCCTGCAGATTAGCAGGATGTAGTCCAGAGAACGGAATGAGCTGTGCCATGGCTTACAGCATTGCTGCGATATCTGCGCCTTTTGGCATGACACATCCGACTTCAGCATGGCTTTGGGTCACTGACCCTATATGGGACGCGACAGCCAATTCCACCCCATAACCTCCTTAGTCGCCTTTTACGACATGCGTGGAAGGTAAACAGTGTTGCTATTCTTTGCTCCCCTTTCGGGCCCCGGCAACACACGGGCGAGTAAGTAGCTAATACCATAGAACATTACAATTAAAAAAATTGCTGAAATCAAACTGTTCCAATCACACGGACACATCTATGCACTTAAAATAGTTTCTTAAAATATTCATTATCTCATGAATTACAAGCTATGACGCTGTTCTTTGCAATGTGTAATGGTTTGGTTTGGTTGTGGAGCGCGTGGCCGTACGGTTAGAACGCAGGGTTCAATCCGCGGTAGGGACAAGGATTTTTGTCTTTCGGAGGTGCAACAAAAAAATTCTTCATGTACACGTCGTGGCTACAGCTTTGGCAAAGCTGCCTTTATTTTCACAGCCCTCCTGCACTCCTTAATAGGAAAACATGCAGTAACGAAAGTTAAATGATTTGTTTTGGTTGGCTGCCGCATCACATCATTTCAGTCTGTTGAAGACTCATTCCCGGGGCGCTAGTAGACGCGCAGCCATTTAATCCGCAGCATGAGGCGATATAGAGAAGTCACAGCAAAGTTCTCTCCGAAACTGAAGAAATCACACGGTCACCTATTTGCCGTGCAACTTGAGTCAACACGTTTTCCGTATTCGACCAATCCGCACCACTAATAAAGATGCGATATTAGCCACGACTTCGGTATTTTTCTCAAGCCACTATGAATACAGACCGGTCGATCGACACACAGTCAACAACAAAGCACACACACACTCCAAAGGTATGTACATTCCCTGAGATACCACAAAAATATAACATTAGTACGTGCCAGCAGGTCTCAGTACAAGGAGCAATTAGGCTTACTCGTAAACATAACACATAAGCATAAACAAGGTTGCTTCAGATGTAATATTGGTAAGTAAATAATATAATAATGATCATCGAGGACTTTTATACTTCGAAGCAGAAGACTGCCCAGCAGGTAGCGCTGCACCCTATAACAAAATTGAGTCGAGCAGTTTCTCTAAAAAGTTCATACCCAGAAGACTCCAACTATCGACAATATACAATGATCTGAAAAGAAAACTTTAACTCATGGTGTCTATATCTTCTACAAGAAATAACAAGGCGACAAGTTCAAAAGGCGTGTAAGCGTCAAATGATAGCAGGTAATGCACTGGATAAACCACTAGCAGCTATGCCACAGATGACAGTTTTTTCCCACTTTATCGGTGCTTTTAGTTGTTTACTGTGGTTATTTTGGATAAATTAGCCGTAATCTGTTTTTTTTTAAAAAAAGGAATTTTGCCACACAAAAAAACCACCGGTAAACTCTCGCCACCCATAACAATTTTTCAAAGGTCATCAAGTCTCCTGGAAATGAAGGAATTACGCATGATTTTTATTTAGGTATACTCTCACTTTACTGGGTCCATGGTCTTATTTACATTGAATTATGTATAAACTATCTGGTTATCTGGACTTTTCCAGGGCGAACCTAGGGTTATTTCTAAAACATTAGTGGTAACAGTGATCACTAGTTACAGTTAAACACAAAAAAGTAGTAGGTTAAAGTGCAACTTCACAACGGCGTGTTACTTTGTACAGCTGTAATTTAATATTTTTGTTTAAAAATTGTTCATTAACTGAATAATACAGTTTAAATGCAATGTCTCGCGTTTAATAGTTACAGTTAGGCATGAGGACGTGACAAGAAAGATAATGTACAGCCTGTACATGGAATCACAAATTACTTGCTTTGTCCGAACACTTCTCAGGGTTCTGTAAAATGATCATTCATAGTAACACTTAGTTTCTTCTTCTTTTTCGCAGTTTGACACGTCTACACAGCAAGTCCGGTTTTCTTGATAAATGTTGCTGTAGTATTTGAAAGCTGCACTGTGCTGCCATACAGCTTGATAAATGTTGCTGTAGTATTTGAAAGCTGCACTGTGCTGCCATACAGCTTGATAAATGTTGCTGTAGTATTTGAAAGCTGCACTGTGCTGCCATACAGCTTGATAAATGTTGCTGTAGTATTTGAAAGCTGCACTGTGCTGCCATACAGCTTGATAAATGTTGCTGTAGTATTTGAAAGCTGCACTGTGCTGCCATACAGCTTGATAAATGTTGCTGCAGTATTTGAAAGCTGCACTGCGCTGCCATACAGATTGATAAATGTTGCTGTAGTATTTGAAAGCTGCACTGTGCTGCCATACAGCTTGTCTGCCTGTTTTGTTGTGTTTCTGTTTTGTTATCTCTGAATTTCAGTACATGATGTTTATCTGGCCAGTCGATTTTCTCTTCTGTCTCCTGGCTCCATAAGCTAGAATAGAGGGGCATTCTGGGGTGGATTCTGTCGAGGCTCAGAATCCGGCACTGATGATGCCTGTTTGAACTTCACAGGGCGAGCCTCATGATGATTACACAATTTTGCTGTGCAATTATGTTAAATAGGCGTGTTTCATAGGACCATGGTTACTGGTGCAAATCTCGGCCTGGTATCTCTGAGTTTCTCAGCGCCTGTCAAGGACTGTAGTCCTGATGTATATTGCAGATGACCCTACCAATATTAGTTTCCAACCTATGTTGGCTGGACTCCTCCCCACCCCCCCCCATCTTCACTTCAAGGAGTTAGCCTCGATATGGGCTTACCTTAGCTCATATACTTCTTTTCTTCTTCCTAGTTTTCCAGCCGAAGTCAGAGGTTGATACAGATTACATTAACAGTACCGAGTTCCTAGCCAACAGAACTCGTATATATACATATATATTATTTGGGTGATATATTCTTTCAAGAACCGAGTCTTCTTTACGGATACCCTGAACCCAACAAAATTCTGAAGGACATGACAAACATATTCAAACGACAATATAAAGGTAACAATATTAAGAGTAATTACAGAGATTCACTGCACGTAAAATACCACGTTTTAAATTATATTTTGTTTAATCTGAGAAAGATTATTGCAATTATGTTTCCCTTTCAAGAGCTGTGACATAAGCGAAACAATGTTTGTCTTCAAGGAATCAGTCAAGCATGGGTATGCTTGTATTGTACGTAACTGCCTTGTCACTACCATCATGTGTTGTGGTATAGAGATGCTGACAATCAGGTCAGGTCATTCCACGGATCTAAGCATATAAAGATGAAATACGGAATGTTACGATAACGGTCGAAGACAAACATCGACAGGAGACTCCCTAACATGTACAGCATTATCTATCTATCTATCTATCTATCTATCTATCTATCTATCTATCTATCTATCTATCTATCTATCTATCTATCTATCTGTCTAATCTCTCTGTCTATCTATCTATCTGTCTAATCTAATCTAATCTATTTGTCTGTCTGTCTATCTATCTGTCTATCTATCTAACTAACTCTATTTGTCTATCTGTCTATCTATCTATCTATCTATCTATCTATCTATCTAACTGTCTATCTAACTGTCTATCTATCTGTCTATCTATCTATCCGTTATTATACCTTTGTGCATTGCAGCGTCAAGGGGTAGAGGGGTGCCCTGGAGATGGATTTGTTATGTCCTTCATATATAGTTTGTTTTTGTGGCTCCTTTATTTCTTTTGGACAATAAACAAACAACTAGAAAACATAATTTATGAATTTGAGATTTATACAATTTATATATACAGAAGAATAGGGAGAGCTTCTTGGAAAGAGAAGAAAATAAATAAGTTCTAACAACATTTCATATGAAAAAAGAACTATTAAAAGAAATAAAAATCAAATAAATAACGTAATTTTGACATATTAAAAGACATGACACCTTGTTGAAGACCTTACTTGAGGGTAGAGTCGAGGGAGGAGAGCATGGGGTAGATAGAGGGAAAAGTGGGAGAGTAACACCACGAGATGAACAGGTTACAGTCTGAAAGAGTGAACCACCAAAGAAAGAGACAGGGGTTGTTCAATGTTCTTTGCAGCCAACTTTCGTTGCGGAAACGGCTCTTGATTAGCATGCATGTGAAAACAAATTGTACAGGAGAAGGAGTGGGGTGAGTTGAAATTAATTGCTCAGAAGAAGTACTGCAGGGTTTCCACTAGAAGAAATTATCACTAATATATGCAAAAAAACTCTTTTTTTTAAAACACATCTCTCTACCTCTCATAAACTAGGATGTGTGTCTCCTTCTCGCATGGACAATCCCGGCCCTAGAATAGTTTAATCAGGCCCTCGTCAAATACTGCACAGATAAAATATCCCCATGTGTGTCTTTAATGTCTTGGACTGCAGCCAGAAAAAATATTTGGAGTTTGGACTTGGAACCAGGGTTGCCAGATATAAATTATCACAAGAGGTCAAACTTGACTAGAAAATAGTCAATTGTGTAAACAAATGTGTACACTATTTTTCTTACTCGAGTGACATTTTTACAGAAATTTCCAACTTCGAAGATTTTACGTCATCACTATTATGCACATAGAACATTGCCACCCGCTAATTTCCTTTGTATGTCAAGCAATTTTCATGTGTTTTCGTTATTTATTTTCTGTCACATTACACTAATTATAATAGCGCAATGGAACACTGTCAAATAATATCTGAATTGGAGTTCTAGGATATTATATGATATCCAACCCTTTTATTTCTAAAATCGAAACAATACTTACGTAAAATCTTGCTCCTAAAAAGTTAATATGGCAGCCTTGCTTGGAACAATACAAACGCACAAAAACCCTGTACACTCACTAACATTTCTCACTAACGCGCTGTCCATGTTATCACTCTTTTTCCATTGTAGAAACTACATCAAGATCATGCTCCACGTAATGTTTATGTTGCAAAAATAGGCGGAGTCCCTTCATAGCGCATCTATTTACAAATTCCCCTATTTAACAACACTTTTCAAAATCCCCAATGATATGCATCCTTTCTTGTCTAAACTGTATATTACATTACTGTTATACACATATTTCGTCTGTCGCGACCAAGTTGTTATAATGGGATTTGACGGTACATAGCAGTTGTATGTTATTACGTATATATTTCGTCGGTCGGGGCCAAGTTGTTATAATGAGATTTGACGGTACATAGAAGTTGTCTGTTATTACGAACATATTTCGTAGGTCGGGGCTAAGTTATAATGAGATTTAACTGTATATAGCAGTTGTATGTTATTACATACATATTTCGTCGGGGGTGGGAGCGCAAGCAGCGCCGGATTTAGACTTGATAAGTTAACAGTCCACAGTAACAAAAGTACAGGTTCTCAGTTGTGTAACTCTATGAAGTCTCTAAAAGCATGTATGTGTAAGATGGTTTAATACTTTGAGAATCATCGTCCGGCCCGGTAAACAATATAATATAGAAACATTGAGAATTAATTATTAAAGAAAAATAATAATGTAGAACCGCATTTGAACCAGAACCGCGCAGATGGCACCCACTCGCCTCGCAATTCGAGCCAACACGTTTTCCGTCTTCGACCATACAGCATCCATAAAAAAATGAGATTTTAGTCAAGACTTTCAAAGTATATATTCTCCGGCTACTATGAATATGAACCTGTCGTTCGACACACAGACAGTAACAGCAGACACACTGCATATGTATGTACATTTCTCACCAACTACAACCATTTAATATTAAATAAATACGCTCCAGGTGTTAGCTGTGCACTCATCCGCGACTTTTTCAATAGTTCAATAGAAAACTGAATTCATTTAAGGCTTTTGGGTCATGCTTTCGATTATTCCCATGCTTTTCGTTGGTCCACGTTGGCAGGCAACACACAGTATAGAAATAGTGACCAACGAAATCACATCAATAATCAAAAGCATGACGTAAGTAGACTGATTCTGATTTGTTTCGATTCTGTTGTTAGGTTTTATTTGGTGATTGGTCGCATCGTGAACTACACCCTGCTGAAAATCTGTGATTGGTCGCATAGTTCCATGAACTACACCCTGCTGAAAATATGTGATTGCTCGCATCGTTCCATGAACTACACCCTGCTGGAAATATGTGATTGGTCGCATCGTTCCATGAACTACACCCTGCTGGAAATCTGTGATTGGTCTCATCGTTCCATGAACTACACCCTGCTGAAAATCTGTGATTGGTCGCATCGTTCCATGAACTACACCCTGCTGGAAATCTGTGATTGGTCGCATCGTTCCAATAACTACACCAAGCTGGAAATCTGTGATTGGTCGCATTGTTCCATGAACTACACCCTGCTGGAAATCTGTGATTGGTTGCATTGTTCCATGAACTACACCCTGCTGGAAATCTGTGATTGGTTGCACTGTTCCATGAACTACACCCTGCTGTCATCCAGCAAATTCTATCATCAGCGATGCGGATGAGTGTGGAAATAGCTTGCCCTGTCCATTTCATGATGTTGTCTGTCCATGCCTTTATTTTCCCTCCTCTGCTTCTTCCACCCTCGACAGTTCCCTACAGTATTGTTTTTGACAAGGAATCGTGCCTGTATACATGTCCGAACCATGCTAGTTTTAATAAAAATATAATAAACGCATTCAGATACCATACAATGGCACTGGGATGGATCTCCCCCCCCCCTCTTTCCCTAAACAGCTGGATCAACAATTAACAAGAAATTATGGGAAGAGAAAGCACACATTATTTTTTTTTAAATCATAGAAAAATTCATAATTGTGAAATCTCAAATTCCTCTGTAAAGCAACATCCATATTTTTTATAATTTTTTCAATAAACATAAGAAATAACAGAACAGGGGAAAATACGGGAGTTATAGAAAAGGTAAGGGAAAATAAAGTGAGAAATTAGAGGCAACAGAGATGTGGTTCTACAGAAAAATGCGGAGAATACCATGGACTGCCAGAAAAACTAATGTAGAGGTGTTGAAAGAGTCAAATGCGAAACGGACCTCAATGAACACTATAAGAAAAAGGAAATATTCTTTTTTTTTTTTTGGCCACTTCATGAGACAGGCAGGTTTAGAGAACATAGTCACAACAGACAAAATTAAAAGCAACAGAGACAGAGGGCGAAAACGTGAGAAAATATTAGACAGTTTGACAACCTGGCACGGCAGGGAAACAACAACGACTTTGATTGATACATAATACTGTGGAGAGCCATGACCGCTGACGCTATCCGGCATGTCACCTGATGATGATGATGAAGGGAAAATCATTTCTAACATTGATGATCAGTATGTGGGCGGGCGTCTGTGACGATAGAGTGGCAAGAATATCGAGCACATGTGACAGTGGTCAGTTTTGAATGTGTCGACCAGCGAAAAGGTACAGGAATCAGTTGTCATGTACGGCTCATCGACTATATTATCGATATTGTGACAGATGTCTGCCGTTCTGTGCTAAAAATCAATCAAGTGTCATGCCGAATGGCGCAGGCTATCATGCCTCTTCAGAACTCTCTGCCTCTTATGTTGTTAATAAGTTCACTTGATGACTTATTTTTGTGCCACAGTGACAACCAATCCAGAAATGTACTTGTCTTCCTATGTCTCATCTGCCCTTGATCTTTCCGGTGGTCACTAAATGTTCAAGTTTTACTTTTCTCATCACATGCCCCAAAAATCTTGACTGTTTCTAATTTTCGCTATAATTTATAATTTGTCGTTTCACTCCAGCATCTGAGAACTTCTACATTAGTTTTCTTGGCTGTTCATGAAATTTATATCAATTTTCTTAACACATATTAGTTGCCTTAATCTTATCTTGGGCACTTTTGTTTAGTGTCCATGCTTCACTTCCATAAAGAAGGATTGGCTTAATATAACATCCTAGAACTCGAACACGTGTATGCATTGATATTACTCCATTGAATAGAACGTTTCTCGTTTTCTTCAAAATTTGGCCTGTGCTGCCCTGTTCTTGATGTGATTGGAGCACCTGTCATCTGATGTCAAAATGGTGCCAAGATACTTTGACTTTATCCTCTTGTCTTAATTTTGGCGGTGGGGAGTTGCTAAAATACTGAATGTATTAGCTACCAACGCCGAAGTCGGATGTGTTGAGACATTGACGTCAATAAAACGGCGACATAACGCATTTTAAGCTCTCTGGACTACATCCTGCTGGAGATCTTGTAGGACCAACCATTGTCCAGCTATAAGAGAGATGCTATTGCTTACCCTTTTATTAACAAATTTCCTATTTAACTATTCTTTGTTTATATAGTGAATTGCTGTTATTACATAAATATTTTGTCGCTCTAGAACAAGTTGTTAATGAATTTGACTGTGTTGTATTGGTGACCAACGGTATCTAAAAGTGTTGTATTTAGTAAAACACTGACCGCCTTTAATTTCTTCTATAACACTTTCTTGCTGTCCATGGTACTCCTATGACTCTTCTATAGCACTTCATTTGCTACAGAAGTAGCTATGGTATTCAGGAGACTGGGTTTCAAAACATCTGAGGCCTTTCACTGTAGCCGACCAAAGGCAATAAAATTAATGACTTTATGTCACTGCATTGACGGTGCTCGTTGGATGTCTTACTTGTCCGTGATGCTATCGCCCACTATTTTCTGTAACGGTAATGCATGCTATCCTGATGACATAATCTATAAGTGGGGGTTGGGGGGGGGGGGGGTGGGGGAAATGTTGAGTGAACTAGTTTTCAGACGATTCGTCAATCATGTGTTGTCGGGGAGCAAAGAATAATAACAAAGTGATCTGCCGTACATGTTATACGAAGCGACTAAGGACAGTTAAGCGTGAGATTGTCTACCCACATTCCGTAGGTCAAATTGTTCACACAAAAAAAGCATGCTGAATACGTTGGATTAATGGAATTATTTTTGGGGGGTGGGGGGGGGGGAGAGAAGGAGGAGATAGCTGGAGTAATCAAGTTCAAGCTAAAAAAACACAAAAAAAGACGGATGTTTTGGGTCAATGACGCAAATAAAATGGCGACACAGCGCATTTCTATTTTCTGGACTACATCCTGCTGAAAGATTATTTTCCTTTTACAAGAGAGATCCAGAGGGAGTTTGAGAACGAACGCTGAAGAAGTTGTAAACTAAAATATAATGCATTTCATTCTACAGCCTGCCAAACAGCAGTACTCGGAGAAAATATTTCATTCTCTATGACCAGAGGTCGGCAACCAATGGCACGCGTGCCACACTTGGCACTCCAAGCAATTTCAAATGGCACGCAGACTCTTCACGTTTCCTGTATAAAGTTGATTATAAATCGATTAGCGGGGTTTCCTCGCTTATTTCGGCACTTGGGCGTAGCAAGGTACCAGCTACAGACTTATCCAGACTTGTTACATATTATAAATATTATTGAATATCACTATATATTAATTAATTAAATTATAAAATATATGGTAAAATAAAAACGTTGGCTCGACTTGAATAAAATGATATGTGATGTTGGCACTCTGAATAATTGAAACCTTAAGTTGGCACACAATTAGAAAAAGGTTGCCGACCCCTGCTCTAGACTACGACAGCCCGCTAAACAGAAGTACTTGGAGAAAGAACGCAAAAGAAGAAATGGTCAGTGCTTTAAACAAAAGATATGATAACCACTATTTAAACTGCTGACTACAAACCCCGTCTGAGAACCACTATTCAAACTACAAACCACGTATGAGAAGAATCGCACCACGAAGTATGCACGCAGTCCATATAATGATATCTGTTGACTGAAGCCAATTAGCAGAACTAAACGACTCACATAACTAATAGCATAGCGTATACGAGAAGCACAGGCTTTCAATATATAACATGTTTTAATTTGATGTTTTATGTCAAAACAAAGAGGTCAGACAATATTTCATACGTGATCCACTAGTATTCCGTTACCGTTACAAAAGGTGATCAGGCACTGTGATGCACGGTGCATTAATTCAGAACATGATAGGTGATTTCAAACATGACGATACAGGTGTTAAGGTAGAAGTAAGTATATTATTTTCACCTACGTGCTCTTGTTATTGCGCCCCGCGTAAATCAATCAACCAATCAAGTGTCATAGATGATTGTTTCTACACAACTCTGTCTCTTGTGTTGCTAAGTTCAGTTGGTTACATTCTCTCGTCCCACAGTGACAACCCATATAGCAACTTTTCTCCTTGTCAACCTGTCTCTTGTGTTAAGTTCAGTTGGTTACATTCTCTCGTCCCACAGTGACAACCCATATAGCAATTTCTCTCCTTGTCAACCTGTCTCTTGTGTTAAGTTCAGTTCGTTACATTCTCTCGTCCCACAGTGACAACCCATATAGCAACTTCTCTCCTTGTCAACCTGTCTCTTGTGTTAAGTTCAGTTCGTTAAATTCTCTCGTCCCACAGTGACAACCCATATAGCAACTTCTCTCCTTGTCAACCTGTCTCTTGTGTTGCTAAGTTCAGTTGGTTACATTCTCTCGTCCCACAGTGACAACCCATATAGCAACTTCTCTCCTTGTCAACCTGTCTCTTGTGTTGCTAAGTTCAGTTGGTTACATTCTCTCGTCCCACAGTGACAACCCATATAGCAACTTCTCTCCTTGTCAACATGTCTCTTGTGTTGCTAAGTTCAGTTGGTTACATTCTCTCGTCCCACAGTGACAACCCATATAGTAACTTCTCTCCTTGTCAACCTGTCTCTTGTGTTGCTAAGTTCAGTTGGTTACATTCTCTCGTCCCACAGTGACAACCCATATAGCAACTTCTCTCCTTGTCAACCTGTCTCTTGTGTTGCTAAGTTCAGTTGGTTACATTATCTCGTCCCACAGTGACAACCCATATAGCAACTTCTCTCCTTGTCAACCTGTCTCTTGTGTTGCTAAGTTCAGTTGGTTACATTCTCTCGTCCCACAGTGACAACCCATATAGCAACTTCTCTCCTTGTCAACCTGTCTCTTGTGTCGCTAAGTTCAGTTGGTTACATTCTCTCGTCCCACAGTGACAACCCATATAGCAACTTCTCTCCTTGTCAACCTGTCTCTTGTGTTGCTAAGTTCAGTTGGTTACATTCTCTCGTCCCACAGTGACAACCCATATAGCAACTTCTCTCCTTGTCAACCTGTCTCTTCTCCCTTTGTCTGTTTCCATCTTTTGCTATAATTTCTCATATCAACATCTCTGAGTACTTCTATATTAGTTTTCTTGTCTGTCCATGAAGATTTTCATATTTAAAAAAAACAAAAACCACATGTCAATAGCGCGTTTATGTACATCATGGGGGAGATTATAGGCATCTCATAAAACCTGTCCTGCAAGTATGTTATGAGTTCAGTCTGGTGATCGTGCACCGACGTCGGTGCCTCCAGCAAAAGTAATAACAGGAAAAAAACCCCATATATATTTGCAAAATGTGGGGTAGAGCAAGCCCGTAGGTAAGAGAGGTGACGAGAATTGTAGCACCACTCCTGAAAGTTAGAAGTGGAAAAAACGACAGCCGTGACGCGCATGTTCCACTGTCTGCATAACTCCTCCACAAGGGCACATGTATGTAGGACCACATTCAGCAGGTTGTACATCAGTCTACAATTGTCTGTTCTAAGTCGAAAGACTAACATGGACTCCTCTTGTAGCCATCCTTCAAAAAATGGTTCACGTTTTATTGTGCCGCCTCACACAGAATGAGTATCCCTCGACATCTGTTGTACTCGAAAACGCAATTATGGATTTATCCTGATTACTATGACGTCCGCCCATCGACCATTCATCATCAAGTACCGTCTCCGCAACGAAGGTTGACTGCAACAGATATGCATCTTCCCCTGTCTCTTGTTTTGGTCCTGCACTCTGCTACACTGTAACCTCTCAATCTTGTGATATTACTCTTCCCAATTGTACCTCTGTCTACCTCTTGCTCGCTTCCCTTTGACTTTACCCTCAAGTAAGGTCTTCAATAAGGTGTCATGTCTTTTAATGTGTTCAAAATATTTTATTTGCCTGATCTTTATTTCTCTTAGTAATTCTTTCTTCATATTAAGTGTTTTAGCACCTCTTTATCTGTGTTCATTTCTTCTTTCCATGATGTTCTCCCTATTCTTCTATATACCCACATCTCAAAGGCATCAATTCTGTCTTCTAATCGTTTATTTAATGTCCATGTGTCTGTTCCATACATTAATATAGAATAGATGTAGCATTATTTACTCTGGAGACCGTGGCGATAGCATTGCCAGAACCTCGACCTCCACAACTTTTTATTGTTGAAAGCTTAGATAAAACCAAATTGGACCAAAGTCTGCAGTTGAAGAGAGTGTACCTCGCCATAGGAGGCACGTTTTTTGTTAGTTAACCTAATAGTTAATTATAAAGAAGAAAGAAATAAAGGAATACAATCCTTTATACAACTGAACATACTGAAAGAATAAATCTAACAAAAGACAATATTACTTAAGAATGCACATGGAATAATAGCAATAAAGACAGACATGCTCATACGCTCATTAACAATCCAAGCGGACATAAGCGAACTAAATATGATTTTAAAATCCGAATATTTTGAAAATATAATTGACTTAGATTCGGAATAGCTAAATATACATGACATGAACTATCTTTGCGCCATGTGCAATCAGGAAAACACTATTGAACGCAGGTTAATTAAAACACAATAAACAAATGGAGGAGATTGTAAACAATTCTAAGAACAAGTATATTCAAATCAATTTAGTAAACATGTTAGGGTATACAATAGAAAAGGAAACAAATAAAGTTATTAGGCAATTTCTAACAAGAATAAATATAAAAATGTAAACTAGAAAAATGTGTTGATATAACATAGAAACTTCGGGCTAGGATTGAAAGGCGCTTGAGACGCAAGTTCAATCAATCAGTAGTTCAATCAAATCTGACTGATTTCACATCTGATGACTTGTAACAGGTAGCTGCAGAACTATCTACTTTGTCTAAGTTGACGATGACTGCTACAGCACATTCTCTAATGTTTTCTATATTCTTCTTCTTTTTCTGCGTTCGTTCTCAAACTCCTTCAAATTAGCAGTATGTAGTTCGAAGAATGGAATATGCCGTGTTTACTGCTTGTTTACTCCTTTCGACATAACACTGATTTCAGCACGTCTTCTTGATCAATTTCATCCTCTATTGTCATGCTTCACAACATGGACATGTGCTTGCGCTATGTAAGCTTATCAAATGCTCGTGGTCACTAACGAATACACGTGGCAGTGCTCGCCGTCTGAAAAGGTTGATAGTCCATGTTCTATGGTTTAGGACAGTCAATTCCACTACTAAAAACCTTCTTAGTCGCCACATACTACTTGCGTGACAGGCAACAGTATCACTATATTTAGCTTACCAGAAGATCTGCGGCAACATGCGGGTGTATGATCGCTATTATTATGAATATATGACCTACGTATCAATACATAATCGTTTTTTTAATTGAAGTCAAACAATACAAATAAAATGTATATGACCCGGTACTGGCTGGTAATTTTGTCAAGAATATACGGGTTGTTTTTTTTAATGTGGGAGAGTGTGTTCATTGTTAAGGGATACCAGCTTTTCCTTGAGACAAGAGTGCTAAGTAACTATTCAACTAATATATATATATAAAATACACATTATATATACATAGTATTTCCCAAGAAGACTATCGTGGCGACACAAAGAAGTAGGCATACAGTATTTAGTGATAATATTGCAATGTGCAACGTCAGATCGTTATCGCAGAGTGGTAAATTAGACAAACATGAAATGAAAAATATCGTAATATCTTTAAACGTAAATATCTTTGGAATGAGTGAAATGACGGACTGGGGCAAGAGAGATACAATCAGATAAATTAAAGTCATATACTCAGGTTTACAAAAACATGAGAGAGGTGTAGGCGTATCAATAGACACAGAAACAAGAAAAACGGTGAAGGGTTTCATGACAATATCCGGGTAATATTAGTGAAGCTAACAGTGAAACCATTGGATGGATATTAACATTGTACAAGTATATGCACCAACATCAAGCAGTTCAGACGATATCGAAAATTTCTACGGAGAATTAAAAATTGCAATCAAACATCGTACAAATCACGAAGTAATTATAGTGATGGGGGACTTAGGCAAAAATAGGTGATGCAGATTAAAGGATGTGACTGGAAGGTTTGGTTTGGGGGTTAAGAACGAAAGAGGTGATTTATTGATAGAGTGGGGCACAAGCACATAATAATAGGGATGGGGATCTCCATAGCGTAGTGGTTAAGCTGTTTGCCTTGAGTTCAAGAGGTATGAGTTCATGAGTTCGAATCGGGCTTGTGTCGTCTTGTTTACAAGTTGAATTTTTTTCGGAGATCCCTGTGGATTATCACTTGAAGCTACGGAGTTACGTGTTATGAGGGGTACCCTCGTTGAGAACGACAGAGTACATATAGGAAAACCGAGTACAGTGAACTCAATCATCTACGAAACGTCTATTCCATGCATTGTTCAACATTAAACTGTTATTAGACCCATATATATATATAAATATATATATATATGTGTGTGTTAGTGTGTGTGTGTTCAATATTTACATATACTGTGCACAGTTTTACTGTAGTCACTCAATGACCTCACATCTGTAGGAACAAAACATGCATCCACACGACCAGCACAACCAGGTCTTTGAGACAATAAAACCTTATACGAACGAGTTCAGGAATAGTCTCAGTTGATCAACCGAAGGATCTTGTTATTTCATCTGAATGGATTAATTTATCATTCTAAAAGTAACCTCACAGAAAAGAGAAATCACAAAAAATGATGGAAAGTTGTGTGCTGCACAATACCCGACTGTGAACAAAGTAGAGGAAACGTCAACAACAAGGTAACCATGAAGACATCAAATTAACTTGACCTGGGAAGCATAATCTCCTACGTCAGTCAGATTATTTCAAAGATAAATTCACCATAAAACAACAGCTTAAGATGAAATGAGAGAACGATGCAGCCATATCATTTCATCATCATCAAGTGCCGTCTCCGTAACGAAGGTTGGCTGTAACAGATCTGTAACATCCCCTGTCTCTTGTTTTGGTCATGCACTCTGCTACACTGTAACTCCATCTTGTGATATTACTCTCCCACTTGTATCTCTGCCTACCTCTTGCTCGCTTCCCTTTGACTTTACCCTCAAGTAAGGTCTTCAATAAGGTGTCATGTCTTTTTTGTGTCTGATCTTAAAAGTATTTTATTTGCCTGATCTTTATTTCTCTTAGCAATTATTTCTTCATATTAAGTGTTTTTAGCACCTCTTTATTTATTTTCATCTCTTTCCATGATGTTCTCCCTATTCTCATATATACCCACATCTCAAAGGCATCAATTCCGTCTTCTAATTGTTTGTTCATTGTCCATGTTTCTGAGTAATATATTAATATAGAATAGATGTAGCATTTTATAATTCTCATTTAACACTTGTTTGTAATTTGTTTAGATGTCATATCATTTAGTGGCTACTTTAAAAAACAAACACATAAATTCTACAGAACAAGGTGATTGTTGAAATACAAATTCAACGTTATCGGGTGCAGGAGAGAGATATATCAACCATACCACCGCACTCTTGTTGGTTAATGAAGCGTAACGCTATTAAACAGCATATTACAAGTCATTCAACCCAAACTAACACAGTGTGCGTCCTCCCCCCCCCCCCCCGCGATTATATTAGATAATATTTTATATATATATATATAACGTAGCAGTTTATCGATGTCAAGTTTTTGACCTGAATTACCGACCCAGCACGGGTGTTCAACGACACATATTTTCTGGTCCAATTATCTAGCTTGTTTTGAGCACATCTTTCTTGGCCCACATCTCACCCAACTCGACTCTTATTTGAATAGTCACACACATCTCTCTCATCGAATATTGTCTGCAATTATATTATATAGAAATTTTTGTATGTTCCCTGTTTATTCTGAGCTGCATTTTTTTTTCGTATGCATGCTCTTACATCAGTGGTTCACAACTTGGGCAATAAGGTCCCCATCGGGGCCACGGAGAGAAATTTTTTAATTGCAGGAGGGGGAATCACAGATCGTCAAGTTTGTCATAGGAAGGCATCTACTTGAACAAAAAACAATAAATATAGCAACATATCACAGGGATGCATCTACTTGAACGATGAACAATAATTATAGCGACATATCACAGGGAGGCATCTACTTGAACGATGAACAATAATTATAGCGACATATCACAGGGAGGCATCTACTTGAACGATGAACAATAATTATAGCAACATATCACAGGGATGCATCTACTTGAACGATGAACAATAATTATAGCGACATATCACAGGGAGGTATCTACTTGAACGATGAACAATAATTATAGTGGCATATCACAGGGAGGCATCTACTTGAATGATGAACAATAATTATAGTGGCATATCACAGGGAGGCATCTACTTGAACGATGAACAATAATTATAGTGGCATATCACAGGGAGGCATCTACTTGAACGATGAACAATAATTATAGCGACATATCACAGGGAGGTATCTACTTGAACGATGAACAATAATTATAGTGGCATATCTTAATAAGCATTTGAAGGAGAGAGGCATGTCTTTTCTCTGTGGTTGATGTTAGGCAGCGCAGGATTAAATTAACGATCGGTTTTAGGACCATGTAATGGGTGATAGCTTGATATCCAGCTCCGCAGAAGACGGATGTGTCTGGTCATTGACGCAAATAAAACTGCGACACATCGCTTTTTAATTATTTGGATTATATCCTGCTTGAAATCTAGTAGAACCATTGTCCATCTATAAGAGAGATCCAGCAGGAGTTTGAGAATAAACGCAGAAAAAGAAGATATAAATTACTATTGTGATATCTCATGTGTTGGTTACAAAAGTCTTGGCAACTTGTAAAGAAAAGCAATGTTTATTAGTGGAGATTAGTTCTTTAGACTAGAAGTGGGTGTTCATGCCAGGATTAGTTCTTTAGACTAGAAGTGGGTGTTCATGCCAGGATTAGTTCTTTAGACTAGAAGTAAGTGTTCATGCCAGGATTAGTTCTTTAGACTAGAAGTGGGTGTTCATGCCAGGATTAGTTCTTTAGACTAGAAGTAAGTGTTCATGCCAGGATTAGTTCTTTAGACTAGAAGTGGGTGTTCATGCCAGGATTAGTTCTTTAGACTAGAAGTGTTCATGCCAGGATTAGTTCTTTAGACTAGAAGTGGGTGTTCATGCCAGGATTAGTTCTTTAGACTAGAAGTAAGTGTTCATGCCAGGATTAGTTCTTTAGACTAGAAGTGGGTGTTCATGCCAGGATTAGTTCTTTAGACTAGAAGTGGGTGTTCATGCCAGGATTAGTTCTTTAGACTAGAAGTGGGTGTTCATGCCAGGATTAGTTCTTTAGACTAGAAGTGTTCATGCCAGGATTAGTTCTTTAGACTAGAAGTGGGTGTTCATGCCAGGATTAGTTCTTTAGACTAGAAGTGGGTGTTCATGCCAGGATTAGTTCTTTAGACTAGAAGTAAGTGTTCATGCCAGGATTAGTTCTTTAGACTAGAAGTGGGTGTTCATGCCAGGATTAGTTCTTTAGACTAGAAGTAAGTGTTCATGCCAGGATTAGTTCTTTAGACTAGAAGTGGGTGTTCATGCCAGGATTAGTTCTTTAGACTAGAAGTGGGTGTTCATGCCAGGATTAGTTCTTTAGACTAGAAGTGGGTGTTCATGCCAGGATTAGTTCTTTAGACTAGAAGTGTTCATGCCAGGATTAGTTCTTTAGACTAGAAGTGGGTGTTCATGCCAGGATTAGTTCTTTAGACTAGAAGTGGGTGTTCATGCCAGGATTAGTTCTTTAGACTAGAAGTAAGTGTTCATGCCAGGATTAGTTCTTTAGACTAGAAGTGGGTGTTCATGCCAGGATTAGTTCAGGATGACATCACTGATTCACTTCAACATAGACACGAATTCGTAGGCATCTTGCTCAAAAAAATCTGACTGGCATTGCAGAATCAAGAATAGAAAAGAGTTGCTGAGAATCTCAGACATCTTGATGCACACACACACAAAAAAACACTAGAAGAAAAGCAAGAGCTGCCCAATGTCTCATTGACTCCTCCCACACATGCCCAGAATGCGGTAGACAATTCCACCAGGCATGCATAGAACTCACAAGTCACAGTTTGGCACACCACGGACATCATCATCTTCCTCATCATCTCAGCTGAGAGTTCACAGTCGACTACGAAATATGAACAAAAGTTCTGTACAATCTGGACTCTTGTCTATAATACTATTGATCAATCTACTACCGTCAGATTGAGCTAGAATAACTATGGGAGCCAAGCTATAGATCAATCATATAATAATTGATACTGTATATGAATCATATCGTAATTGATACTGTATATAAATGATTTGATGTGTTTACAATCAGTAAATATACCAAGCTATGACTGTTCAACTCCAGTGTAATATTTGTATCAACAAATGGTTGTGAAAGTTGAAAAATAGCAAAAGCACCAGAGAAGAAATTAAATTCATTTAAAAATGTCTTAGAAAACTAAAAAAAAAGGGAAAAAGTTAAGAGAAGACACCAAATGGCAATATGTTTCTATAACAATAAGAAAACGATCGACTTATATCTGACATGTACTTAGAATGAATAAAATAGACTGATACTACAAGCATTAAAAGTGGTACCAGATAAAATAAAAAGGAGGACGACCAAGAGAGACTATTCACAGAACTCTTATCAAAGTGGGTATTACTAATGGTCTCAAAAGTATGCAAGTATTACACAGAGTAGCACCCCTTGTTCTAACTGGAGAGCTTTAGTTTTTGTCTCATGCACTGTATCTGGCCCTGAAGGAACATATATATCTTGTAGGACAAATATTCTGTTTATTATTCTATCCAAACAAATTTAATACAGCTGCTGTAGCGTAGAAATATTTGTGCGTCATGGTAAGAAGTCTGGCATCGGCATCACAGCCATCATGTAGAGTCGTTGCTCAGAAGAGAAGCATACAGAACAACTACATCCAGTAGGAGGATGGAACTCGAGGCTGCCCTCAAACGCATCACTAAGACCTCAATCACAAAAGCAGTTATTGTGTCAAGACACACAGTCCATGCTGCGAAAGATCCAAAATGATCAATATCAATGGATGGTATCTAAAGCTACATCCATCCTACAGAGCATCATATTAATTTACTGCCAAGGACATGCCTGTGTTCATGGTAATGAGAGAGAAGACTGACTTGCATCCTAGGCACCAATATATGGGGTGTTTACAATGGATACGGGGTATGTGCTGAAACTGCTTCATGAGCACCTGTTGGATTCGGTGACTGCAATTCATTAAACATTGAGGCTGAGATTTGAAGAATTTCGCAATTAAATGTGGCAGTAGTAGAACTGAACAAAAAGAATGTTTAACTAGCCGGCCACAGGAACCAATAGTATGCATACCCTTTGTTATCTGCTAGGGGAGTCTGAGAACTAATTGATCTACTTGGAGTGCAACGATGTCCGTCCATAACAATAATAAGTAGAAACATTGTTAGAACATAAACATTTACGAAAACCATCAGAAAAATCTTCAGAAGTTTTTGTAAAAACATTGATCAAATAGTCCCAGTATATAAACAATGGCTAACATAAGAATAAGGTAGAAAAACCCCAGCATTGGGACCATGAGCGAGACGTCCATATAATCGAAAAGTAAACATTTACATTTGATTATATATTTTACAACGAAACAAAATATAACACAATGATATCAGTCGGCAGTACAGTAAAATCATATAGGTACATCTAGCCACAATTAATATTAGAGTAATAACTCATATACGGGTGAGGAAATAAAAAGAAGGAAAAATGTCTTTCTTTCTATGACAAACTATTGTATTTTGTAAAGCAGATCTCCAGTAGCTTACAGCTTGCAATAGTAATACGATTAAGATTAATGTTTTTGAAGATTCTTCATGCAGGGGAATCTTAAATTATCATATACAACCACTTGTTAGCGAGTCTCAGCTGGCTTACTAGATGCACACTACTCTCAATTTGAAATCACATATAAATTGAAGTAACTCACAGAGTTGAATGCTAGATAGTTGGGCTCCAAACTGAAATGTTCAGCGTTCGACTCTTGTTAGAGGAGTGTTGTTTTAATAATAGTCTATACAGTGTGTTACATAGCTATATTGTTGACTTTTCCTCTGCTTTGCTCTCAGGTGGGCACCTACCAGAATAAATCTGGGAACCAATATTCGGTTGGAATGGTGCCACTGTGATGATGAACCCGTGATTGTTCCTCTGCTGTATTCCCAATACATCTCAAAGGTCTGAAATATTACTCTTTGTTTCCTTAATTATTTCATACTATTCCCACTCTAAACTTGTGCTACAATCTCATCAACGCTGCAGCCAACCTTCATTGTGGAGAAGGCACATGATAATGATTACAAAACAAGCAATAATATCTGTTTCTTCTTCTGCGTTCGTCCCCAAAATCCTGCAGATTAGCATGATGTAGTCCAGAGAACGGAATGCGTTATGTCATTGTTTACAGCATTCCTGCGATATCTGCGCCTTTCGGCCTGACACATCGGACTTCAGCATGGCTTTGGGTCACTGACCCTATATGAGATGGAACAGCCAACTCCATCCCATAACCTCCTTAGTCACCTTTTACAACATGCGTGGAAGGTAAGCAGTGTTGATATTCTTTGCTCCCCTTTCGGGCCCTGACAACACATGGGCGAAGAAACAATATAGAAACGTGGACATCCGGAATTTGCGTGTACATATAATTTTGCTTAGGTTATAAATTTCTTGTGACTAGGGTTTACATTTAGTGATGTTGTCGGTTTTCATGTTTACAACTATGTATATTATGTTCTTTAACCATTTTTCTTTTTATATATGTAACTTTTAAGGAAGTTAGAAGCTGCTGAAAACAGCAGTTAATTTTAAAAAAACATCAACATTTGTTTTAATTATACAAATTGGCTGCCATTTTGAATATTAATTAGTAGTTGTACATACTTCTGAGAATCACAGCAATGTGATCAACAGATGTGTCTTAGTCTTGTCTTTGTGAATACAAAAATATATAGTTTCTGTGGGATTTTATGTTTAATAGATATGTAATTTATTTTCATTGTAATTATGCAAATTAAAAGCCATTTTGAATATCAATTAGTTCTGTGTCCATCTGAAAATTCTATAAATGTGATCAACATTAAGCTCGTCTTGTCTTCATGAACAAAAAAATGTATAGTTTGTGTTTTGTATTATTAAAAATAACAAAGATAATTCAGAAATTGTCAGCTCAGCTACATTTTGTGATCACAAGTTTTATTTATATTTTCCTATATGTTTCATGTAAATTATTTTGATGTCACATTAGTTTTAAAAAAATGCATAACTATTTTTAGGATTGATGTACAGACTTGGTTGAGATATCGTTGAATTGCAATTTTTAAGGGCTATCTAACTATATTATTTGTAATTATATAGTGATAATATAGCATCATTATTTTAAAAATCTTGTCTAAGTACCTAATTAATAAATATCATTTATTATGAAATATTTTTTTTTAATGATGAAAATGAAACATTTAAAATTTTGCTACACTTAAGTTACGTGATAAATTCAAAATATAATTACTCAATTATTAGTAATTTAAGTAAATTAGCAAGTAGTAAGTAAAAGTTAAGTAATAATAATAAGTAATAAGAAGTAGTAGAAATATCAAATAGTAATCCTCAGTAATAATTCACATTAATTCTGCAAGTTCACTTATAAGTAGGCCTAGATGATCTAGTTTAAGATAGTAAATACTATCCTAATCCTGAGTATCTAGTAAATACTATCATAATCCTGAGTATCTATCCAGTTGGAATATAATCCTAATCCATAATCCAACTATCAATTCAATCTGACATACAAATTAATAAAATACTTATTAGACTTTAAAATAGAATCATCAACAATAAATAAAAGCCCAAGCCAGTGTGAGAATTAGAATCGTTCTGAATGATTATGGTATAATCTTCGTATCTACGGTCACCGCGCTAAAAATAGAACACTGTTGACATTTTTAAACAAGCGACGTCATTGAGTTCCGCTAGAAAATCCGGCAACCAATCAAATCCCGCGTGCAATGACGTCACACACCCAACGAACGCCAAGCGATTTTGTGCGTGGCGGACATTTTTTTTTTTAAAGATTTGATCGATTTGAGCAGAGATTTCACTAGCGGAAATCTGCAGTTGCCTAATTAAAAATATAAACAGTGTGAAATGGGTAAAATGAAGCACTTACCTTATTCACCGGATAAATTCTCCGCAAACCATGCATTAATTATAATATAAATCTCAAATCATAAGAATAACACAAACCATGAGCACCGATCCACTTTGTTGAAATGTGCGGGCTTTTGCTGGTTTCTGATCACGCCTCGCCCAGTGTTGCCAACTCTTTTCATCATAAAGCACCAGATTTGAGTGCTTTCTTTCGTGTTTTTTTTCAATAATTTTATAATTTGAAATAAAAACTGGACATTCAAATGCCATGAGGGGGGAGACCCCCTCAACCCCCCCCTTTTTGGACTTTCAAATGTCATGAGGGGGAGACCCCCCTCAACCCCCCCCCCTTTTTGGACTTTCAAATGTGATGAGGGGGGAGACCCCCCTCAACCCCCCCCTTTTTGGACTTTCAAATGTGATGAGGGGGGAGACCCCCCTCAACCCCCCCTTTTTGGGCTTTCATATGTCATGAGGGGGGAGACCCCCCTCAACCCCCCCTTCCCCCTTTTTGGGCTTTCATATGTCATGAGGTGGGAGACCCCCCTCAACCCCCCATTTTAAACTTTCATATGCCATGTATTCCCCCCCCCCTTTTTTTATACCCTCTCCTTTTTTATTATTTTTTATCTCCTTTATTTTACTTAAAACCACAAACAACCTAACTAACTAACTCCAAAACGATTCCCGCGCGAACCGTGATATCATAACCTCTCGCACGCCGTGGCATTTCCGCGCGAACAGTGGATCCGCGCAACTACAGCTTTGGGGAATACCTCAAAACTAGGTCAAATTCCACCATGACCGTAGATACGTGGATTGCGCCTGATTATAATCTACAAATTATATATTTCAATTTTAGTAAATGTTGCGAAGTGTTTTGTTTATAACATAAACAAGATTCATTGAATATTATCTTAATTTTGTTTTGGAAAGTACTCACAGAAAGTATGCAGATCTGCCCAGAAGACAATCAGTCGATGTGCAGGACTGCACGTTTCGTGGGTCACAAATTTTGATGACGTCATCGGAAAGGGTCACATATGTTCAGTATTGCCAACTCATTTCTTTATAAAAGCACTAACAAGTCTAAAATGCAACAGAAAACACTAAAAAAAGTTGGAAGCATTAAAAAGTATCAAATATTTTCCTTAAAATAATACATTATAATTTAGCCAAACAACATTTTTTTCATTTTATATGTCTTTTTATTGGTGAATTTAGTGTTGTCAACAAGTTTTTGCCAAAAGGAACTGGTCTCAATCCAAGAATGCGCACACAAAATAATGAGAAGATCCACACACACCCACATACTACACACAAAGCCAACCAACATAATATTCAAAATATGTTTAAAGTTTTCACATTCTATTTCTTGATTGTCAGTTAATATTAGAAATATGTTTATTAAAGACCTGCCAAATCCCAGTCCGATAAGTCTCCTTCAATTTCTGTTGCATTTTCTGGCTGTACTTGTGTGTCAAATGATGATTGGAACAAACTTTTATAAGCATCTTGATATCCAATTTTTTGCAGGACATTCTTAGGTAGTTTATAATCAAAATAGCATTTACCATATCTTGTCATTCCATATTTAATAGTTAGAACAGCTTTCAAACTCGTAATGCGCAGTCTATTTCGAATTTTTGATTTTGTTACTCCCCATCTGACTGAAAACATGTTCCATGTCAGCATTGGAATGAGGTAAAGTAAGCACAGCTAAAACTAAATCTGCAACACTTTGGAAAGGACTTTCACCAGTTGCATCCATGTATGAAGCTATTTTTTCCATCAATGCAAGTTGTCTGTTTCTCTAATCATGAACTCTAGACTTCTGGGAAGGCACTCAACTGTAAGATGGGACACATCTAGTTGAAGAGAATGGCACACACATCTAACTAGGATCAGATAAGGAATTTCAAACTCTAATTGTGTGTAACTCTATTGTTTACACCTGACATATGTATTATCAATGCCTAGTACAACTAATCTTTGCAACGCAATTTCAATATTCCCTCAAATATTATTTCAGATCATTGAATATTGCTTGGCGCTAGTCGCGCAGTTCTGCTAGGTCTAAAACAGTAACACTAAACTGTTTTCTTTTCACGGAAAATATCTTATTGATATACCAAGTAGCTTAGTTGCAGTAATATCATTGCTGTCATCAATTAATAAGCTGAATTTGTTGTTTCCAATATCAGATATCAAATCTTTTTTGAAAATATGGTGTGAGCACATTTGCAATAACTGAACTACACTTTAATCTTTTACGTTTTAGGTTCTTGCTTCCTTTACTGTCACCAAAGTGTACCTTAAAGAATTCACTTAAGTGATCGACTACCCTTAGGGAACAATGTCCAGCTACGAACAAAGATATGCCTGCTTCTGTTGCATCCACGTCAATGCTGAGAGTGCTAAATTAAAGTTATGTTTGTTCATTGAATCGTTGTTTAGCTGTCTTGTGCTTTTTTTTGGGTCTCAGTGTGTCTCTCAATATTTTTTTTACTCTCGCAGCTATTGTATATTTACAATACGTACAATAACACTTCGTGTCATCTCTTTCAACTCTAATTAACCATTTTTTTAAAATCTCGAATCATTTAGCCACTGTACCCTGAAATGCTGTGGGTAGTTCTTGTTCATTATGATACACAAATGTAAATTAAACAGTAGTGTAGTCACAGCAAAGATACTGGAATGAGTGTGAATATGCAAATGAACAATTGCAATTTTAAATTTCGGCTCTATTTACTATTTATTACGAGTTCGACATTTTAGTGTTCACAAAATGTGTAAAAATAAACCTAAGTTTTTTAATAAAAAAACAACAAATTATTTGATGAGTTAAAAAAGCACAAAAAAACACTGAATAAGGACAAAATGCACTAAAACGCACTAGCAAATTTTTGAAAAGCACTAAAGTAGTGCGGCCACGCTATTTCAAAAATGTCTGCAAGATGTGATTTGAAAAAGCACCAGATCTGGTGCGAAAAGCACCAAATCGCCAACCATACCAATACGGGAGATGATGCTCTAAATGTAGATGCTATAAGACAAGATTGTTTACCTAGTCTTGAATGCCGCAGCGATAATTATGATGGCGGTTGCAGTCTTTCAGTTCTTCTCTTTTGTCTTCTCTTGGAATTTGATTGATTATATCTGAAGTTTGATCTATTATATAAACCTGAGTGTTTTGTAACTAATACAGAAAATCGATAATATGTACTTACCGCGCAAAACTTGTTTCCAACAAGTAAAGCCAGTAACAGGATCATGAAGATGATTTTTAAAAGCACCAAAATGGCAACTATGAATATATACGGGAGATAATGCTCTAAATGTAGATGCTACAGACAAGAGTGTTTATCTGCTCTTGAATGCCGCAGAGATGATGATGATGAAGGCGGTGGCGGTATTTTCTCTTTCGACTTCTCTTGGGATATGATTATATCTGAAGTTTGGTTTTTTTATACAAACCCGACTGTTTTATAACTTCTTCTTCTTGTTTCCTTCCTCTTCTTCCCTTTACGGATGTCGAGGGAGTGCAGTTTTGATGTTCATGCTCATATATTTGTTTTTGAAAATACGAGACATCTGTCCTAAGATCTGTTATGCTATGTTGCATCTATATTGGATTTTAATCCACTTTTTGCGTATATATTGTTTTTGATTCAGTTTCTCGTGTAAAACAAATATAAGTTCCAAACAAAACAAAATAAGAGCAAAGTTTGTTTTATTAGATTCTTTGAAACAATCAAGAATAAAGATATATTGACACGTTCTACTAACATTAAAATCTGTGAGAGAGAGCAAATTAACACCCCCCCCCACACACACACACCAAATATATATATAATGGATATTAGCCTTTATAATCTAATTGACCTTCTTTGTCGTAAATTTATCAATTTATAACGCCATGATAATTTTGCTTGATACAATTGTCATTGTTCATATTCGGTAATTTCCCATTTAGTAAGTTATGTTTGGCCCCTTAACCTGTATAATCATGTTTCATATTTTTAAAACAATATTTTGTCCCCCCCCCCCCCCTTTCCGATTTAATAAGGACATTTCTATGATTCACACAGGCAAGTCAACTTCTTCTTCGGGATAGCGCTGTATTCTGATCCCAAACATCGTCACTAACATCTTGGCTTATGCGACTGGTCATTGATCACGGTGCATATTCTTTGTGCACCAAACCAATTAAAAGAATTTAAAAAAGTGGGTAAGCCAAGACAAGTGATGCTATTTGAGATTAGCGATCCGTGCTATCTGCGGAAGGATTTGGACACGCCCGTAGCCTTCAAATTATCAAATTTAAAAATGTACTTTTCTCCCATTCAACGATAAAAAGGCTGTCCATAAATCACGATAAAGTGGCTGTCCATAAATAACGATAAGGAGGTTGTCCATAAATCACGATAAAGTGGCTGTCCATAAATAACGATAAGGAGGTTGTCCATAAATCACGATAAAGTGGCTGTCCATAAATAACGATAAGGAGGTTGTCCATAAATCACGATAAAGGGGCTGTCCATAAATCACGATAAGGAAGTTGTCCATAAATCACGATAAAGGGGCTGTCCATAATCACGATAAGGAGGTTGTCCATAAATCACGATAAAGGGGCTGTTCATAAATTACGGCAACAATAGGGAGAAAAAAGGAGGGAGGGGGTTGTTAAAATAATTTAACGCCAAGAAAAAATAACTGATTATACACAACACCAATGAAATTGTTTTTCTTTGAAAATATTTTCTGTTTTCGACCTATCTGGAATAAATAATGTCGTTTTGTTCTCGTGCCTTTTATGCAAAAGACATTTGGGGAGAGGGGGGGGGTTGACATAAGTATGCAGGGGGGGGGGGGAGTGTCCCGTAATTCTTACAGTCTGTTGACAAGGGTGCAAGGTAGACATCTAAAAATTTGGAGAAATTTGTTGACGTAAATTATGGACAGCCCCAAAGTTGTGATTCGCTGGTGGTACATATGTTCCCAGCTGAGAACCGTTGATGTTAGATCATATTAACACAATAAAAAACTGAATAAGGATTATGAGATGAAGGCGAAATTGTATTTTATGAGAGGAATGTGGCAATATGTGACATGTTGAAAATGTGATGTGATATGTTGAAAATGTGACATTTTGTGAGATGTTAAAAATAGAACGTAATTTTTTTTGTTGTTGAAAAGTTTTAATACTGCATTTTTTCCGTGGGGGGGGGGGGGGTGTTGCAGGGAGGTTTCAAGTGACATTACGTGACTTATGACAGATGCACCTTTATGTGAAAATGTGGTATTAAGCGAGTTTATGAACATATAATTTGTGAAGACATACTCTGTTTTGAAAATGTGAAGAAATATAATTTTTTGAAACAAAGGAACACATCTTCAGTTGTCAACGTTCTCTGTGATGACAAAATCTATGACAAGGAGTCTACTGGCTCAAAGAGAGTTCCTGTCAGATATTTCTTGCTTCTCACGTCCAGTTCCCGTGCCTGGTTGTCAGTTAACCAATTCTTCCAGTCTCCTACTTCACCTGCACGGGAAGATGTATAATTATTTATGTAGGACATATTTTATTTTACACTAATTAAGAAGAACCGACAATATAATGAAAGTACCAGGGAGTGTGAGATAAATAAGCCATTTAAATAGGAGACACAATACATAGTGTATCTATGGCGTCTGTCGAAATTTGACTTTAGGATTTTTTTGTCAACTCAACGTGGTTGTAGGGAGCAATGCCAAGATACTCGGTGCGGTTGTAGGGAGAAATGCCAAAAGACTCGATGCGGTTGTAGGGAGAAATACAACTCGAATTGGTTGTAGGGAGAAATACCACTAGATGTTGCTATAGAAAGAAATGGCATGCGACTCGGTTTTAGGGAGCATTGCTACTAGATATGGTTATATGGAGCATTGCTACTAGATATGGTTATATGGAGCAATGCTACTAGATATGGTTATAGGGAGCATTGCTACTAGATATGGTTATAGGGAGCATTGCTACTAGATATGGTTATAGGGAGCATTGCTACTAGATATGGTTATAGGGAGCATTGCTACTAGATATGGTTATAGGGAGCATTGCTACTAGATATGGTTATAGGGAGCAATGCTACTAGATATGGTTATAGGGAGCATTGCTACTAGATATGGTTATAGGGAGCATTGCTACTAGATATGGTTATAGGGAGCATTGCTACTAGATATGGTTATAGGGAGCATTGCTACTAGATATGGTTATAGGGAGCATTGCTACTAGATATGGTTATAGGGAGCATTGCTACTAGATATGGTTATAGGGAGCAATGCTACTAGATATGGTTATAGGGAGCATTGCTACTAGATATGGTTATAGGGAGCATTGCTACTAGATATGGTTATAGGGAGCATTGCTACTAGATATGGTTATAGGGAGCATTGCTACTAGATAGGCACTATGTGGCAGCTCACAGATTAGATCGTTTATGAATACAAGAAACAAGGTCGGAGACAGTAATGAGACTTGAGGAACTCCGTGTTTTAGGATAACTCATTTGCTGTTGTAACCTTCCAGTGACTCTTGATTGTCGATTGTGTTGGAAGATTAGTATTCACTTAATCATGTTACCCCTGATTCTGTTTCCTTGCAGCTTTACTATCAGTTTACGTATGCAGTTGCGTCTGTGGGTCTCTGTAGAGACAACACCCATGCAACAGAAAACCTTAGTAGATGACATGTCGTTATATTGAGACTCTCTTATGGAAGTTTTGTAACACGTCATCTATACAATTATTGATCCCCTTTGAGTAGAGGGCTCCTTGAATAGGCATTGCAATAAGCTGAAAGCTGAAGTCTCCTGGGTATGAAAGAAAGCTCAGAAAACCCACTCCACAGCACATATGAAGTAAGAGCTAATCTTTCACAATTCCTGGGGTTTAAAAAAACAACTACAAACAAACAGGCTATCAGTTCATCTTTCCAGACCCTGTCAGAATCTTTTTGGAGATATATCCATGTGATGGTAACTTTCTTCTTTTTCTGAAACGCATCTTCAATGATCTGGGAAAAAATGTTATTTGGTGTTCTGTGCCGTTGCATTGGCTAAATCCATCTTGTTCTAGCATCAATAGCATTTCTAATTTCTAGGTACCATTTCAATCTTCTGTTGACCATCCTTTCCATTGTCTTGTAGACATAACTAGTTAAGCTTATTGGTCTGTTACCGTCTGACTTCTGTGTGCGTTTGTCTTTCGTTATGATAAGACACATGAGTGTTTATTTCTCTCCACGATTGTGAAACATTATCTGTGCTCCAACTGTAGTCGTATATCTGTAGTAATTTACACATTGATGCATGTCCCAGGTTCTTAAGCATATATTTGGCGATGCTGTCCGGTCCTGGTGATTTTCTATCTTTTAGTTTCCATAAGGTACTTTTAGTTCTAACATAAATGGTTTATACATGACAGCTAGACAGTTTGTATTGTTCCTACCGTTGTTTATTTCTTGAATATTTCGTTGTCTGCATGAATTGATGATAATGGTAGTTTCTTTTGTACATGATTCTGCAAGCATGTCTGCTGCTTGCTTGCTATTGTAGAATTTATCTGCATCTTCCAGTGTAATTATTTGTCAATGAAAGATAACGTCCAGGAAGGCTGGCTCCTGAACACTATATTAAAGAAAAGCTATTTTTGTTTGGTCACATTGAGACACGACGGCATGGAGAGAGTGTTACTGGAGGTGTTGATCGAAGGCAACAGGGACAAAGGCCGCCTAAGACGTCATTGGACAAAAGACATTCAAGAATGCCTGCTCATGTCACTAAGAAAGGCAGGACAACTTGCTGAAGACCACGGAGAATTCAAGAGATCCATAGATGGAAAGAATACTTACAGGAAAGAATATGTCACCTGATGATGGTGAGAGTTGCTGTCATCATTAATTTTCTTTGTTAGTTTCCACAATTTCCTTTCTTCATTTTTTAAAGTTTAATTTCTGGTTTTTTTTTCATTCCACATTTTTCTTTGTGTTTCTATATTTTCTATAGTGAATTTAGCGTTGGTCTTCTGAAGTGTGATATTGCATTGTTGGAATGGCTGCGTCTCTGCAGTATTACGTGTTTCAGCCAGTTCTTCCTGTAGTTTTTCGAGTGATTAGTTCAATGTAGTACATAATTCTTTCTCACTCTTCTTGGTAGTGTCTCCTTAGCTGCTTTAAGTATTCTTGTATTAAACTCCCTAACAATTGTGCTGATATCTCTGTCTGTTACTTGTATATCTCTTGTGAGCATGTTTGCTCTGTGTTTATATATGTGCCAGTTTGTTTTCTTGTAGTTCCATCTTAGCTTAGTTGGTCTTGTTGTTTAATTCACTTGGATGATGACTAGGCGACGATCACTGCTATTGAGTTGTTCACATATTGTTCTTTCCATTATTCCAGTTAGTTCTGGAGAGCATGTGCTATGCCATCTTCTTGAGTAGAAAGTTGGTGAATCCTTTGGATTATTGAAGGATTATGTTGTTCATAATCCCGCATTGTCAACTTTCTATCCCTTGTCTCCTTCTGTATACATTATTGTATACCCATCTTTGGGAGTGGCTGTTAAAGTCTCCCACTGCAAAGGAGCGTTTGTTCGGGATGTTATTACTGGTCATGTTTAGTGGGATGTCATTAGAACAGTAAAAGTTTAGTATGTGGAGTTCAAGGGAATTGTTCTTTATGTAAAATATCTGGTATTCAGCACTTTCCTCGCCTATTTTGGTTTCAATGCCATTGATGTTCTTCTTAATCCGTGTTAGTATGCCACATTCCCTTCGATCTTTCTAGTCAACTCATTGGCACCCTCATGTTTTGAAGGTTATTTATTCTTTGAGGTGGGTTTCCTGAATGCATAAAAAAGACTAATTTCTTTCTGGTGCAAGGTGTAACTTAGTTGTTATTTTAAATAATTTTCTCTACATTCCATCATCATCATCATCAAGTGACGTCTCCGCAACGAAGGTTGGCTTCAATTCCAGTGAATGATGTTTAGAAGGGGATGTTGTTTTGCCTGGTTGGCATGTTGTTTTCCCTTCTGCATCCTGGTTCTACAAGATAGACTAAGGGGACCTCCAGTAGCTGAGGGTGGATACTGCCGAGGTTCAGACTCCAGTTACTGTTCCTGCATGGGGGAACTTCACAGCGCGGGCACAATGGCATTAAAAATATAAATTTTGTTGTGAAGACATGTTATCTAATATAGGTGAATACTATGGTTGCCTCCTCTCTTGGTATCTTCCACTTCAGGACATGCGCTTGCTTGGGCATGACTGTAGTCCTGCTCGATGTAGGAGATGGCCAGAGCAATCTTAGCTTCTGGTTGTTGGATTAAGCCTCATCTTCACATTAAGGAATTGACCTCTATGGGGATGGAACATAATGATGCTGCGCGTGCAGCGTTGTGACGTATACAATTTCGCAGCGTAATGTAATTTACGGGGAGCGCAATTGGTTGAGTTGTGTGATTTACGGTATATCGTTAGCAGAGCCGAAAGTCTCATAAATTGTGTCTAAAAGATAACGGAGAACATAAAATAGCAAATCTGCGGAGCAGTCTCCAATCGTAACTCCGCAAACAGCAAATTAGCAAAATAAGGACATGATTAAGTAAAGACACACGATTCTTTGTTCTGTGTGTATATATAGATACGTTGATGTTATATATTTGATAACTGACAAGGAAACACAGTTATAAGAAATGATGAAAACTACTGCAAAAGAAAGTCAAAACAAATGGTTTAGCCTGAAAAGCCGAATAGCAGAAAAAATGAAGTAATGGTAATATCAAAGATTAAATGTCTTCCAGAATGCAATATTAAAGTAGATAGGATCAGACTGAAGCAAGTCAACATATTCATATATTTAGGTACATTAATAACATCAGTATATAGAGGGCCAACAGATCAAATGGTTTGCACACATCAGCAGACTACAATCAAACAGCATACTACAGCAAGCTATGTTACACAGATACAGTAAAGGCAGACATAGACGCCAACCACGAAAACGATGGACCACCGAAATAAAAGAGGCGAAAGTCCACAATATACTCAGCACACACGAGGGTCATCTTCAGAGAACTCTTTTACCCCTGACGCTGATAGACAATAAAAGGTTTAGCGAATAGATAGATAAAATAACATCAGATGGAAGATGTATTAAAGAAATCCAATGTAGTTGTTACCAGGCAAAGGCTAAATTTCACAAGATGAAGAACACCATATGTAATATATCTTTGTCAATTGAGGCGAGAAAGAGAGTCATACTTACATAAAAATCATTTACGTATGGAAGCGAATCTTGGACATTTCAGCAGAACAGTGAAAAATATATTGAGTCAGCAGAGATGCGGTTGTATAGAAGAATGTTAAGAACACTATGGACATATAAAAACGTAATGAAGACATCTTTAAATAAGTAATTAAATATAGAGCTGATTACCCGCATCAGAAAGAGACACTCCACATTTTTTATGGATACATCATGAGAAGAAGAAAGACGGAACACGTTGTAACAATAGACAAATTGAGAAGCAAGAGGGGTAGGAAAAGACCAAGACAGAAGATGATTGACAAACTAGCATTGTGGCGGGGGAGAACATCGATATTGGAAATAATCAACAACATACGAAATAGAAGGCGGTGGAAAGACATGATATCCAACGCCACACGTCAGGAACAAGGAGGAGAAGTGTATATAGATGTATGCATTACAATCAAACTACCTTTTCTTATGAGTTTTTCCGTAGACAATCCTTTGAACTTTTGTTTCATTGATTCAAATTCAACCAATTTGGCAATTTCGTCAACTTGTGTGTTGGACAATGTCACATTCATAAACTTGGATAAAGTTTTAATAGTGGATTTTAGATTCTGTAAAATAATAATTATTTCAATGACGATAACAAACAGAAACAGTATTTATCAGAAATATATGACACTATATGATAGCTAATGTTACAGACGTGTGTCTACATGATAGCTAATGTTACAGACGTGTGTCTACATGCCATCTAATGTTACAGACGTGTGTCTACATGACATCTAATGTTACAGACGTGTGTCTACATGACATCTAATGTTACAGACGTGTGTCTACATGACATCTAATGTTACAGACGTGTGTCTACATGACATCTAATGTTACAGACGTGTGTCTACATGACATCTAATGTTACAGACGTGTCTCTACATGACATCTAATGTTACAGACGTGTGTCTACATGACATCTAATGTTACAGACGTGTCTCTACATGACATCTAATGTTACAGACGTGTGTGTGCATAACTAATGTTACTGCATAAGTTTATGTGTACAAGTGAAATAATGTTACAGATGTTTATGTGTACAAGTGAAATAATGTTAACAAATGTTGTGTACAGATGAAAAAATGAAATAATTTAAAGAAAAGTTTATGCTTGCAAGGAAGCAAAAATAATACATTTTTTTGGCGCAATGAGCGCCTAAAGTAATAGATTGCATTTCACACACATACAGACTTTCACTCATACGTACAATTTCAGACACACATTCTCACATTATACTGAAGCTATACACACATACACATCACCTTTTTCATGTCTTCGTACTTGACGACCAGAATTGGGTGGTCTGTATGTTCTTTGATAGACTTCTCCCAGGACAAGTGGTACTGGAAGAAATCTCCATTATCTACTGTGAATTTGTGAAGCAATATCGCATGTGTTACTTGTACAAGAGAAGCAATGTTCTAGAAGTTGTGAAAAAATATCACATGTTACTGTGTACAAGAGAAGCAATGTTCTAGAAGTTGTGAAAAAATATCACATGTTACTGTGTACAAGAGAAGCAATGTTCTAGAAGTTGTGAAAAAATATCACATGTTACTGTGTACAAGAGAAGCAATGTTCTAGAATTTTTCTAAACATTATTTACTATAACACTGTATGGTGGATTATCGCTTGAAGCTACGGATTCACGTGCTATGATGGGTGCTCTCGGTAGGCAGCGTGCCGCTTAGTTGAGACGGCTAAATATGGGGGTAACCCGAGCACAATGAAGTCAATTCTCTATGCCGTATTAAATTGTAGTTATCGTGAGCAATCGACAATATAAAACTTGTTTGTTAATTGAGAAATTCTAATATGATTCTAATTTGACACTTTCTTTTTTTTTCATTTACTGTCGACACAAAGTATACAAAATATGGCAAATGAAAGTCACAGGAAAAAGTTAAAATAGAGTCATCTTAGAATTTTCCAATTAACCAGCAGGTTTTATATTGACGGTTGGTCATAACAAATGACCTAAAAGAGTCATTCTAGAAGGCTGTTTTCCAATAGGCAAATAGGTCTTATATTGACTAATGGTCACTGTATTTACACTTAAGATAACGTTTCAGCTTATTACATGATAATATTACATGCTAACATTACAGGATAACATTACATGGTAGTTTACAGGATAACATTACAGGATATCATTACAGGATATCATTACAGGATATCATTACAGGATAACATTACAGGATACTATTATAGGATAACATTACAAGATACCATTACAGGATAACATTACAAGATACTATTACAGGATATTATTACAGAATAACATTAAGGATAAGCTTAGATAATAAGATTACAGGATATCATTAGGACCTACAAGTTGTTTTGAGTTTATTCACGCGTGTCTAGATACAATAATACGATAACTTACAAGATAAAATAGCTTGGTTGTCATGAAAACATGCAGTCTTCTTCTTCTTCTTCTTTCCTTCCTCTTTTACCCTTTACGTGTGTCGAGGGAGATACAATGTTCTTGTTCTCGCTTTTCTGACAGCTTCAGATAATGTTATTTGGTGTTCGTGTAATGTCTCTTTGATGATGTCGATCCAGTGTACTCTAGGTCTACCCTTGGCTCTTCTTTCTGCTTCTCCTATCTTCATATGTGCTTTATAAACTAATGAATCACACGGCATTCTTTCCAGATGACCAGACCATTGTATCTGTTGGTTTTGTATGTATTGTAGAATTGATATGACACCTTACGATGCAGTAATCATATTAAAGAACATTTAAGATTTACAGAATGTCCAAAGTGCTTACAAAATTTGCAGAAAGTAAAAGTAAAGGTATGTCCCCATGGCAGCAACCTCTCGTCGGGGATGAAGACACCTCTTCATGTACAGTAACTATTAGGTGAAGTGACCAGTTCCCTTCTTTGCCGTTTCTTCCTTCCCCAACCCATGCGACAGGTACCCAATCCAGTTGGGTCGACTGAGGACTGGTCGTGTCAGGCGAGAAATCACGACCGGTTTTTTTTGTAACGCTGTAACTCGGCGATAGTAAGCAAGCTCACTATCAACTAGGATATCGCGCTCATCAACTGCAGAACACAGTTTTGATAAAATTGGTGGTAGTCTGTGGTCATGTTGATAGTGACCCAATTAGTGGTAAATTGTCAAGCTTTACTTTGATCGTGGTTAGCATTGGAATTGGTGAAATTAGCTAGCGTGTAGTGCAGGTAATACTGATAGGCTGGTTGCAGCGCATGGTTAGCTTTCTATCGATACGGCCACAGATGACCACTTTCCGTGGTATTTGTAAGAGTGATGGTATGCCCACAGATGACCACTTTCCGTGGTATTTGTAAGAGTGATGGTATGCCCACTGATGACCACTTTCTGTGATATTCTTAAGCGATCATATGGTCACAGATGACCACTTTCCGTGGTATATGTAAGAGTGATGATATGACCACAGATGACTACTTTCCGTGGTATTTGTAAGAGCGATGGTATGACCACAGATGACTACTTTCCGTGGTATTTGTAAGAGCGATGGTATGACCACAGATGACCACTTTCCGTGGTATTTGTAAGAGTGATGGTATGACCACAGATGACTACTTTCCGTGGTATTTGTAAGAGCGATGGTATGACCACAGATGACTACTTTCCGTGGTATTTGTAAGAGCGATGGTATGACCACAGATGACCACTTTACGTGGTATTTGTAAGAGCGATGGTATGACCACAGATGGCCACTTTCCGTGGTATTTGTAAGAGCGATGGTATGACCACAGATGACCACTTTCCGTGGTATTTGTAAGAGTGATGGTATGACCACAGATGACCACTTTCCGTGGTATTTGTAAGAGCGATGGCATGACCACAGATGACCACTTTCCGTATTTGTAAGAGCTATGAATATTTGATATCCCCGCGAAGTTAGATGTGTCTTTTTGTTACATTACGTCTTATTGTGAGACACGCTCTTTTCAACCGTGGACCATAGTCAAATTCTGTTGTACCAGAGATCTTAACCACACAAAGTAGAGGTTGTGGTTCAGGTAATATTGTCACCATGGCTCCGAAGTATTAAGTCGTTCTAAGTCATATGTGTCAGACCTTGCTCCATGTGTTGCCGGGGCACTAAGGGGGAACAAAGAATAGCAAGATTGATTGCTTTCCATAAATATTGTAAGAGGATACTATGGAGGTTATGGGGTGCTGTTGGCTGTCCCATACCGTACAACAGGGCTATTCAAATGGCGGCCCGCGGGCAAAATACGGCCCACTTAGTAAGTGGTCCGCAGATCATTGCTAAAACAGTGAAATAGTTATAAAAAAAACAACTAAATGTATATAACTATATTCGGACCTCTGGCCCGTGGTGATCCCCATTTTCTACATTTTGGCCCCCGAGTAAATATAACTGAATAGCCCTGCCGTACAAGATCAAAGTAACACAGAAGCCGTGCTGAAGTCGGATGTGTCAGGCCAAAGGATCAGACATTGCAACACAGCTGTAAGCCATTACACAACGAATTCAATTCTCCTGACATAATCCTGCTCATCTGCAGGAATTCGAGAACGAACCCAGAGGAAGATGCCTCTGACCATTGGCGTATATGTAAACGGCGACACAAAGCATCTCATTTGTTTTGGTTTACGCCATGTTGGAAATATAGCAAGATCATTGCCCTGTTGCTAGAGAGATCCAGCGGGAGTTTGAGAATGAACGTGGAAGAGTAAAATCCAAAATAACGACGGCTAAAAAGTGCAAAACGGCATCAAAGTGAATGATTGTTAATTTGAAGATCATAATACTACCTTTGCCGTCCAGAAAGAGTTGAAACCAGTCATTGAACTGACCATCGTAGTTATACAGCTCCGGAAGATTGATGTGATGATTGTACAAGGAAACAGCCGTGTCTTTAGGGTTTCTAGTTGTCAGAACGATCTTCGTTTTCATAGCCTTGGCCTTGGCAACAATATAAAATTGTGAACAATTTGTTAAAGGTAACAGATATAAAATGTCTTCTATCAAAAGAATATATATGATATTTTTATACATACATTTACTTCCACTAGTTTGTCTTTATTTTGACATCAATCAATCAAGTGCCATGCTTAATGGCGTAGGGGATCATGTTTCTTCACGACTCTCTGTCTCTTGTGTTGTCAATAAGCTCGGTTGGTGAGTTTCTATCGTGCCACAATGGAAGTCCATCTAGTAAATTTTCTCTTTGTCGTCCCCTTCTCTTCTCCCCTTGATCTATATAGTGGTTATTAAGTGTTCAAGCTGTGTTCTTCTCAGCACATGCCCTAGAAATCATGACTGTCTGCCCCTAATGTTTGATATGATTGATATTTTAAAACTAATGTGGAAGTGTTGAAAGTCACATGCGAAACGGACCTTAATCAATATTATAAGAAAAAGACAATCTTCATGTTTTGGTTACTTCATGAGACACGCAGGTTTAGAGAACTTAGTCACAACAGGCGAGATTGAAGGCAACAGAGACAGAGGGCGGCAACGTGAGCAAATAATTAGACAGTTGCCAGCAGGGAAATAACAACGACCTTGATACATAATACTGTGGACAGAGAGCTATGGAGAGCCATGATCGCCTACGCCAGCCGGCATGACACCTGATGATGAAACTCCTATTAGATGGCATCTCAATATAGTGAAACTTTTCTCTTGTAGAAGTCCCACAGCACTTCATCTGTACAATTACTTTTCGCTTTGCTGCTACATGTTCCGATAATTCAGCATTGCATATCCCACTCGTGGAATCAGATGAGCTCCAGAAGTGACCTTGGTCAAAGATGCAAGCGTGTACATAGTGCCCGGGAAATGAACAAGTGGCACATGGAGTGTGGTTGAAAAGAAATTCTGTGAAGGATGTGGAAAATGCCTGGGAGAGTCCAGAATCAGGCAAACATGCCAGTACTGTATAAATGGAGAGCCCTGTGGATGACAGGAATGCGTAGGTGGCCATCCCGCCCATCCCAATCTCCATGGTATAGAGCTGGGTTGCTAAGGACACATGGCAGGAAAAGATGATTGGAAGGGGAGCTGAAGCTCACATCAACTCTTGTGTTGCGGAAAGGTAGAAAAGCCACAACACGGCTAAAATTTACCACATCTGAGTTGCAGACATCTTCTCAAAACATTGCACAAGCTGAGAGTTGGTGCGCACCGTTGAGAGTTGGTGTCTTCTGGTGCGCACCACTGAGAGTTGGTGTCTTCTGGTGCGCACCGCTGAGAGTTGGTGTCTTCTGGTGCGCACCGCTGAGAGTTGGTGTCTTCTGGTGCGCACCGTTGAGAGTTGGTGTCTTCTGGTGCGCACCGCTGAGAGTTGGTGTCTTCTGGTGCGCACAGATGAGAGTTGGTGTCTTCTGGTGCGCAACGCTGAGAGTTTGAGTCTGCTGGTGCGCTTCATTGAGAATTGGAATCTTTTGGGTGTGAAATAAAACGTAATCGAGCTAATAGCTCGTAATTCCTTGAAATCGAAACAACAACTTACATGGACTTAAGACGTGACATTTGCCAGGCTTTTAGCCCTCGTTTACTTAATTGTTGTCTAGTGTTTAACCTGGTATTTACACCCACTGTTTAAAAAGAACTGTATATCAACAGTGTTGGTAGAGAATTGTTGACATCCATAAATATCCTGGTCAACTGGAAGAGCGATTGATGACGATTGAGTCTCAGTCTTGTTTTTATCTGTCTACAAGCTTGTGTCGCCAGGACTCAAAATGGTAACCAAGAATAGTAACAATGCCGCTTGTCATATAAATATTACGAAGTAGTTACAGAGGATTGGCCATGAAGTAGTTACAGAGGATTGGCCATGAAGTAGTTACAGAGGATTGGCCATGAAGTAGTTACAGAGGATTGGCCATGAAGTAGTTGCAGAGGATTGGCCATGAAGTAGTTACAGAGGATTGGCCATGAAGTAGTTACAGAGGATTGGCCATGAAGTAGTTACAGAGGATTGGCCATGAAGTAGTTACAGAGGATTGGCCATGGAGTAGTTACAGAGGATTGGCCATGAAGTAGTTACAGAGGATTGACCATGGATTAGTTACAGATTATTGGCCATGGATTGACTACCAAACACCGTGATCTCCACTGTGGTGAAGCCGCTGAAAATCAATACCTGGAATGCTAGGAGGGTAGCATCCCTTTTACACCTAGCAGCCTCGAGATTGTCCAGTTCTGTGGCGGAGTGGCAAAGAGCGCGTCTGTGACGACCAATGTACCGAGTTAGATCTCCGCCACAGGTGATTGTGCATCCGTACCATTCAGAAAGCAATAGCAAACTACTAAACTTATTTATATTGCCTAGAAAATCATTACATCCCAAAAAAATAATAACTATGCCTCGTGATTGCTAGAGAAGCACGTCTCAGCTCTCTCCTGAGTAGCTGACTGTTCAGCTGGTGGTATTAAACCTAACCATCATCATGCTGAGTAGAACAGGAAGTTACCAAAGATGTGACAAACCTCAACCAAAAATAATGTATGAGAAAAAAAAATCTGAAGCGGATAATAACTCCCACTGTCTGGCATAGGGAATTAGAGTGCTAATCTAACACTCCCTCGGTATTTCGTCATCATCATCATCATAACATCGTTTAATTCTTCTTCTTCTTCTGCGTTCGTTCTCAAACTCCTGCAGATTAACAGGATGTAGTCCGGAGAACGGAATGCGTTGTGTCATGGTTTACAGCATTGATGCGATATCTACGTCTTTCAGCCTGACACATCCGACTTCAGCATTGTTTAATGAATGTTAGCTCGTTTAACGTGTTATTTCTTGACTTCGCCATTAAAAAACCTGCGAGCTGAATCAAAACGAATCTTTTTACATAATGATTTTCGTGATTTTCGTTGGACGAAGTTGGTAGACGACACAAAAAGTATAGTGACCAATGTAAAACGCGACAATAATCCGAATCACTACGTATGAAGGCTTGTTTTTATTCTGTTCTAAGTCCTCTAACGGTAATAGTAACAGTTCTTCCCACAGTCCCCGTTTACCTGATCTGGTAGCCAATCATATTCATGGTGTGTGTTGAGAATTCTGGGAGATGCCAAGTTATCGTACAACTCAGGGGCGGCCATTTCAAGGTAAGCAAATTGTTTTATTAGAGGAGAGTACTCGGCCTTGCCCGTAACTACCATACCCAGGGTTTCCCACATCCAATGGCAACCTGTTAGGAAAAGATGTGTACATATTGTTATTTATCGATTATTCTATAACATGCATATTGTTATATATCATTTTTCTATAACATACATATTGTTACATATCGATTGTTCTATAACATGCATATTGTTGTTATATATGCCTATCTGTCTGTTTGACTATCTGTCCATGTCTCTATATTTTTCTCTCTGTCTGACTGCTTGCCTGCCATGTCTCTATATCTTGTTCTTTGTGTCTCTATTTTTATGCCTGTCTTTGTTTTTATGTCTGTCTGACTGCTAACATACCTGTATGTCTGTTTACCCTTTTGTCTATCAGTTTGTCTCCTTGTTTGTGTGTTTTGCCCTACTGCGTATTTGCTAGTCTGTCTGTCTCTGTCAGACTGCCTCCATATCTGTCTGTTCACGAGCCTGTCCATGTGCCTATTTCAATATCTCTCTGTCTGTCTCTGTTTGTCAGACTGCCTCCATATCTGTCTGTTCACAAGTCTGTCTATGTGCCTATTTCAATATCTCTGTCTAGCAATATATTTACTTTTCCACCACTTCATCCTCCCATCCGTCCATCGATACGTCTGTATGTCTACTTATCTATCTGTACGTATGTCTATTTCCTTATCAAATTTCTGACTATCTGTACGTATGTCTATTTCCTTATCAAATATCTGACAATCTGTACGTATGCGTGTATCTGGATGTCTGTCTATATACTTATTTAATCATCCGTCTATATGTACGTATGTCTGTCTACTTATCTATCTGTCCGTCTATCTGTACGTCTGTCTGCATACTTGTCTTCCTATCCGTCTATCTCTACGTCTATTTTTACGTCTGTCTGCATAATTATCTATCTATCCGTCTATATGTACTTCGGTCTACTTATCTATATATTAGTCTACCTGTACGTCTGTCTGTCTACTTATCTATCAGTCTGTCTATTTGGTATGTTGTATATTTGTCTGTCATATCAGTATGTCTATCAAGTCAATAAGAAAGCCACAAACACCAGCACAAGATGACTATCACATTATGAACAGATCAGAACAAGTTATAATTCTACGTCTCAGAACAGGACACAACCGACTCCGCAGTCACATGTATACAAAGTTCAAGATTGGCAACACGGCCATGTGTACATGTGGACAGGCAGCACAGAGTGTCAAACATATACTTCAAGAGTGTTCTGAGCATGAAACGCTGAGGCAGACATATTGGCCAGAGGAAACACCACTGGAATCAAAGCTCTATGGGACACTGTATGAACTACAAAAGACAATGAGTTTTATTCAGGAGACAGAATTACAGATATAGACATGTTTCAAGTGAACGAAAGAAGAAGAAGAAGAAGTATGTCTATATGTCTGTCTGTTTGTTAGTCTATCTGTGTACCTAGCAACAGTTATATACACACATTGTATCTAGTGAATACATACACACAGACACTTATACATCCCTTTCTACATCTCACACATACTAATATAGTCTCCCCATAAGACACAGACATTTCTACACCCCATCACACACACACACACACAATACACATACAAATTGCACGGACGAACCTACCCACCCATGCACTCACTCACTCACACGCGCACACAGACACACACACAAGCACGCACGCACACATCCCCAATTACAAACAGACCGAAAATAAATGAGCCTAGTCAGATTTGACAGATGTACCATTGAAAGAAGTCAACTACAAGAAACTAATCTGTAATGGTTATTATAAATGTCACTGACAGATGTCACGCTAGTCTGTCATTAGTTCCCACACACGTAACATTAACTTACCTAGATGAATAATAATAATTACATGTGTCAAACACGTGGATGGGGGTATTCGACACCCCCCTCCCCATAGAAAATCTGAATATGACTTTTAGAATCAGGAATTTATCCAAAAATAGCTAACTTGGTAGTCTGGAAACGTGTGAAAACCACTTAATCTGCTGTCTTTGGATGTGTTCCAATACTGGTATTGTTTTGGTTATCTGTCTGATGTTATCATTTCTAATTCTATCTCTCAATGACACTCTGAGTATTCTTCGTAGATATGTCATTTCTGCTGTCACTGATTTTTCTTTTGTCTTGAGCTGTCATTGTCTAGGTTTGGCACTGGTAGCCTTGTGATGGGATAATAGTCTTGTATAATGCAAATAATCGTTTCCTTAACGATTTTTCATAAAAACAAAAAGAACATCAAAATTCCCACCAAAAAAGAAACACACACACAAAAACGTACAAACTGTAATTTCTTTATAAGTAAAATATCCACCACCTTACTGAAAACGTATCTACATTGTTGGCATCTGTATAGACATCCATTTTTTAAATCACTTATTTGATCAAGACACTTATAATCAATATTTTAAATGACTAATTTGATGAAGACATTATGACCATTAATTGAAACTTCCATCTTAATCAGTCATTGGAGAGGGGATTCTATTATACATCTAATTTGCTACTTCTTCAAGAATCGTTCAATTTAAATAAGAGAAATATTGAAATTATTAGAATTAACACGAGGAGCAGACAATTGAAACACACCACTAATATTGATCCACAAAATAGAAACGAAAGTGCTAATGTTACGAACTTTTATTTTTCCGGTTGCAACATACGGCTGTGAAACATGGACTCTAAGTAAAACAACGGCAAAGAGGATCAGCGCCTTCGAGAGCTGAAATGCTACAGGAAGATACTTAGAATATCATGGAAGGATAAAATCAGAAACTCAGATATTATAAACACACTGAATATTCCAGAGTGTTGGTTACTAAACACAATAACAAAAAGAAAACTACGCCTGTGTGGTCATATAAAGAGACATAACTGTTTAGAAAGACAAATAATGGAGGGAAGAGTACCTGGGAAGAGGAGAAGGGGCAGAGCAAGAAGACGATGGACTGACGACATTAAAGATTACATGAATACATCACTAGAAAATGCAAGCCACATCGCCCAAGACAGAGAGAGGTTCAGAGAGTTCATTGGGAAGACAACGTTCTGGAAGGAATACGTCACATGACAATATTGATCTATATATCTATACGCTGTATCCCTTGTTTGGCTTGCAGCGTCAGGGGTAGAAGAGTTCTCTGGAGATGACTTTCCTGTGTGCTGTTTGTAAGCTTGTTCCTGCGGCTTCTTTGAGTTCTGTGGTCCATATTTTACGTGGTCTGCCTCTGGCTTTATTGCTCTGTGTGTTATGGCCATCTGTGGCATGTTGTCTGTTGGTAGTCTGGAAACGTGTGAAAACCACTTGATCTGTTGTCTTTTGATGTCTTCCAATACTGGTATTGTTTTGGTTATCTGTCTGATGTTATCATTTCTAATTCTATCTCTTAATGATACTCCGAGTATTCTTCGTAGACATATCATTTCTGCTGTCACTGATTTTTTTTGGGTCTTGTGCTGTCATTGTCCAGGTTTGGCACTGGTAGCAAAGTGATAGAATAATAATAGTCTTGTATAATGCAACTTTAGTGTCTATGTTTACATTTTTGTTCATAAAAATACGTGTCATTTGTCCTAGAATCTGGTATGTTTTGTTGTATCTATTTTGTATCACTTTACTGTCCCCCCCCCCCTCACTTGATATAATGCTTCCTAAGTAAGTGAACTCCTTTACCTGTTTAAGGTTCTTATAATCGATGGATATAGTGATAAATATTGATTGAAATAATAATTAATCATTTTAGTTGGATCTCTTTGTGTCCTATATGTAATATTAATAAGGAAAAATTCGGAAAAAGTACGGAAAGTAAAGACTGACATTTTTGCATATACTAAATTATCAGACCTGGCGGAAATTTAGGCCTAAAAAAAGAGGACTGTCCAGGGAAAAGAGGATGCAATAGTGACCATACCATTAGTAAGATTTATATATCTTGATCGTACATAAATGGATAGATAGATAGATAGATAGATAGATGGATGGGTCGATAGATGGATGGATGGATGGATAGATGGACAGACAGACAGACAGACAGACAGACAGACGGACGGACGGACGGACGGACGGACGGACGGACGGACGGACGGACGGACAGACAGACAGACAGACAGACAGACAGATAGATAGATAGATAGATAGATAGATATATAGATAGATAGATAGATAGATAGACGGAAAACAGATTGATGGATAGACAGATTAATAGGTAGAAAGATAAACGTTAACATACAAACACTTTACCAGTTTTGACATATCCACTAATTATGACATCGTCAGGTCTAATTCTCACAGATTTGACGTTACTAAAATACTCCGCCCCATGGGGTGTGAATATCTTGCCGTCAAATAATGTAAAATTAATTCCCTTGCCAGCTGCGTCCTTGGCACCGACTGTGTCCTTGAACCCAATTGTCCTCTTGCATAGTTGCTATGGAGAATTGCGAAATCAAATGACACATGTTCGTTAAGAACAAAAAATATACAAGCAGAAAATTATTTATATTTGATTATTATTTTAGTATATAATTACTAAAACGTCAGAAGAGACACAAAACAATCATGTATGGGCTGCAGTAACACAAGCAACAGAATAATTATATAAAACATGCCACGTCAATAATAAAGTCACAAACACCAACAAAAGATGACTATAACATTATGAACAGATCAGAACAAGTTGTAATTCTACGTCTCAGAACATATTTCAAGAGTGTTCTGAGTATGAAACGCCGAGGCAGACATATTGGCCAGAGGAAACAACATTGGAATCAAAGGACACTGTATGAACTACAAAAGACAGAGTGTTTTATTAAGGAGACAGAATTACAGATATAGACATGTTTCAAGTGAACGAAAGAAGAAGAAGAATAAAACAAGTAAATAAGTGTAACAAATACCTACCACTACTAATAAAAAAGATGATGGAAACAATTATAATACAAATAATAAGGGCCGAAGTAGTTGACGTTTCGATCATAAAATCTTCGTCTGAACATACTACAAAGCTTTCACAAGGGATCCTTTCTGAGTATTCACAAAGCTTTCACATATGATAGCAAATTATATAAAAAATAATAATTTCAAAACAGATCTAAGACAATAATGAAAGCAATCACTGCAACAGTCGTACAAGTGAGACACATTAGCCAATCATGAAGTTTACCTCGTGTTTTCTTTACTAGTTCAGATTAGACTCCGCCGTCTAATTTTAAACAACTAATACACACGTTAAACGCATGCGGTTGCGTCTGTGGGTCTCACCAATGGCCCACTAGACAAACCACCCATGCAGCAGAACACATTAGTAGATGACATGCCTTTTTCTTGATGCTCCCTTGTGAAAGCTGTGTAGCATGTTATCTATACAATAATAAACCCTCTCTGAGTAGAAGGCTGTTTAATAGACATTGCACTAAGGCGAAAGTTAAATCTCATGGGTATGAAAGATAATTAAAAAAAAAAAACCACCCCACTGCACATAGGAAATAAGAGTTAATCGCTCGCAATTCACGGGGTTCTCAAACAAACAAACAAACAAACAATACACATGTTAAACAATACAATCTCACCGCTATAGGTCCCAGTTGCTCAGTTGTCGCCATTCACAATCTTGATACTACAAGATATTCTACACGGTGAGTTTAAGTATATTCCGAGTATAAGCCGAGTCTTGAGATAGCTCTGTTAAAAAAAAGTAGAAAAGAGGCATGGTTGGTGTATATTTGATATATTACACATTAACAGAACCGTATGTATGTTTTCAGTAGGCAGGGCTTTTACCGTAAATAAAATGATCGTTTTGGTGTGAAATTTCCTCTTTTTTTGGATGAGAAATATGATATTTTTGTTAAAAATCGTTTAAGGGAAATCCGGGTTGTGATTTCTCGCTTGACACGACCACTCCTCCAGTCGAATCAGCTGTAAATGAGCACCTGGCGCATGAGTTAGGGAAGGTAAAGACAGCAAGAAAGGGAACTGTGCACTCAACCTAATGCATCAACCAGATGTGTTGTCTTCCCCAGAACAAAAAAGGTATCGTTTGCAGGATATTTTATTTTACATTTTAAAACAACATTCGTCTTCTTTGTTCATTCTTAAACTCTTGGAGGCGAGCAGGAGGATGGAATACAAATAAACAAGATAGTTTAAGCTTCGTGTGACACATGGGTGAGAGGTTGGAGCGATAGTCTCACACCTATGAGGTCCAGGGTTCGACTCCAGGTAAGGACTGGTTGCTTTCTGTTGAAGGGTAAATCAAATTTTAAAAAACCACACCCTGTAAATGACATAGCGACAGCAAATCCATGCGACCTTTATCACACAAACTACACGAAACCTTCCAACTCTCTAACGGAAAAAATGCAGTAGTGACGGGTTTTTTGTTGAACAGTTAAATCTTCTCAATGAAGTAGATAACAGAGGACTACAACTCTGTTTTACCTTTTGTTTATGATAATCGAGGAATAGTCTACCTTTTCTGGTATCTGTCTTCCTCACTTTGCAAACAGGAGATCGTATTGACTTGATTACCAGAACCGCAACCTCCACTATTTTTTTAATTGCTGCAAATATCTGATTTAACCAAATTTGAATAAAGTCCGCGGATGAAAACATCGTACCTCACCATAAAAGGTACAATTTACTTAACTCCTCACCATAAAAAGTACAATTTACTTAACTCCTCACCATAAAAGGTACAATTTACTTAACTAAGCTAACATGTTTGATCAATCATTGCTGCTTCTGTGTTCGTTCTCAAACTCCTGCAAATTAGTAGTCCGAAAAAAAGGAATGCGTTTGTGTCATAGTTTACAGCTTGACTACGACAGCTGTGCCTTTCAGTACGATACACCCGATTTTAGAAAATCTTCTTGGTGTCGTCGATCCTTTATTTTATGGGATATCCAAACCCTACCCTCACAACTGCCTTAATTACGATCTTACGATATATATGGCAAGTAACAGAATCTCTATTTTGTTATGCCCTCCTTTTGGACTGCGCATCACTCGAATGGAAACTAATTTGAATTAATCTGTTCAATTTTGCTTACGTCGAACGGATGTTCGGTACCGGAAGGCGCGAATACCGCAGCGTCTCTATAAATTAGGTGCACAATGTCTTCATATTAAAAGCACGTGAAAAATCATACTGTTATTTTTTTAAACGATCACAGAAGAAAAAGAAATTCTATATGTTCATCATCATCATAACCATCATCGCCATCATCGTCATCCTCATCATCACCATCATCCTCATCATCACCATCATCATTATTATCATCATCATCATCATCATCATCATCGCCATCATCATCATCATCGCCATCATCATCATCATCATCATCATCATCATCATCATAACCATCATCACCATCATCATCACCATCATCATCATCGCCATCATCATCGCCATCATCATCATCATCGCCATCATCATCACCATCATCCTCATCATCATCATCACCATCATCACCACCATCATTATTATCATCATCATCACCATCATCATCGCCATCATCATCCTCATCATCATCATCATCACCATCATCATCATCATCCTCATCATCACCATCATCATCAGGTAGCATATCCCTGAACCGGATGTAGCAGTCATCACTGCCTTCCAAAACTTCTATGGATCATGAACCAGTCTGTCCGCTTCTGTTACTCATGTTTAGGTGGTCTTTGATGTCTTGCGCCCATCTTCTTCTTGGTCTGCCTCTTGTTCGCCCCCTGGCATCATCCCCTGGCATCATCCCCTACATATGTTATGCTGCTAATTTTACTCACATTATATTTTGGTCCCTATTTTACACCGTGAAGTTTTACTTTTGCAACAAACCGATTGTAATTTTATATCTTAGTCATTTTTTGTTCCCAATTTTATGAGTTGTTTCCCTGCAAAGTTTCCCGATGGATCCCGGAAGTTTTCAATATGATTCACGATTTCTATGATTTCTGCATATATTTAAATTTAAAAGAAAAAATTACCAAGAAATTTTAGTAATAAGAGATTACAACTTTAATTATAATGTGTGCATTTTTATAAGATTTAGTTATCTTACTTAGTTTTTATAAGGTTTAGCTATCTTAATTAGTTTTGATAAAGTTTAGCTATCTTAATTAGTTTTTATAAGGTTTAGCTATCTTAATTAGTTTTTATAAGGTTTAGCTATCTTAATTAGTTTTTATAAGGTTTAGCTATCTTAATTAGTTTTTATAAGGTTTAGCTATCTTAATTAGTTTTTATAAGGTTTAGCTATCTTAATTAGTTTTTATAAGGTTTAGCTATCTTAATTAGTTTTTATAAGGTTTAGCTATCTTAATTAGTTTTTATAAGGTTTAGCTATCTTAATTAGTTTTTATAAGGTTTAGCTATCTTAATTAGTTTCATTTTGTTTTTGTTTTCTAAAATGAAATTTTCCGTATTGATGTCACTTTAGTTTACACATGCATTGAGTTTTTTGGCCAAATAAATTCCTTCCTTTCCGAAAATGCATTATAGAGAAATGGGTACTACACACAGAGAAACATTAATGGAACCTTTCCTAATTATTTGTTTTATAAACATATTATGTATATCTGAACCGAATACACTTGAAATATTCAGTAAATGTATTTGTATTATTCATTCATTTATTTTCCTTTAGCACTGAAGTTAGCGCATAAGGCAGAGATCAGATCTCTCCAATTCTGTTCAAAGCTATTCTGTGCAGTTCTTGAATAGTATGTATATTGATTGTTTTGATTTCTCTGAGTATTGCTCTTCTGAGTGTTACTTGTGGTCTAACCCTGGCTAACTGACTTCTGTATCATGAAGTATTTCTGTATCATACTTCTGTATTTGTATCACGGGAAACCTTAATTAAATAGTGTAATAATAAAATGTACTTCTTGTGGCGAGAGATGGTCCTTTCAACCACAGACTTCAGTCAAGTTTGGTTATATCAGAGCTTTCAACCATAAAAATAGTGACAGTCGCGGTTCTGGTAATCCAGCCACCACTACTTTCAAGTTAGTACGAATGTGCGAATTTCATGTTAGCAATCCATTTCTATAAGTACTGCGTTATTGTTCGCAAGCACATTAAAGCCTAGAATTCGATCGTGTAGGCCTAACACTAATATATCAATTGTACATACCTTCAGATGAAAGATACTCGCTTTAACAATCCAAATAAGTTTAAATTTGTATATTTACGCGAGTATTTAGGTTCTAAATATACATACCCGATAGAGAACCTTGCTAACTAAGGTCCCAGAACAAAACACGAGATCCCTGGTCTACTTGTGTCACGCCGAAAATGTTTCATTATTAAACCCAAATTTCCATTTTGTAATACCATTATTATTAGAGTCGGTCTCACAGCAATCAGGGTCGTAGATACGCTGTCATTAAAGATGGGGTTTTTAACATATCTCACAAGTCAGGATCGTAGATACGATTTCAGTAAAGAAGGGGTGTTCAAAAAAAATAAATAATGATCATCCACTCGCTATCGCATATAATTTCCTCTTTGTGATGAGGATTGTGATGAGGATTGTGATGAGGATTGTGATGAGGATTGTGAACAGGATTGTGATGGCTTTTTTGTTAAAATAAATTGTTGTGTGTGTGGTGGGGGGGGGGTGTTTATCCATCGTTTGGTTAAATTCTTAGTACTAGAAGTAATGTTCTGACTTGCAAAGGGTGGGAGGGGATAGGGGATATTGAACACACCCCTGCCTTATCTGTGAGCTTGGAAACATACCGGCTTTTTTTTTAAAAATTAAAAAAGAATGCCTATGACCACACATAATATATAGTTATACACAAGGCCACGCAGAAGATGAATGTGCCGGACAACTGGCGCAGATTAAAACCGCGGCACAACGCATTTCCATTATTTTTACTACGTTCTGTGGAAATCTAGCAGGACCACTGTCCTGTAACAAGAGAGATTCAGTGGGAGTTTGAGAATGAAATCTAGCATGACCCCTGTCCTGTAACAAAAAAGAGAGATTCAGTGGGAGTTTGAGAATGAAGGCAAACAAACAACAAATACGCCAGACAACTTGTCTGCAGATGAAAAAATGCGACGGACTCATACCCTTCTTCTCAGTGTTCATTCTCAAACTCCCACTGGATCTCTCTTGTTTCAGAACCATGGTCAAATTAGATTTCCTGCAGGATGTAGTCCAGAGACTAGAAATGCGTTATCTCTGTCTACCTTGTGCTCGCTTCCCTTTGACTTTACCCTCAAGTAAGGTCTTCAATAAGGTGTCATGTCTTTTAAGGTGTCCAAAATATTTTATTTACCTGATCTTTATTTCTCTTAGTAATTCTTTCTTCATATAAGTCCTTTTAGAACCTCTTTGTTTTCTTCTCATTCCATGATGTTCTCCCTATTCTTCTACTACCCACATCTCAAAGGCATCAATTCTGTCTTCTAAATGTTTGTTTAGTGTCCATGTTTCTGAGCCATACATTAATATAGAATAGATGTAGCAAGGATGTCATACAAAGCGTAGATGTAGCAAGGATGTCATACAAAGCGTGTGCAGAATGAAAGATGTGGCAGCAGGTGCGGAATGAATAGGTCTACCAACAGATTTCGAAACTTGTTTGAGAGTAGTAATATCACTTAGCAGGGAATGCAGAGAATGGTTTCCCACAGCTGTGGAGAAAGAAGTGTAGACTTTGGTCAGTGAGAATACCAAAGAGGGGGGATGTGAGTATATACACTGATTGATCTGTGATTAGACATGTTAGCAGTGCTTAGACCTTCACATCCCTGTGCGCAGGTAAAACGATCAGGGAGAAAAGTGGTGCCTTTGCCGTTACTACGAGTAGCATGACCATGGCGATTACGGCGATGACCAGGACATGTGAGTGGGTATACACACAGAAGGTAACGAAAGTCAGCATCTAGAGTGACTCTATGAGTATGATTAGGAAGGTACAAGTGGGTCTTGTTCGCGAACAGTGGATTGAGGCGTTGAGGAAGGCGAGGCTGAAAGTGGTTACATTTATTTTCGTGCCGGGAATATATATATATATATATATATATATATATATATATATATATATATATATATATATATATATATATATATATATATATATATATATATATATATATACATAAATATAAACAATTTAGTGTGGGTGTTCGAGGCAATGAAATAGCAGATCAACTGGCGTCATGCGCGATTGTGGCACAGGGCGATGGATTGAGCTGAAGTTTTGAACTCATTAAGAGATATAGCACACACGAGTGAGACTAGTGTGGATGATGATTCCTTTTCAATGGCTAGGATTAAAGATCAGGGTTTGAAATGTCGTGTTGCTAGAAGTGAACATTGTGGAGGAGCAGAAGAATGATGGCCAACCAGCAAAGGACTGGTACTGTCAGCAGAAGTGTAATGGCGGATACACTTAGGGATAAATTGGAGCAACTATAGACGTATCCAGTTTGCAGTGATGATGATCCGATGACTAACTAATTAGCTAACTAGATGCCATTCATTCATTCATTTTCCTGACATTGATAACATGGAGATTGAATGCATTACTTTGTCTTTTGGTTTCTAACGGGTTAGATGTGTATTTGAAAATTCATGTTAATACTTTATATTTTCAATTCAATTCATTTTCCTTTTGCGCTGAAGTTATCGCATAAGGCAGATGTCAGATCTCTCCATTTGTCTGTTCAAAGCTATTGTGTGCAGTTCTTGAATAGTATGAATATTTATTGTTTTACTTTCTCTAAGTATTGTTATTCTGAGTGTTTATTTTGGTCTACACCTATCTCTTTTGCCTGTAGGTATCCATTCAAGAGATTGACAGTGTATTCTATTGATGTCTGCTCGTAGGACATGCCCGATGTAGGACCAACGGCGATTTCTGATAACATCTGTGATGAAATTTTGATGTGTTCTCGTCTCTGATTTTATCATTCGATTTGAATTCACTCCAATGGGTGTTAGTTATCCTACGAAGACATTTGCTCTCGAAACTCAGTAATTTCTTTTCTGAAGGTAAAGAGATTTTCCAGGTCTCACATCCATATAAATAGCACCGGAATAACGCAGGAATTAAATAAGCGTAAATGAATATATGGTCGAGGCATGAACGACCTGGTCTAAGGCTTGACTGCTCTTCTCTAAGTCTTTTGTCTAAGGATGACTTTACTCTGGCAAGCCCCATATTACAAAGAATTTTGCCAGGTACAGATAGCAGTGTGATTCTCCTCCAGTTATCACAGTTTGTTAGGTCTCCTTTTTTTGGTAGTTTTGATAATGATACCATTTTTCAATTGTTGGGGTGGGCATTCGTTTTTCCAAATCATATGAAAAATATCCAGTAAAAAGTACAAGGTATTATCATTTGCTGCTTTTAACATTTCACATGTGATGTCATCATGACCTGCTGCTTTATTGTTTTTTTAATTAGAGAAATCACATGTGCTATCGTATACAAAGTGTCACAAAATAAACTAGATATAGCATTTTATAATTCTCATGTTTAACTTGTTTGTCATTTGTTTAGATGTTAATATTTTCCTCATGTCATTGAAGGTACTTTTAGCTATTCCTATTCTCCTTTTAACTTCTGTTTCACATCTGCCGTCATTTGTGACTATGTGTCCAAGATATTGATACTGTTTTACTTGTTGTATGAATCTATATGATAATATTTCTTAATAATACTATTTCTATATGTTAATATTTCTATATATTAGTATTATATATGATTGTATTTCTATATAATAGTATTTCTATATGATAGTCTTTCTATATGAACGTTTCTATAGAATAATATCTCTATATCAATCTATATGATACGATTTCTATATGAACGTTTCTATAGAATAATATCTCTATATCAATCTATATGATACGATTTCTATATGAACGTTTCTATAGAATAATATCTCTATATCATTCTATACGATTTCTATATGAACGTTTCTATAGAATAATATCTCTATATCAATCTATACGATTTCTATATGAACGTTTCTATAGAATAATATCTCTATATCAATCTATACGATTTCTATATGAATCTATAGGATGGGTCTCAGAAAAGATATGAACATCAGATGGCAAGACAATATTCCGGATACCATAGTCCTTGACAGATCTGGTATTCCTAGCATTGACAGTTCTTATAGAGACACATATTCGTTTGGCAGGTCATCTGGCATGCCAGACCATCGCCTGCCAAAGACACCTCTCTGTGGTGAGCTGGAGAATGGTACACGACCTCAATGTGGCCAAATAATAAGCGATATAAGGACTCTTTAAAGATTTCGCTGAAAGCCTTAGAAATATTCCACGATACATGGAAGAAGTTGCACAAAATAAATCTACATGTCGCTCTGCAGTCAAAAAGAGCGCATCATCTTGTGAAAGAGGAGAAATGCAGCAGCTCAACAGCGGAGAGTAGCTAGAAAGTCACGGATAGAACAAAAACTATTTAAGTGGTCATTATATGCCTCAATTTCAAAAGTGGATGTAAAATATGGTCATCATCATCACGTGTGATGGACGGACTACAACATACGAATCTTTATGATGGTATATCTATATGAATCTATGTGATGGTGTATATATATATGAATTAATATGATGGTATATATATATACATAACATATATATATATATATATATATATATATATATATATATATATATATATATTCATATATATATATATATATATATATATATATATATATATATATATATATATATATTCATATATATATATATGAATCTACATATGCTTCTAAAAGGCAAACACATTTTTAAGAATAATAAATAATCTGAAAGAAGTATATTAAATGTCTTCGCAAACTTATGAACATAAAATGGAGCGACTTCGTCACAAATAGTGATCTAAGAGACAAAACACACCAAGAGCATGTTTCAAACATCATAAGAAAACGAAGATGGAAATACCTTGGTCACATTTTACGACTAGATGTAAACAGAATAAACCAACAAACAAGCCCTTATGTGGTCACCTGAAGGTAAAAGAAAAAGAGGAAGACCTAAAACAACCCTTAAAAACACCATTCTTAAAGAAGGGGAATTAATAGGCTGTAAGACCATACAGGAATTAAAGCTGCAGGCAGCGGACCGCATCATATGGAGAACCAAAACCTCTGCCCTATGTGTCGCTTGCGGCACGAAAGGAACAAACTAACAAACTAATATCTATATAAATCTACATATGTTTCTTAAAGGCAAACACATTTTAAAGAATAATAAATAACCTGCAAGAAGTATAAAATTAAGCCCATATAAGATGCTAACTAATGCCGGTGAATGCAGGAACACTAACCGCCTGTTGTTATCGTTACACGAGTTAGCTTCTCCTACTGTAACTATAGTGATGTGTTGTGTGTATTTGTGTTATATCCACGACTGTGTATGCATAATTATAAATACTAGTTTACAGGAAGTAATTCAATTTCAAGAATTCCTCTTAATAAATAATATAAAACTGAAATCATCTGTAATTATAGCCCCTTAAGTTGAATCTTGAACATTTCACGCGCTGTTGACAACGACAAATTGTTATGACATGTTCTTCAGTTCCCGTATTATAAGTGTTCAATAGGCGTGGCAACCTTTGGTAACAAACATACACCCTCTTCCATGTTCATATTGTATCTCGATTCTTAAACATATTTTACCAAAACATGACACATATTGCACACCATATTTCATTATGGAACTATAATAATAATAATTTTAATAATAATAATAAATAAAAATAATTTTAATAACAAGTCAATAATCCCTTATGGTCCTTGTTAAATTCTTTAAAATTAAAAAATAAATAAATAAATAAAAGTTTCAATTGGACCGAAACGTAGAATCTGTCCCTGACCCTTTGTTTCTTATTTTCATGTACACTTTTTATCTAGCTATCTGTCTGTCTGTCTTTCTATCTGTCTATTTATGTTCCTTCAGCGCCGAATACGGAGCATAGGGAAGAAACCAGAGCTATCCAGTTTGAGCGATGTGATGGTACTCTGTGTAGTTCTTTCATGTCATTGAGACCGATGGTTATACCATCTTTGATGGTTGTTCTGCAAAGATTCTCTCTTGGTATTTTTTTTTCTTTTGCTAGATTATACCCATTTTAATTAGTATGTTTAGTTTTTATTAGAGAATTCTTCCTGTATATGTCACGGCGTCTGCATGTTCTGCACAATTATGTAAATACTTGTCTTCCTTTTGTGTGGTACGGTGGTACAATATGTTTTACAATTATGTCTTCCTTTTGTGTGGTACGGTGGTACAATATGTTTTAGAATTATGTCTTCCTGTTGTGTGGTACGGTGGTACAATATGTTTTACAATTATGTCTTCCTGTTGTGTGGTACGGTGGTACAATATGTTTTACAATTATGTCTTCCTGTTGTGTGGTACGGTGGTACAATATGTTTTACAATTATGTCTTCCTTTTGTGTGGTACGGTGGTACAATATGTTTTACAATTATGTAAGACATGTTCTGTGTTGTCTGGAGCTTGTCCACAGGGGCACATATCGGTGTTACCAACTCTCAAACGTCCCGTACATGTGCTGTATTGAGTCTGTTTTGCTATTTGAGTCTATTGTGTTAGTTGAGTCTGTTGTCTTGGTTAAGTCTGTTGTGCTATTTGAGGCTGTTGTATTGAGTCTGTTGTGTTGTTGGAGTCCGCTGTGTTCTTTGTTGTGTTGTTGGAGTCTGTTGTGGTCTTTGATTCTGTTGTGTTGTTTGAGTCTGTAGTGTAATTTGAGTCTGTTGTGTTCTTTTCATTATAAAAACAATTTTTAATTCCATTCTTTCAATCCTGTGGATAGCATAGTCTTCTTGGCTGCATGGGTGAATTGATTTCTATTTCCTTTTAATGCATTCGCTAATGATGAACGCCTTTTGTGGAAACGATACTGACTCTTTTATTTGCTGTTGGAAATTACTAACAAAATCTTCACCAATATCATGCTTTGTTTACATAAAACAATAACAGTACTTCTTTCATCTTTATAAAGTGCTTCAATAATTTTGATGATATTTATAATGCGATTACATTTTCTCCAATGTTTCAGACATTGGAGCCAAAAACGTTGACACGTCTTTGTAAAGTTGATCAAGTCATGACACACGCTACTATGTAAAGTTGATCAAGTCATGACACACGCTACTATGTAAAGTCGATCGAGTCATGACAAACGTTACTTTGTAAAGTTGATCGAGTCATGACAAACGTTACTTTGTAAAGTCGATCGAGTCATGACAAACGTTACTTTGTAAAGTCGATCGAGTCATGACAAACGTTACTTTGTAAAGTTGATCGAGTCATGACAAACGTTACTTTGTAAAGTCGATCACGTCATGACAAACGTTACTTTGTAAAGTCAATCAAGTCATGACAAACGTTACTTTGTAAAGTCGATCACGTCATGACAAATGTTACTTTGTAAAGTCAATCAAGTCATGACACACGTTACTTTGTAAAGTCAATCAAGTCATGACACACGTTACTTTGTAAAGTCGATCACGTCATGACAAACGTTACTTTGTAAAGTCAATCAAGTCATGACACACGTTACATTGGTGCTCTTATCTTCTCTGTTAGAACTCTAGTATTCAAAATTTCTTCCTAGTATCAATGTATTTTATGATTTCAGTATGTTCCTCGGATAGAGGGTCCACTGACTTTGCTTTTATTCTGTTGATAAATACCTTCAGTATCACGCTACTAGAGTGAGTGATAAGTAACTTCAGAATCACTGTACTAGTGATACGTTACTTCAGAATCACTTTTCTAGAGTGAGTGATAAGTAATTTCAGAATCACTTTACTTGAGTGAGTGATAAGTAACTTCAGAATCAATTTACTAGATTGAATCATACGTAACTTTAGAATCACTTTACTAGAATGAGTGCTATGCAACTTCAGAATCACTTTACTAGAATGAGTGATACGTAACTTCAGAATCACTTTACTAGAGTGAGTGATACATAACTTTAGAATCACTTTACTAGAGTGAGTGATAAGTAGCTTCAGAATCACTTTACTAGAGTGAGTGATAAGTAACTTCAGAATCACTTTACTAGAGTGAGTGATACGTAACTTCAGAATCACTGTACTAGAGTGAGTGATAAGTAACGTCAGAATCACTTTACTAGAGTGAGTGATACGTAACTTCAGAATCACTTTACTAGAGTGAGTGATACGTAACTTCAGAATCACTTTACTAGAGTGAGTGATACGTAACTTCAGAATCACTTTACAAGAGTGAGTGATATATGTCCTGCGCGCTGATCTCAGATAGCGTCAGTTATTTTGTCTGATCCAACTTTTCATTCTTTTCATTGGCTTACAACATAACGTATTATATCGCAACCAATGATCAATCGCAGAATCCAAAATGAGTGATGCTGTTTGATATCAGCGCGGCTTATCTCTACTCTGAAAAATAGTTGGGTCCCAACATACCCCCAGTTGTTCTGTATATACACATCTCACTTGCTATAAACCCAATTCATATTTGAATCGTTTAACAACTGCGATAGCTCTCGATTAAATGGTTGATAAAAATCCTGTAAGATGGCCTTCGTTTCATTTAGCATTGGTCCGACTTGGTAGTGTTTTCCTTTGTTTATTGTTCCATAGTTGATGATATCCTTCATCTTGTCGTCCGGTAGTGGAGCTGGGGATGTACATTGCAAATTCAGGCATTTTGTACAAATAAAAGAAAAAAAAGAAGATTGTTGTATTGTTGTATGAAATGTGGTATTTGTACTGATGATGTTGATGACGATAGAAGTGATAATATTGATGATGATGGTTTTGAGGATGATGTCGATGATGTTGTCGGTGTTAATACTAATGTTATTGGTAGTGTTGATGATGAAAACAAAAGTTGATACTTGTGATAATGGTGATGATAATTATCATTATGACACTGGCGATATTTATAATGTTGTTGTTGATGGTAATGATAACAACGATGATAATGTTGTTGCTGGTGTTAATGAAGATTGTAGTATTTCAATGGGCAAAAGGTTTAGCTAGTGGTGCCCATCTCCTCTCCAGCTGTCCAATTAACTAGCATGGTTCGGACATGTATGCAAGCACGATTCCTTGTCAAAAACAATACTGCAGGGAACTGTCGAGGGTGGAAGAAGCAGAGGAGGACAAATAAAGACATGGACAGACAACATCAAGGAATGGACAGGGCAAATATTTCCACACTGATCTGCATCGCTGAGGATAGAATTCGCTGGAGGACTCTGTGTGCTGAAGCATCCAATGTGGTACCTCTACGACCCTGAAGGGTTACGGGTTTATTGATTTTTGATTGATTGATAATGAAGATGCTTGTGATAACAATGATCGTGTTTTTGATGATGGTGACTTGTAATGATACTCAAGATGACTGTAAATCGGGTTGATTTGTGTGTATCAAGTAGGAATCAAGCATACAACATGAAAATGGAAACAGCAAGAAACAGAGGAAGACCAAGAAGAAGGTGGATTGAATGAGTTTTAATATTCTGATACGGCAGAGTATTACTGCATATCAAGCGACCAAACATGCAATAGCCCAAAAAACCAATCGTCATTCAATCCTGCGACGCCTAACGACGTGTAGAGAAATGACAAAAGAGATAGAGGTTGGAATGTGACAATATCTGACTGTCCATTTCAATATTTAAGTATTTTAACTGCTGGCGGCCATCTCCTCTCCGGTTATCCTTGCATGGTTTCGACATGTAGGCTGGCATGATTCCTTGTTTAAGACGATACTGCAAGGAACAGCTTATAGTGGAAAAAGTAGAGAAGGACAAAAAAAGAATGGACAGACAACACTAAGGACTGGGCTGGTGAACATTTGTCCTCATTCGTCCGCATCATTGAATACATAGAAATCGCTGGATGACTGTGTGTTGATGCATCCAATATGGTACAACTAGGACCTTGTACATAATATGGTACAACTAGGACCTTGTACATAATATGGTACAACTAGGACCTTGTACATAATATGGTACAACTAGGACCTGGTACATAATATGGTACAACTAGGACCTTGTACATAATATGGTACAACTAGGACCTTGTACATAATATGGTACAACTAGGACCTTGTACATAATATGGTACAACTAGGACCTGGTACATAATATGGTACAACTAGGACCTTGTACATAATATGGTACAACTAGGACCTTGTACATAATATGGTACAACTAGGACCTTGTACATAATATGGTACAACTAGGACCTTGATGGGTTATGGGCTTAGAGATGGACAGTGTGACAGTTATTGCTTGTTGTTGCTTAACCTATTCAGGACTTTTCTATCAATACATCATATTTTGGCTGTAGAGATTTTCTAGGCTATACAAATACATTAATTAGATTATGATTGTTGTCTGAACGGATGCACAATTGCCTGTAATTTGCAGGGCTATTTGGTGGTAGTACATTAAAAAATCGCTACGACTGAATTGGCAATCTGGTAGTGTGTACGTGTGCTGAAAATAGAATGAAACTAAACACATCTAAAATATAGACTGAAGATAAGCTGAACACTAGGCCAGTTAAACGTATCCTGTCAATGGTGCAAAGCTAAAGCAAGTCCCAGAGTTTAAATACCTAGAATCCACTGAAGACGCATGTGTGGGACCATTGGCGCAATTAAAAAGGCGACACAACGTATTTCAATTCTCTGGACTACATCCTGCTGGAAATCTAATAGGACCATGGTCCTGCTATAAGAGAGATCCATCGGGAGTTTGAGAATTAACGCTGAAGAAATGAAAGTAAAGGAAGCATGTAGGAAGCATGTTTACAGAAGATGGAAAACTCGACAGAGAGATTGAAAAAAGGTGCCAAAAAGTAAATTCTGTGACTTACCAGCCGTCACCAATACTTACACACCCATCGATCTGCATGGCTACAAAACGACAACTGATAAACAGTATTTTAATACCAATCCTGTGTTACCAATATTACACATGACAAAGACAATCAATCAATCAATAAACCCATAACCCTTCAGGGTCGTAGGGGTACCACATTGGATGCTTCAGCACACAGAGTCCTCCAGCGAATTCTATCCTCAGCGATGCGGATGAGTGTGGAAATATCTAGCCCTGTCCATTCCTTGATGTTGTCTGTCCATGTCTTTATTTGTCCTCCTCTGCTTCTTCCACCCTCGACAGTTCCCTGCAGTATTGTTTTTGACAAGGAATCGTGCCTGCATACATGTCCGAACCATGCTAGTTTTCGTCGTTTCACTATTGAAAGCAATGGCTCCTGGACACCTGCACACATCTCTACTTTATTTCTTACGTACACATTGGTCTTATGTTCCCTATAGGAAATTCGTAGAATTCTTCTGTAGCATTTATACTCGAAAGCCTGTAATCTTCTCTCCATGTCCGCAGTGAGTGTCCAACTCTCACAACCATACAACACAACAGAAAGCACCAGCGACCTATACAGTTTGATTTTCACTCCAACACTGATGTTGCTTTTCCAAATCATAGTTAGCCTTGACAAGGACGCTAAAGCCATCTCCAGCCTTATTTTTAGTTCTGCTTTGCATTTACCATCGCTGCATATACTGGATCTGAGGTATTTGAAGGTATTCACCTCTTCAAGCTTATGTCCATTCATCATGATATTAGTCTGGTTTTCTGTGTCTCTGCTGTTTACCAAGATTTTGCTCTTATCTGAATTGATTTCCATTCCGTACTTGCTGGTAACTTTTTCTAACTTTGATGTTAATTCTTGCAATGATTGTTCTGATCCAGCTATATGATCAATATCATCAGCGAAACGCAAGTTGCAAATAGGGCGACCTCCGATCGATATAGACGTGTTGTAGTCATGTAATGTCTCTTGTATGATGTGCTCTAAGTATATGTTAAAAAGTACTGGGGAAATTATGCATCCCTGTCGAACTCCCACAGTTGTTTTGAAGAACTCTCCAATTGTATTGTGTGACAAGACAGAGATAAAAGCGAAAAAGATCGCAGTTTGCGAAATGAGATGTTTGAGGAACGCTATAAATGTCACGAGAAGAGATCGCCGGAGAAATGAAGATATCAGGAAAGAAGTAAAGACTATCTCAAGTCAAGACTACATCGAGAAGCAACAAACCAGATGGTTTGGTCACGTGGTGATAATGGAACCTGCGCAACCAGCTCTTCGTGCATTCATCATCAGAAGACCGAGCTACAAGGCGCGATGAAGACCAAGAACTAGATGGGCAGAGACAATCAAAGAAACACTAAATATGCACGGGCTTGCCATGGCCAATGCAACTAAAATGGCCGAAAACAAAAAAAACAAACATCTAACCACGACGCTTAACGGCACAAGTAGAAATGACAATAGATAGATTTATAGACATTAAAAAAAATTGGAGGAATTTAGAGGTAAATAGAATAACTAGAAATAACTAACAAATGTAATGACAAAATATGACATCGTGACTATGGTCTATCTACCTACCTACATACATACCTACTTGCTTGCATACCTATATACCCACCACCTATCTACCTACCTATATACATACCTACTTGCTTGCATATCTATATACCCACCACCTATCTACCTACCCACCTTCTATCCACGCATCCACCTATCTGCATACCCACCCACCCACCTACCTAACCACTCACACTTACTTATCTAACCTCCGCCCATCTACACACCTACCTAACAACCCACGCATTCATCTACTTAGCCACCAACCCATATACTTACTTAACCACTCACACATCCACCTTTCTACCTAACCACACACCAAACTTCATATCTAACCATCCATCTACCTATCTACCAACCTAAATACCCACCAAGCTATCTATCTACCCATCAACCTATCCGACTATATAATTATCTATCTACCTCACCACTCAACTACTTACCGACCAACCTTCCTACTGGCCTACGGACGATTAATATCTCTAACATTGGACAAATGTCTTACCTAGTTCTAGAAAAGAATACACAATCTTTACTGTTTCTTCTAACTTTGTAACGTAGTCATCAAATCTGAGGATAGAAAATTTGGTTCATCCTGTATCTAGATGTTGATGATCAGATTGTGTGACATCGTGGCATGTGAAAGAGTCAAACAACGATACTGGGAATAGAGAGTTGTGGATATCCATGATCGCGAATACACGGCACGGCACCTGATGATGATAATTATGCTACCGATATTTTATCAATAAGTCAATTATTTATCCGTGTAAACAGACTCTATACTACCAACCTTCTACCAATAATGTATCCGTGTAAACAGACTCTATACTACCAACCTTCTACCAATAATGTATCCGTGTAAACAGTCTCTATACTACCAACCTTCTACCAATAATGTATCCGTGTAAACTATACTACCAACCTTCTACCAATAATGTATCCGTGTAAACTATACTACCAACCTTCTACCAATAATGTATCCGTGTAAACAGACTCTATATTACCAACCTTCTACCAATAATGTATCCGTGTAAACTATACTACCAACCTTCTACCAATAATGTATCCGTGTAAACAGACTCTATATTACCAACCTTCTACCAATAATGTATCCGTGCAAACTATACTACCAACCTTCTACCAATAATGTATCCGTGTAAACAGACTCTATACTACCAACCTTCTACCAATAATGTATCCGTGTAAACTATACTACCAACCTTCTACCAATAATGTATCCGTGCAAACAATCTCTATACTACCAATCTTCTACCAATAATGTATCCGTGTAAACTATACTACCAACCTTCTACCAATAATGTATCCGTGTAAACTATACTACCAACCTTCTACCAATAATGTATCCGTGTAAACTATACTACCAATCTTCTACCAATAATGTATCCGTGTAAACAGACTCTATACTACCAACCTTCTACCAATAATGTATCCGTGCAAACAGTCTCTATACTACCAATCTTCTACCAATAATGTATCCGTGTAAACTATACTACCAACCTTCTACCAATAATGTATCCGTGTAAACTATACTACCAACCTTCTACCAATAATGTATCCGTGTAAACTATACTACCAATCTTCTACCAATAATGTATCCGTGTAAACAGACTCTATACTACCAACCTTCTACCAATAATGTATCCGTGTAAACTATACTACCAACCTTCTACCAATAATGTATCCGTGTAAACTATACTACCAATCTTCTACCAATAATGTATCCGTGCAAACAGTCTCTATACTACCAACCTTCTACCAATAATGTATCCGTGCAAACAGTCTCTATACTACCAACCTTCTACCAATAATGTATCCGTGTAAACAGACTCTATACTACCAACCTTCTACCAATAATGTATCCGTGTAAACTATACTACCAACCTTCTACCAATAATGTATCTGTGTAAACAGTCTCTATACTACCAACCTTCTACCAATAATGTATCCGTGTAAACTATACTACCAACCTTCTACCAATAATGTATCCGTGCAAACAGTCTCTATACTACCAATCTTCTACCAATAATGTATCCGTGTAAACTATACTACCAACCTTCTACCAATAATGTATCCGTGTAAACTATACTACCAACCTTCTACCAATAATGTATCCGTGTAAACTATACTACCAATCTTCTACCAATAATGTATCCGTGTAAACAGACTCTATACTACCAACCTTCTACCAATAATGTATCCGTGCAAACAGTCTCTATACTACCAATCTTCTACCAATAATGTATCCGTGTAAACTATACTACCAACCTTCTACCAATAATGTATCCGTGTAAACTATACTATCAACCTTCTACCAATAATGTATCCGTGTAAACTATACTACCAATCTTCTACCAATAATGTATCCGTGTAAACAGACTCTATACTACCAACCTTCTACCAATAATGTATCCGTGTAAACTATACTACCAACCTTCTACCAATAATGTATCCGTGTAAACTATACTACCAATCTTCTACCAATAATGTATCCGTGCAAACAGTCTCTATACTACCAACCTTCTACCAATAATGTATCCGTGCAAACAGTCTCTATACTACCAACCTTCTACCAATAATGTATCCGTGTAAACAGACTCTATACTACCAACCTTCTACCAATAATGTATCCGTGTAAACTATACTACCAACCTTCTACCAATAATGTATCTGTGTAAACAGTCTCTATACTACCAACCTTCTACCAATAATGTATCCGTGTAAACTATACTACCAACCTTTTACCAATAATGTATCCGTGTAAACAGTCTCTATACTACCAACCTTCTACCAATAATGTATCCGTGTAAACTATACTACCAACCTTCTACCAATAATGTATCCGTGTAAACTATACTACCAACCTTCTACCAATAATGTATCCGTGTAAACAGTCTCTATACTACCAACCTTCTACTAAAAACCCTTGGTAGGGCAAGTAAGGTATAGGGGCAAGTGGCGGTGGAGGCTGAGGTGCAGACGTTGGTAGACGTTGATCAAGGAGAACTCAGGGAGGATGTGACTATATACACAGATGGATCGATGATTGGACATGTTCGTAGTGCGTGGGCTTTCACAGTTCAGTGTGCAGGGAAAGTGGTAGGAAAGATAGCGGAGCTTTTGCTGTGACTACGAGTAGTATGACTATGGAGATCATGGCGGTGACTAAGGCATTAGAATGGGTCAGCTTACAGAGGACTGTACGGACCTGTATCCTGAGTGACTCGATGAGCTTGATTATGAAAGTACAAAAGGGGCACATTCGTCAACAATGGACTGAGATATTGGGATGATCGAGGTTGGAGATGGTGACATTTTTGTGCCTGGGCATGTTGGCTTTCGGGGCAACGAGAGAGCTGATTTACTTGCACAAGGTGTAGATGTTACAACAAGGGAAAGAGAAATATCTGGACTGCTAGATGGGAATTAACGCTTACTGGCAGAGAATATTAGACAGAACCACGACAATATGGCGCTAAGTTTTCATTCTGTAATGTGGGAAAGTGTGTTATTTAAATGCTGGAGGACCCTGGGCACTGAAGCATCCAATGTGGTACCACTAATACCTTTACGGGTTTATAGAAAAGAAATAGAAAACAGAAATAGAACCAGGAGCTTGTGACATTTCCCCACCAAATATAAAATGCTTGAACAACATGTCACCAGGAGCTTGTGACATTTACCCATCAGATATAAAATGCTTGAACAACATGTCACCAGGAGCTTGTGACATTTCCCCATCAAATATAAAATGCTTGAACAACATGTCACCAGGAGCTTGTGACATTTCCCCATCAAATATAAAATGCTTGAACAACATGTCACCAGGACCTTGTGAAATTTCCCCATCAAATATAAGATGCTTGAACAACATGTCACCAGGAGCTTGTGACATTTCCCCATCAAATATAAAATGCTTGAACAACATGTCACCAGGACCTTGTGAAATTTCCCCATCAAATATAAGATGCTTGAACAACATGTCACCAGGAGCTTGTGACATTTCCCCATCAAATATAAAATGCTTGAACACCATGTCACCAGGAGCTTGTGACATTTCCCCATCAAATATAAAATGCTTGAACAACATGTCACCAGGAGCTTGTGACATTTCCCCATCAAATATAAAATGCTTGAACAACATGTCACCAGGAGCTTGTGACATTTCCCCATCAAATATAAAATGCTTGAACAACATGTCACCAGGAGCTTGTGACATTTCCCCATCAAATATAAAATGCTTGAACAACATCATCTGGAGCTAAAAGTAAACATCAGTTCGATGACACAGGGAACAAGAGCTACAATGTTTACACCCAACGGAGTTCTATCATCATCTTCGTTTTCACCATCGTCACCGTCATCAACATCATTATCAACATCATTATAATCGTTATCGGTCCGTTTGTCTGCATATATTTTTATACCTTCAACTCTGCAAGTTTATGATTATAAAATACACTCAGAACCTTACTTAATAAAAAGCAGTTGCTGCCTCGGGAAGACATTCAGCCAGTCTTTGATGTACACGGAATAGACACCTTCCATAAGTCTTAATACCTGAAATGTAATTCACGTTATTATACAGACGGATTTCAAGTACTGAAATACAAAATTATTATACACAAACAGAAAAACCTAATGATGATTTAATGTTAGAGGGATGTTGGTGAAGTTAGAGGGATGTTGGTGAAGTTAGAGGGATGTTGGTGAAGTTAGAGCAGGGGTCGGGAACCTTTTTGTCTGAGCCACATATTACACAGCATATTTTGAAAAGTAATTCTGTGAAAGTTTTACATTATGTTTCAAACTAAAATTTCAAGTTAATGTGTGCATTTTGTGTAATGTCAACACTAAAAATACAATAATTATGTCTCTGACTTCTTGTTTAATAACATTGTTATGGTGTTGCTAATCAATAATGAGTATTTCTTACCATTAATGCGACTTTTGATGCTGAGCTGAAGTAGACTTTAGCTCATTTGTAGAATTAAATATTGATATGCAATTAATATGTAGATCAAAGGAGTCTAAAGAAACATTTTTTTTATAATCCAACATTTGTCTGGGAGCCAGATGCAGCCATCAATAGAGCCACATCTGGCTCGCGAGCCATGGGTTCCCGACTCCTTTGTTAGAGGAATGATCGTGATGTTAGAGAGATGTTGGTGACGTAGAGGATGTTAGTAATGTTAGGGGGATGGTCGTGATGTTAGGGGGATGTTCGTGATGTTAGGGGGATGTTCGTGATGTTTAGCGGAATGCTGGTGATATTACAGATATGTGATGATTTTGGGGGATGTTGGAGATGTTAACGATGCTAGAGGTATGTTGGTGATGTTGTAATAGAATTACAGTATATCACAGAGACAAATTACTGAGGCAATGACAAAGTTAAACTAATCGAAAAAAGAAACGTAACTGAGAGAAATGTAATTGATGATAGTAAGAGAGGAGTCACATGTCCAATAGTTGATATATACACACACACTTTATTTTATGCTGACCTTATCAAGGTACAATGTTAACACACTTTATTTTATGCTGACCTTATCAAGGTACAATGTTAACACACTTTATTTTATGCTGACCTTATCAAGGTACAATGTTAACACACTTTATTTTATGCTGACCTTATCAAGGTACAATGTTAACACACTTTATTTTATGCTGACAGTATCAAGATAGAACGTCAACACACTTTATTTTATGCTGACCTTGTCACGGTAGAACATGTATAACCTTCCAGAATTGTATTTAACTACTGGAACTGTAGACATTTCGCTAGAATCATCACACGTGAAATTCAGGACACAGGGATTCGTCCTGTTAAATGACTATTGAACTTAATCATAATAAAATTCGTTCCTATATATTAAGAACGTATCTTCTTCTTCTTCTGCGTTCGTTCTCAAACTCCTACATATTAGCAGGATGTAGTCCGAAGAACGGAATGCGCTGTGTCGTGGTTTACAGCATTGCTGTGAATTCTGCGCCTTTCGGCCTGACACATCCGACTTCAGCATGGCTTTGGGTCACTGACCCTATATGGGATGGGACAGCCAACTCCATCCCATAACCTCCTTAGTCGCCTTTTACGACATGCTTGGAAGGTAAACAGTGTTGCTATTCTTTGCTCCCCATTCGGACCCCGGCAACACACGGGCATAAGAGCGTATATTAACAGACTGTCATTCAAGGGTAAACATTTTGAAAGACCAATGAACTGGTAGGAAGTAAATGATTGACTAGAGACCATTTTTCATAATAGTTTAGAAGAGGTGGAGACATAGTAACACTCCTCCCCTTTTTATATTTCTGTACCAACGAAGCATTTATATGTAAGCAAAATACGTATAAGCTGGCATCTAATGGCTCAAAAACAACACTTTAACTGACCAATGGCTCAAAAACAACACTTTAACTGACCAATGGCTCAAAAACTACACTTTAACTGACCAATGACTCAAAAACAACACTTTAACTGACCAATGGCTCAAAAACAACACTTTAACTGAAAAAATGGCTCAAAAACAACACTTTAACTGACCAATGGCTCAAAAACAACACTTTAACTGACCAATGGCTCAAAAACACTTTAACTGACCAATGGCTCAAAAACAACACTTTAACTGACCAATGGCTCAAAAACAACACTTTAACTGACCAATGGCTCAAAAACAACACTTTAACTGACCAATGGCTCAAAAACAACACTTTAACTGACCAATGGCTCAAAAACAACACTTTAACTCACCAATGGCTCAAAAACAACACTTTAACTGACCAATGGCTCAAAAACAACACTTTAACTGACCGATGGCTCAAAAACAACACTTTAACTGACCAATGCCTCAAAAACAACACTTTAACTGACCAATGGCTCAAAAACAACACTTTAACTGACCAATGGCTCAAAAACAACACTTTAACTGACCAATGGCTCAAAAACAACACTTTAACTGACCAATGGCTCAAAAACAACACTTTAACTGACCAATGGCTCAAAAACAACACTTTAACTGACCAATGGCTCAAAAACAACACTTTAACTGACCAATGGCTCAAAACAACACTTTAACTGACCAATGGCTCAAAAACAACACTTTAACTGACCAATGGCTCAAAAACAACACTTTAACTGACCAATGGCTCAAAAACAACACTTTAACTGACCAATGGCTCAAAAACAACACTTTAACTGACCAATGGCTCAAAAACACTTTAACTGACCAATGGCTCAAAAACAACACTTTAACTGACCAATGGCTCAAAAACAACACTTTAACTGACCAATGGCTCAAAAACAACACTTTAACTGACCAATGGCTCAAAAACAACACTTTAACTGACCAATGGCTCAAAAACAACACTTTAACTCACCAATGGCTCAAAAACAACACTTTAACTGACCAATGGCTCAAAAACAACACTTTAACTGACCGATGGCTCAAAAACAACACTTTAACTGACCAATGCCTCAAAAACAACACTTTAACTGACCAATGGCTCAAAAACAACACTTTAACTGACCAATGGCTCAAAAACAACACTTTAACTGACCAATGGCTCAAAAACAACACTTTAACTGACCAATGGCTCAAAAACAACACTTTAACTGACCAATGGCTCAAAAACAACACTTTAACTGACCAATGGCTCAAAAACAACACTTTAACTGACCTTATGTTTGCAGATGATGTCGCTATCTTAAACGTCGTCAGCGAACACAAGATATAACCAACAAACTATGCATACTTGCAGATCAGATTGGCTTCCAGATCAACAAATCCAGATAAAATATCATGCAAGTTACCAGGTTAACAAATGATGATGTTCGTCTGTCGTGATCGACGATGACCAAAAACTCAACCATAATAATAATAACAATAAATAATAAAATAATAAAGTTAATAGTGCGTTTTAAAATGACTAGCAAGTCCAATGCTCGCACAAAATGTTCTTTTACAGAATTGACAACAATAGAAGGTATCTGTGTGAGGTTGAGATGTTTTTTCTTTTCTACGTGTCCGCTTCTGTCTTGCAGTTTATTGTCTGAATTCTTCCGCCGCTAGTGCTCCCGTTCTAATGTTAACAAATAACATCTCAGTAAACAACCAAAGTCTCCAACTTTAATTACTTGGGTAGCTGAATGTTTGTTGACGGGGACTCAATGAAAGAAAGAAATACACGCATAGCAGTTGCAGCTAGAACATTCACTAAACTAACTATCTGGAAATCCAAAGATCTAGGAAGAAACACCAAGCTAAAGCTATTCAACTCCTGCACTGTCTTAGTATTGACGTATGGAAGTGAAAGCTGGAAATCAACTCAAGCAACAGACCAAAAATTAAACATCTTCAAAAACAAATGTCTCCGGAAACTGATGAACATAAAATGAAGCGATTTCGTCACAAAAGTTATCGGTAAAACTTTCGTATTCGCGGCTTCTAATTGTCAGACTGACTCCCTAACCCATCTAACACGGAATCCGGAACTTGTGTATACATTTAATAGAATAAGTAAACTGACTTACGGCTTCCTTGTACAGAGTTCCGTTGTAAGCGCAGTGTCTGACAGACCATCGTTGGAAGCAATCTCTATGCATATCGAGTCTCTCCTTGATAAAATTGTGTATACTTTGAGGACTGGGGTTCTTGTACACCGGATGTAAGGGTTCTTCTATCCACGTCAGCAGGCGAGAATACAACCTGCATCGGTATTCAATATGACACATTAGACTAACATTTTTAGTGTTTTTTGTTGGTTTTTGGTTGGTGTTGAACATTATATATTTGCTCAGTCTAAGTTGTAAAAACATACCAAAACTGAAGGGTAGCTTCTAAATACCGCTATACGAAGGAAGATACAGTATTGTTGACACGTAATGAGACATGATGGCATGGATACCCTGATTCTAGAGAGCAGTGACAGAAACGACCAGAAGAGGAAGACCAAGAAGATGATGGGCCAGCGACATTGACGAATGTGTGATCATATCTCTGGCCAATGCAAGCATACTTGACCAGGACGGAGAGTGGTTCAGCGTATGCACGATGACGACAACGTCCTAAAAAGACTACGTCAATTGTGTATTATCAATGTTTACTGACAATCAATCAAGTGCCAGGTGTAGACTTACATGTTTCTCCACGACTCTCTGTCTCTTGTGTTGTCAATAAGCTCGGTTGGTGAGCTTCTATCATGCCACAATACTAGTCCATCTAGCAACTTTTCTCTTTATCGTCCCCTATCTCTTCTCCCCTTGATCTTTCCAGTGGTTATTAAGTGTTCAAGCTGTGTTCTTCTCAGCACATGCCCTAGAAATTTTGATTGCCTTCCCCTAATGTTTGATATGATTGATATTTTTACGCCAGCATCAATGAGAACATCTGCACTAGTTTTCTTTGCTGTCCATGGTATTTTCAGCATTCTTCTCAGAAACCACATTCGTGTAGCCTCTAATTCGCTTTGAATTTGTTTGATTACAGTCCATGCATTAAAAAAAATTGGTTTGATATAACATCTCAGCACTCGAAGTCGGATCTACATTGATAGTCTTCCATTGCGCAAAATGGTTATAATGTTTTTGATGGTTTGTGCTGTTCGGCTCTTTATCTCACTTGAGCATCTACCTTCTGATGTTAACAGGGTTCCAAGATATTTCACTTTTTCAACTTGTGCTAACTTTGTGTCGTTAATTATTATGTTGGATCATGGTGGTGTATGTCTCTTCGAGACATTGTATTTTTTTCTTGTTTAAACTGAGGCCTTTGTTTTCACTTTCTTTCACTACTTTATATAACAGGACTTGTAGTTCCTATTCGCTTCCTGCGATCAGTACTGTGTCGTCAGCATATCTCAAGCTTGTGTTTACTGTACCAGTAGTATGTGGGTCACAGCACCATTGGCACGAAACTATCAATACATGTTTGATACAAAGATTATTACTGATTGATTATTGATTATTAGTCAAAGACATCCAATACCTGCTTACAGGTTCTCGTAGCATGATGATAATTTTCGTATTAGGGTTGAGGTGATGAATGATGTCAGCGTTGGTGTATCGTGGCTCAGTCAAACCTTGGTTGCCTTCATAACACGGCCAGTTCAGAGAACCCCACACATAGCAAGGAGTACCGTCCCCTGTTAGAGCAGCAGATGTATTGCATTTGTTAAAAAACACAAACAGTTGCCATAGTTACAGTGTAGTTGCGTTTTGGAGTTTAATTTTTGGGGTTACTATATTATATAAAATAAATAGGTAAGTTCTAAATATGTAAATAGAAAACTGTTCTGGAACATTCTTATCAATTATGAATTAAAAGAAACGGAATAAAAGAATCATTAAAACCGTGTAAGAGATATATACAAAGATCTTTAAGTGCAGTTAGAACATGTGCACGACTTGCACAAGTGGTTTTCAGTAACAACAGGAGTTAGACAGGGATGTGTGTCTTGTCACCATTCCTGCGTAATATTTTATATGGATAATAGAACCAAAAAAGTAAAAACACAACTGGACGCTTACCAATCAAGTGACCTAACCAAAAAAGTAAAAACACTACCCGACGTTACCAACCAAATGACCTAACCAAAAAAGTAAAAATACTACTAGACGCTTACCAACCAAATGACCTAACCAAAAAAGTAAAAACACTACCCGACGTTACCAATCAAATGACCTAACCAAAAAAGTAAAAATACTACTAGACGCTTACCAACCAAATGACCTAACCACAAAAGTAAAAAACACTACTGGACGCTTACCAATCAAATGACTTAACCAAAAAAATAAAAACACTACCAGACGTTACCACCCAAATGACCTAACCAAAAAAGTAAAAATACTACTAGACGCTTACCAACCAAATGACCTTACAAAAAAGTAAAAACATTACTAGACGCTTACCAATCACATGACCTAACCAAAAAAGTAAAAACACTACTAGACGCTTACCAACCAAATGACTTAACCCAAAAAGTAAAAACACTACTAGTAGACGCTTACCAACCAAATGACCTAACCAAAAAAGTAAAACACTACCAGACGTTACAATCAAATGACTTAACCAAAAAAGTAAAAATACTACTAGACGCTTACCAACCAAATGACCTAACCAAAAAAGTAAAAACACTACTAGACGCTTACCAATCAAATGACCTAACCAAAAAAGTAAAAACACTACTAGACGCTTACCAACCAAATGACCTAACCAAAAAAGTAAAAACACTACTAGACGCTTACCAATCAAATGACCTAACCAAAAAAGTAAAAACACTACTAGACGCTTACCAACCAAATGACCTAACCAAAAAAGTAAAAACACTACTAGACGCTTACCAACCAAATGACCTAACCAAAAAAGTAAAAACACTACTAGACGCTTACCAACCAAATGACCTAACCAAAAAAGTAAAAACACTACTAGACGCTTACCAACCAAATGACCTAACCAAAAAAGTAAAAACACTACTAGACGCTTACCAACCAAATGACCTAACCAAAAAAGTAAAAACACTACTAGACGCTTACCAACCAAATGACCTAACCAAAAAAGTAAAAACACTACTAGACGCTTACCAACCAAATGACCTAACCAAAAAAGTAAAAACACTACTAGACGCTTACCAACCAAATGACCTAACCAAAAAAGTAAAAACACTACTAGACGCTTACCAATCAAATGACCTAACCAAAAAAGTAAAAACACTACTAGACGCTTACCAACCAAATGACCTAACCAAAAAAGTAAAAACACTACTAGACGCTTACCAACCAAATGACCTAACCAAAAAAGTAAAAACACTACTAGACGCTTACCAACCAAATGACCTAACCAAAAAAGTAAAAACACTACTAGACGCTTACCAACCAAATGACCTAACCAAAAAAGTAAAAACACTACTAGACGCTTACCAATCAAATGACCTAACCAAAAAAGTAAAAACACTACTAGACGCTTACCAACCAAATGACCTAACCAAAAAAGTAAAAACACTACTAGACGCTTACCAACCAAATGACCTAACCAAAAAAGTAAAAACACTACTAGACGCTTACCAATCAAATGACCTAACCAAAAAAGTAAAAACACTACTAGACGCTTACCAACCAAATGACCTAACCAAAAAAGTAAAAACACTACTAGACGCTTACCAATCAAATGACCTAACCAAAAAAGTAAAAACACTACTAGACGCTTACCAACCAAATGACCTAACCAAAAAAGTAAAAACACTACTAGACGCTTACCAACCAAATGACCTAACCAAAAAAGTAAAAACACTACTAGACGCTTACCAACCAAATGACCTAACCAAAAAAGTAAAAACACTACTAGACGCTTACCAACCAAATGACCTAACCAAAAAAGTAAAAACACTACTAGACGCTTACCAACCAAATGACCTAACCAAAAAAGTAAAAACACTACTAGACGCTTACCAACCAAATGACCTAACCAAAAAAGTAAAAACACTACTAGACGCTTACCAACCAAATGACCTAACCAAAAAAGTAAAAACACTACTAGACGCTTACCAACCAAATTACCTAACCAAAAAAGTAAAAACACTACTAGACGCTTACCAACCAAATGACCTAACCAAAAAAGTAAAAACACTACTAGACGCTTACCAACCAAATGACCTAACCAAAAAAGTAAAAACACTACTAGACGCTTACCAACCAAATGACCTAACCAAAAAAGTAAAAACACTACTAGACGCTTACCAACCAAATGACCTAACCAAAAAAGTAAAAACACTACTAGACGCTTACCAACCAAATGACCTAACCAAAAAAGTAAAAACACTACTAGACGCTTACCAACCAAATGACCTAACCAAAAAAGTAAAAACACTACTAGACGCTTACCAACCAAATGACCTAACCAAAAAAGTAAAAACACTACTAGACGCTTACCAACCAAATGACCTAACCAAAAAAGTAAAAACACTACTAGACGCTTACCAACCAAATGACCTAACCAAAAAAGTAAAAACACTACTAGACGCTTACCAACCAAATGACCTAACCAAAAAAGTAAAAACACTACTAGACGCTTACCAACCAAATGACCTAACCAAAAAAGTAAAAACACTACTAGACGCTTACCAACCAAATGACCTAACCAAAAAAGTAAAAACACTACTAGACGCTTACCAACCAAATGACCTAACCAAAAAAGTAAAAACACTACTAGACGCTTACCAACCAAATGACCTAACCAAAAAAGTAAAAACACTACTAGACGCTTACCAACCAAATGACCTAACCAAAAAAGTAAAAACACTACTAGACGCTTACCAACCAAATGACCTAACCAAAAAAGTAAAAACACTACTAGACGCTTACCAACCAAATGACCTAACCAAAAAAGTAAAAACACTACTAGACGCTTACCAACCAAATGACCTAACCAAAAAAGTAAAAACACTACTAGACGCTTACCAACCAAATGACCTAACCAAAAAAGTAAAAACACTACTAGACGCTTACCAACCAAATGACCTAACCAAAAAAGTAAAAACACTACTAGACGCTTACCAACCAAATGACCTAACCAAAAAAGTAAAAACACTACTAGACGCTTACCAACCAAATGACCTAACCAAAAAAGTAAAAACACTACTAGACGCTTACCAACCAAATGACCTAACCAAAAAAGTAAAAACACTACTAGACGCTTACCAACCAAATGACCTAACCAAAAAAGTAAAAACACTACTAGACGCTTACCAACCAAATGACCTAACCAAAAAAGTAAAAATACTACTAGACGCTTACCAACCAAATGACCTAACCAAAAAAGTAAAAACACTACTAGACGCTTACCAACCAAATGACCTAACCAAAAAAGTAAAAATACTACTAGACGCTTACCAACCAAATGACCTAACCAAAAAAGTAAAACACTACCAGACGTTACAATCAAATGACTTAACCAAAAAAGTAAAAATACTACTAGACGCTTACCAACCAAATGACCTAACCAAAAAAGTAAAAACACTACTAGACGCTTACCAATCAAATGACCTAACCCAAAAAGTAAAAACACTACTAGACGCTTACCAACCAAATGACCTAACCAAAAAAGTAAAACACTACCAGACGTTACAATCAAATGACTTAACCAAAAAAGTAAAAACACTACTAGACGCTTACCAACCAAATGACCTAACTGAAATACTCTTTGCTAACGATCAGCGCATATTGCACAATTTACGAGAAGAGCTGCAAAATTATATAAATCTACTCAACGAAAGCTTCCTCAGTCACAACATGAAGATCAACACTGAAAAAATGGAAGTAATGTCTATAGGCAGAGAACCCAAAACAATCAGCATAAAGATAATTGATCTACTACTGAAACAAATGCAGGGATTTAAACATCGTGGGATCATTTTTGCAGACAAGGAAGAATAGATAAAGAAATCGAGGCACAAATTTTAAAAAGGCAAACTACATAAAGTATTCAGAGAAGAGACACATCAAAATTTCATCACAGATGTTATCAGGAAACGCCGTTGGTCATACATCAGGCATGTCCTACGGGCAGGATACATCACCAATCTCTTGAATGGATACCTACAGGCAAAAGAGCCAGGGGTAGACCAAAAGAAACACTCAGTAGAACAATACTTAGAGAAAGTAAAACAATCAATATCCATACTATTCAAGAACTGCACAGAATAGCTTTGAACAGGCAGAATTGGAGAGATCTGACCTCTGCCCTATGCGCTAACTTCAGCGCAAAAGGAAAATGAATTGAATTGAAAATATAAAGTATTAACATGAATTTTCAAATACACATCTAACCCGTTAGAAACCAAAAGACAAAGTAATGCATTCAATCTCCATGTTATCAATGTCAGACATGGTGACTAACTAAAGAACAAGAGAGAAAGCTTACTACGTGTGAAATGAGATGTTTGAGTAAAGCAGCAAACAGATCAAGAAGAGATCATGTGAGGATTGAAGAGATTACAAGAAGAGATCATGTGAGGATTGAAGAGATTACAAGAAGAGATCATGTGAGGATTGAAGAGATTACAAGAACTGTTAGAGCAACGCATATGGCTAAATATTTTGAAAAATAGAGACTGAAATGGTTTGACCACTTAATTAAAATTAACCCTAATTGGCCAGCAACAAGTGCGTACACCACGAAAATGGAAATAACAAATTGGCAGGGGAAGATCAAGAAGAAGGTGGATTGAAGGAGTTACCAACGTTCTGAGACGCCACTGTATTACTGCTTATCAATCGACCAAACTTACCATAGCCCAAAAACTGATCGTAATTTAATCCTGCGACATCGTACAGCAAAAGCAGAGATAAGACAATAAAATAGATATATAGAAATAGGCAAGTCTGTGATGCAATGTAATAAAAACAATACACATTGAAAAATATGAGAATTCTGCTTACAACTAATATCTTCCTCAACAACTACAGAGAAAGAAGATCGGTATATGTTGACAATATACATAAAAGAAATAACCAAAATTCGCATAGCGAGACATTCGTCTCATTCGATGGGAAAAGAACATAGGTCGACACGGTGAGACAATAAAAACCATTCTTGATAAGGAACCAGCATGGTAGAACTGGCGGCTTTCCCATAAGTTCTCTGTTTGGAATTCCGTCAACGATTTACGGGTAAATAAGATTAGTGTTTATTGTAGTTTCTTGTAATTTTTCCAAAGATGATGTACTGTCTCTGCTCTCGTATGTGGTCACTCCAATTTCCATCATTCTGTAAACATATAAATTGTATTTTTTTTCAATCTTCGTTAATTTGTAATGTATCATGGCCGATAATTAATAGAAAGACAATAGAAAAATAATGTCACTAGAAGCTAAAACAGACAGGCATCGACTTCTGAAATTTTGAAACTAACGAAAAACAGAGGCACGTACGGAGATACACATCCAACCTTAAATTAATGTCTGAAAACACGGCAAGAATGCACGAGCAAGACTATTTCAAATAAAAACTGTAATTTTTCATTACTACATGTTTTCCTGTAAAGGTAGGCTTTCTATTCATTTTCCTTTTACGCTGAAGTTAGCGCATAGGGCAGAGGTCAGATCTCTCCAATTATGTCCGTTCAAAGCTATTCTGTGCAGTTCTTGAATAGTATGAATATTGGTTGTTTTGTTTTCTCTAAGTATTGTTCTTCTGAGTGTTTCTTTTGGTCTATCCCTTGCTCTTTTGCCTGTAGGTATCCATTAAAGAGATTGGTGGCGTATTATGTTGGTGTCTGCGCGTAGGACATGCCCGATGTAGGACCAACGGCGTTTTCTGATAACATCTGTGATGAAATTTTGATGTGTCTTTTCTCTGATTTGATCATTCGATTTGAAGACATTTGTTCTCGAAACTCAGTAAATTCTTTTCTGAAGATAAAGAGCTTTTCCAGCTCTCACATCCATATGATAGCACCTGAATAACGCAGGAATTAAATAAGCGCATTTTCGGGCTTTCTATGGGCTGTGGAAATAAAGGCTGCTTTGCCATAGCAGACGCCGCGACATGTACAGGAAGAACTTTGAATAAACCTCCGAAAGAAAAAATCTTGTCCCAAACGTGTATTGAACCCTGGACCACAAGGGTCTGAGAACGGCGATCTAACCACACAAACTGTAATCATGTAATAGAAATGTGAATAATAATATAACTGTCTTTTAACCTGTCAATATTGTCGTTAGACATACCTAAAGTAAGTGGTAGGTCATACATACATTCAGTGGTAGGTCATACATAGGTCAGTGGTAGGTATTTCAACTAAATCACGATTTTGCTAAGTATATTTCTTTAAACACATTGAATATTCCAGAGAATTGGTTACTAAACACAATAACAAAAAGAAAACTACGCCTGTTTGGTCATATAAAGAGACATAGCTGTTTAGAAAGACAAATAATGGAGGGAAGAGTACCTGGGAAGAGGTGAAAGGGCAGACCAAGAAGACGATGGACTGACGACATTAAAGATAACATGAATACATCGCTAGAAAATGCAAGCCACATCGCCCAAGACAGAGAGAAGTTCAGAGAGTTCATTGGGAAGACAACGTTCTGGAAGGAATACGTCACATGACACACACATACGTCACATGACAAATATTTCTTTACAATTTAAATTGGTAACATATCCTGTACACGACTTAGCTATCAAGTCAGCATTGGTTGGCTATGGTGATTTTCTAGGCAATATAAATACGTTCAGTTGTTTGCCATATCTTTCTGAACGGTCCGGATGCACAATTGCCTGTGGTTAGTCTTACAAATATCGAGCCACAAAACATGCCATAGCCCGCAAACAATCGATCGTCATTCAATTCTGCTACGCCTTACAGCAAAAGAATAACAGAATTACAATAGATTGATAAATATATAGATAGATCGATCGATAAATTAATATATGGATAGATAGATAAATAAATAGATAAATATATGGATAGATCGATAGATAAATTGATAAATATATGGATTATTATTTCCAAAAATTGATAAATATATGGATAGATCGATAGATAAATACACAGATAAATAGTGTTCTGGTATGTTTGTTAATTTAGTTCTTACAAATTCTCACATGTTTGATAATAATACTCAAGTGGGAAACAGGCAATGCAAATTTACTGAACACGACTAACACACTATCATTGTCGGATGTTTACATGAAATAATAAACACAACAACACACAGGATATAATCATATAAATAACAATACACGGGACATTGTTATTTGTATTATTACATTCTGTGTTTTGTTGTATATATTATTTCACGTACGCATCCGACAGTGATATTCGTCTTTCAGTAACACTTCCTTACCTGTTTCCCACGTGAGTACTATTTACATAATGTTTTACTAGCAGTATTACCTTTTATTGATTGTCACATGTTTGATAAACCAAACTATTTATTTCAGTTTTAAAATGTAAACAAGTGATCGTGTAACAAACAAACCTAATATTTTCCTGCTGAACCCATTCATATTTATTTCCGATTGAATCGTTGAAGACAGTCCTGCAAATATGTCTGTATAATTTTCAACAAGTCCTGAAACAGTATATAAACAGTGAAGTTAGAAACGTATTCTAAATATTGTAGTACTTTTGTTTTTTTCTCCATTGGTTCTCAAACTTTTTCCCACCTGATCTCTCTTGTAGAAATGATGTTCCAACTAGATTTCCAGTAGGATGTAATCCAGAAAATGGAAACTGTTGAGTATTTTCGTATAACAAAGGCTTCTATTTCTGTTCTCCTGTACACGAAAGTCATTTTTACACCACATAAAGGATCTAATGTGATAAACAGAAATACAGACGGACAGAATGAAATGGTGCTGGTTTCCGTTGCGATCTGGACGAAAGAAATAATTAAATAGCCTCGATTTGTTTGAACTTAGTTGGAATTAAGATTTCCAGTGTTCATGGAGTCATTTTCCGTAGCTGTGTCAAGGTTACTGAAATAATTCGCTGTTCTCCATACATCCAGCAATAGTTGAAGATCAATGTGTGGTGCCTACACATTCAACAATAGTTTAAGACCGATGTGTGGTGCCTTCACATTCAACAATAGTTGAAGATCAATGTGTGGTGCCTACACATTCAACAATAGTTTAAGACCGATGTGTGGTGCCTACACATTCAACAATAGTTGAAGATCAATGTGTGGTGCCTACACATTCGACAATAGTTGAAGATCGATGTGTGGTGCCTACACATTCAACAATAGTTGAAGATCAATGTGTTGTGCCTACACATTCAACAATAGTTGAAGATCGATGTGTGGTGCCTACACATTCAACAATAGTTGAAGATCGATGTGTGGTGCCTACAAATTCAACAATAGTTGAAGATCGATGTGTGGTGCCTACACATTCAACAATAGTTGAAGATCAATGTTTGGTCTGCTGTGGAACTGGCAGCTGCACCAAAACTGCACTATATAAAACGATCATCATACCATCGCTATGGCTATACATGAAAAACGTGGACGCTAACAACAGAATGCAAAAGGAAACTTGTTACAACAGAAATGACTTGTCTACGCAGAATCCTCGAAGTAACAATAAGAGACAGAATCAGAAACTAAAACATCAGATGACTAACAAATACAATCCCATCAGATTACGCCAGAAGATAACAGATTAACTTGTTTTCGCATGCTTCCATACTACCATCAGACAGTGTCCCTCAGTATTCCCCCTCTCCACTCACAAAAAAAAAACACCCAAAACCATCACTATACAGATACAATGGAACACAAAGCCAGAGGCAGACCTTGCAGACGATGGATTACAGAAATAAAAGTGTCAGGAAAAACAAACATATATGAAGCAGACACAAAAAAGTCATCTCCAGAAACTACTACATTGACGCTACAAGGCATAAAGTGGTATAATACGTGAAAAAAACCACGTTGAGAAACCTCTCGTTGTGACACGCGTGGGTAGTTTTAGACCTTCTTTCTGTCGATAGATAAAAATAAGGCTCCCAGATGAAAGAATGTTTATACCAATTTGTTAGAACTTAAAAAAAAGTCTTTGGATTACCACATACTACATCCTGCTAATCTGCAGGAGTTTAAGAACGAACACAGAAGAAGAAGAACTGTACATTGAACATATTCAGATATACTCAGTTATTTAAAACATATATAGATGTATAAGCGGACAGATGGATAGTAGATAAAGTATACTTCTTCTGCTGCGTTCAGCATGTGGTCATGCTATACCGTCAGACCTGTCATCAAGACGAAGTCCACTGTCTTCTCCAGGTCAGAGCGGCTGCCCCATAGCTTTTGCCTCAAGTCTGTATCCTCTGGCCAGGTCTGCTGTCTCTGCTATTTGTATGTTGGGCAGTCCTGAAGTATGTGTTCCGGAGTCTGGGTTCCGGATCCACATGGAGATTCATCTGTGTATGAGATCATTAATCGATAAAGGTGACCCAACAGTCTGCCGTGGCCTGTTCTAAGGCAAAATATTGTGGTCTGTTGATATCTCTGGAGGAGATGTATTGCATCATGTTCGTATTCCCCTTCCGTTTCTTTCTTCGACTTTGCTGAGTATGTGTTCCGGATTATTGTTTTTACTTCTCCGTAAGACAGAGGGTGTCTGTGTTACTCTATTTCACTTCCTGCTTTTGACAGAGCATCCGCTTTCTCATTTCCCATGATTCCACAGTGTGATGGTATCCACTGAAAGGCAATAGCTGTTGATTTTTGGATCTGTCTTAGCTCATGTCTGATGCTGTACAGAAGGCTTTCGTTTCTGTTGCTCTGGATTGATTCCAGTAGGGATCTGCAATCTGTGAATATGGCTATCTTCTTTGGTCTTGGCAGCCCTGATTCGGTGAAGGCTTTCAGTGCTTGATGAAGTGCAACTGCTTCTGCTCTAAAATTAGAGGAGTATTTCCCGGTTGGAAAAGCTTTTGATATTGTCTTCCCATCTTTGAGTCTTATAAAAATTACACCTCCTCCATTCCTTACTGCTCCTTCTGCCGATCCATCTGTGTAGACATGTGTCCAATCCTTGGGATTGTATTTTATTTCTATCATCTCCAGTGTCAATGCTTTTAGTTGAGGTGGAGTTTGGTATTCCTTATTAATTATTCCAAGAACCTGTGTTATTATGAAGATTCTGGAGACTATTGCCTGGCTCTTCAAAGTCCGTTAGTGTTTCCATTTCATTTGGGAGGTTTGTGAGGATTTCTTTATGTTGGTCATGGATATCTTCAGAGATGTGACAGAAGCTGGTTCTCTTCAACCTGCTTGTGGTTGATCTAGAAATTTGCGCATACATCGGATGGTTTAGCATGCGCTTAATTTTTTCCCTTTGAACAAGCACTCTTTCTTCTCTTCTGTCATCCAGTGGGCGGATGTTTGCATGTTTTTCCATTGCTAGGATTGGAGTGGTTTTCATTCCTCCAGAGATAAGTCGAAGTCCTGCATTTTGTACTTTAGATAGGTGATTAGTATTTGTTTTTGATGCTGATGCCTAGGCTGTCATTCCATATTCTACTACAGGTCTGACTGTACCCATGTAGACTTTTCGGAGAATATTTCCATTTGCTCCCCAGCTTGTTCCTGCAAGTTTCTTCATCAAGGATAGCCTCCTGGTTGCTTTTTGCTCGGTGTTTATTAGGTGTGGTTTCCAGGTGAGTCGCTTGACTAGTGTGACCCCTAGATATGTAGGGTTCTCCACATGTGCTAGCTCACTTCCATTTATTTTAAGATTTGCTTTTTCTTGGTGGTTTGAAAGTGAGAAGATGGTTGTCACCGTTTTGGAGAGGTTGATCTGGACTCCCCAGTCAGATGCCCATTCACTTAAGGTGTCAAGTGCTGTCTGCATTCTGTTTTTTGCAGTGGATAGGTTTCCTGCCGCACTCCAGGCAGTAAAGTCATCTGCATGAAGAGCCTTTGAAATATGATGTGTAAGATTTCCTCTGCTACCGCACTGCAAGAGTAAAAGTAGATGGTAAACTAAGCAAACGTGTTACTCTCCAACAAGGAGTACCCCAAGGAGGAGTGATTTCTCCTACCCTCTTCCTAGTATTCATCAATGATATAAAGTATACAATTAATCAGAAAGACAGGCATAGGCGAAGCCATGTTAGCAGACAGATACTTACTGTTATCTTCAAAAAATCGTCTGTAATCAAACCAATGTTTCTCCTTATGACCAACTTGAAGTAGATCCGGGTGAAGTATTATTTTATTGAAGAGATCAGAGGTGCCACATTTACTAAAGCCAACTAGATAGAAATATGGCAAACATCGTAACACACCGTTGTCCTTCCAACAAGGGTTCTTGCTCTGTGTGAGGTACGTAAAGGGACCCTGTTGGTGGTATAGAATATATATGTACAACATAGATACACACGTATACAAACCCGCACATGAAGGATAGGAGGAGCTGAACATTTTTAACCACCTCCAAGGTGGTTTAACATAATATTTATCACTACATGAAAGGTTTAACCACCTGTAATATATGTACCATGATATATAGCACTACATGAAAGGTTTAACCACATGTAATGTGGTTTAACATGATATTTATAACATGAAAGGTTTCTAACATGAAAGGTTTAACCACTAACAAGATATATAGCATGATATACAGCACTAAATGAAAGGTTTAACCACATGTAAGACATGTAACATGATATAGCACTACATGAAAGGTTTAACTACATGTAAGACATGTAACATGATATAGCACTACATGAAAGGTTTAACTACATGTAAGACATGTAACATGATATAGCAGTGCATAAAAAGTTTAACGACGTGTAAGATATGTAACATGATATTTAGCACTACGTGAAAGGTTTAACTACCTTTAAGACATGTAACATTATATATCAGTGCATAAAAGGTTTAACTACCTGTAAGACATGTAACATGATATAGCAGTTCATAAAAGGTTTAACTACCTGTATGGCATGTAACATGATATTTAGCACTACATGAAAGGTTTAACGACCTGTATGGCATGTAACATGATATTTAGCACTACATGAAAAGTTTAACGACCTGTAAGGCATGTAACATGATATTTAGCACTACATGAAAGGTTTAACGACCTGTAAGGCATGTAACATGATATTTAGCACTACATGAAACCCTGCATATATATATATATTTATAATATTAGAATGGTAATACAATCTCTTTAGCAGTGAACAGTGAGCATACCTATAGAGGTATACGATCTCAAGGTTGCCAAAGGAAGCGCTACAAGGACTCGTTAAAGGACTCACTGAAAGCCTTTGAAATAGACCACGATACATGGGAAGAACTTGCACAAAATAGATCTACATGGCGTTCTAAAATAAAAAAGAGCGCATCATCTTGTGAAAAGAAGAGAAATGCAGCAGCTCAACAGCGGAGAGCAGCTAGAAAGTCACGGATAGACCAAGATCCGTCTACAGTCGTCATTCCATGGCCAAACTGTCCAAGGACATTTACAGCTCGAATAGGGCTCATTAGCCATCTACGAACTCATAATCAAGGACATTACTAAAATTGAATTTTTAAAAGTCGATGTAACAAATGGTCATCATCATCATGTGATGGACGAACAACAACAAGAGGTATTACTAGACAGCACACACATCTCTAGGAGGTCGAGGCGGCAGGTTTGCCTGAACCACTGTTTATGATGGTTACAGCTCTGATATAATCAAATTAATTGCAAGTGCGCGGTGAGCAGAGATTACCTCTTCATAAGTTGTTTTTTTTTAACATCAGGGTTTGCCAGAAAATCGAATTAAAGCATATCAGATTTCTGCATAATTTTAATGTAAAAAATTAAATCAATATTCGTTAAATAAGATACACGTGAGAAATTAATAAAGGCTCTTCATCATCATCATCATCATGTGATATATTCTTTCCAGAACGTAGTCTTTCCTATTGATCTCTTGAATTCTCCGCGGTCTTGAGCAAGTTTCCCTGCATCTTCCAGTGACATGCGCAGGCATTCTTGAATGTCTTTTGTCCAACGGCGTTTTGGTCGGTCTTTGCCCCTGTTGCCTTCTATCATCCCCTCTAGTAACACTCTCTCCATGCCATCGTGTCTCTTAATATGACCGAAAAATACTAGCTTTTTCTTTAATATGGTTTTCAGAAGCCAGCCTGGACGTTAATTGTTCGTAACACCTCCTGGTTTGTTTTCTTCGCTGTCCATGGTATTCTCAAAACTCTTCTGTAACACTTTAATTCAAATGATGTTATTCTCTTGGCCACTGTTTTATTTAGAGTCAATGCTTCACATCCATATGTCGCCAAAGGAAATACACATGTTCGTAGTAAACACAATTTGGTTCTTATGTTAGTACCTTGCCATAGTTTCTTTATCTGTTTTATTTTTGCCAGCGCCATTGCCGTTCTTCTCTTGATCTCCACTGCGCAGTCCCCCGCATTGTTTATATTAGTTCCTAAATAATCAAAATATGTAATCAAAAGTCTCTTACATGTCAATAAGTACACCTGGAGGTAGCGAAACGTTGCAAACTTGTTTAGTTCGGTCATGGGGTGAAGCATTATTCCCTTTCCAAAACTATCCTGCAGGAAACAGTTGAGGACGGAAGAAGAAGAAGCGGAAGAAGAAGACAAAAGAATGTATGGAATGGTAATGTTAAAGATATAACATGATTCTCCACACTTATTATATACAAGGAACTGGGAACAGAGAGGCATAGCGGGTTTTTTGTTTTGGTATTTTCCGAATTCCAGAGTGGCAACCCTTCTGATGAATGAGTTGTGGGTTTGATTAAAAATAAAAATATTTAAAATGGTTTATAATCATCATCAAGTGCCGTGTACACAACGAAGTTTGGCTGCAATAGACCTCCAAAATCACCTCTATCTTTTTTTTCTTTTGGAGCACTCTGCTAGACTGTAACATGTCCATCTTGTGATGTTACTCTCCCACTTGTATCTCTGCCTACCACTTGCTCGCTTCCCTTCGAGTTTACCCTCAAGTAAGGTCTTCAACAAGGTGTCATAATCAGACATAGTAGACAGTATTTTAATCTGTCCAAAATATTTAATTGCTTGATCTTAATTTCTCTTAATAATTATTTCTTCATATTAAGTGTTGTTAGAACTTCTTTGTTCGTTTTCTTCTCTTTCCATCATTTTCTCCCTATTTTTTAATATATCCACATCTCAAAAGCACCAATTCTGGCTTCTAATTATTTGTTTATTGTCCATGTTTCTTGTTTCTTAACCATGCATTAATATAGAATAGATTTAGCATTTTAAAATTCTCATTTTTAGCTTGTATGTAATTTGTTCAGATGCTTTTATTGTCCTCATGTCATTGAAATTGATTTTAGCTATTCATATTCTCCTTTTAACTTCTGTTTCACATTTGCCATTATTTGTTGTTATGTATCCAATATAGTGATAATGTTCTTACTACTAGGTAGGTAGTTAATGAGTTTTCCTCTCTTGTGGAGAGGCGTGCCCATTTCAACCAGCAGACAACAAAGTCCAATTAGGTTATATCAGGACACTACCATCAAATATTAGATGTAACAAAGACCCCGATGTTTTTTATTTATTTATTTTTTTATTATCTATTATTATTTTTTATTTTATTATTTTTATTATTATTTTTTTACTACTTGTTGTAGTTTCCATGTATATTTATGTTTAGCACCTGTTCTTCTGTGGCTTTGCTGGTTATCCTGGCGTTTAGTTAAAATGCTTAAAGTCTAATAAATAAAGTATATACAAATGTATGTGATGTAAACTATTAATAGAAAGAAATACGTACCAAGAAGGGGGGTAACTTACCAAGAAGAGGGGTAACTTAACAAGAAGGGGGTAACTTACTAAGAAGGGGGTAACTTACCTAGAAGGGGGGTAACTTACCAAGAAGGGGGGTAACTTACCAAGAAGGGGGGGGGGTAACTTACCAAGAAGGGGGGTAACTTACCAAGAAGGGCTCAATCCGGGGACAAAAATTATAATCATCGTTCATCTTATTCGTCTCCATCCAGCCTTCTATATGTCGCAAAGCGCGATAACTGTGCGAAGTTGTGCTCGTAGATTTTACTGGTATATTATCAGCCCTTGGTATGGGAATTCCTTTCCCATTTCCATTTCCGAAAGTATCTTCTGCTTGTGGGTCGCCAGATTTTGACTTGACTTTGAATGAATCAATTGATGCAGATACTTTGTGTAATGGGATATTACTGTGAACCAGAGGTAAAAACCAAATAATGCTAAATAATACAAGTAAATGCATCATTATAAAAATAGATAGCTCTATATCTTTAAGTAATGGTGGTTCGTGTACATTATTGTGTGTACGAAATTTATATAGACAACGAGTTACCGAGTCTGAAATGAAAGCAAACAATAATGATAATGTGATCTGGCATAAATGTGGTAAGAGGCAACTAAGGAAATCTGCGATTAGAATTGGCTACCAAATTCTGTTATCGGCTCCGTAGTGGCGAGGTACATGAAACTTCTTAGGCGGTTAGAGTCCATATTCAATTATATAGTCATGTGGACTCATCGATTATCATCCTTACAAAGTGACGCTATTTTACTTTTTCCGTGATTTTCAGTGGCTGTTGACACGAGGTATTATCATGTGACATATTCTTTCCAGAACGTGGTCTTCCTTCTGGATTCTCTAAACGCCCCGCGATTCTGGACAAGTTGACCTGCCGCAGCTAGAGACATATTTAAACAATCTGATATATCACTGCATCCTCATCGTCTTGGGCGCCCTCTTCCCGTTAACTCTATCTTACGCTATTAATATTTTCACGCTGTTATGTCACCTTATATTACCCCCCCCCCCCCCAAAAAAAAATAATAATTAATTGTTTTCTTGTTTAGATGTTGTTAAGAAGCCAGCCCTCTTCGACGTTTATTGATCTTAACACTTCTTGATTTGTCTTTCTAGCTGTCCATTGTATGCCTACAAATATTATGTGATACACAAAATAGCGAATGAAAAATGACGGGAAAAGCCAAATATCGTTATTTTTTTTTAAAGGATCAATCTCGAGCGACTTTATAATTGGCAATGAATCGGCTAAGGTAACAAGTTCAATTTTCACAGCAGGCAGTTGTGCATCCGAGATATAAAAAATAGGTAGGTATGTTACCAAAATAAAACATAAAACAACTTAACAACGAATGTCTGTCCCTGTATCTCGTTGTTAAGTTATTTTATGTTTTATTTTGGTAACACACCTACCTATTTTTGTATATCTTGACATTTTGCCCAGTGTTACCCCAGCCACCTACTTCCTGTCTAGGGTTGTTACCCTACACTGGAAGATTTATCCCTTAGTTGTGCACCCGAACCGTTCATAAATATCAACAACAACCGACACACCACAAATATTAATTAAAGATCACTGCAATAAAAAGTGTAGCGTTGATCACTACGCCCTAAATAGGATGTAGCGATAATAAGTACATTTTCTAAAAATAAACTTTACCAAAACAGTTCATAAAATGACATACTGGGCCTGCAGATTTATTAGAACAATACCGGTATTAGCACAGTGTACCGTACCTTCAAGCAGATGAGATCACACGGAGCAACATAATTGGTTAGTGAGATTAATAACAAAAGAAGAGCTGCACTAGAAGAATCGATCTCCCACAAATCTCTGTCATTGTTTTCTGTGTGTATCTAGTAGTTTCAGTTCTCCTGCCGATAGTTCTAGGTGTAAGTAAAGTAAAGTAACCCATAACATTTATTAATGCCGTAGTGGTGTGAGATGTTAGTGATCTCACATTTCAGTGGCTCTGCAGATGAGGGCGGTAGCCATATCCTCTCCCTCGCAATCTTTACTTCAAGGATTAATCCTGTACCCATTTAAGGCTGGGTCGACACGGAAGCCGTTGCGATCTGAAAAACATATCCGCCTCAACTGGGGAATGAACCCAGGACCACTCATATGCGCAGCCAGTGCGCTAACAAATGCGCTACGTGGCTCCCTAAGGTGTGGGTCTTGGTGTGTTTCTCATAAATGTTGTTTTTCGTTAACATTTTACGAATATTATTGCTATTCTTATGAATATCAACCTTGTTTAATTGTCTCTTAGCATATGAATGGCAAGTCAGAATTACTTCTCTTCGCTTCTATCGAACTGCATAAATACACGGATAAATTTAGTTTGACAGTTTTGTACAAATATTTTTTAAATATTTTCTTAGATTTCTTACCACTTTTTTGTTACAACTTGATCTATCTGAGTATTGTTATTGAGATAACCGGACAACTTGATCTATCTGAGTATTGTTATTGAGATAACCGGACAACTTGATCTATCTGAGTATTGTTATTGAGATAACCGGACAACTTGATCTATCTGAGTATTGTTATTGAGATAACCGGACAACTTGATCTATCTGAGTATTGTTATTGAGATAACCGGACAACTTGATCTATCTGAGTATTGTTATTGAGATAACCGGACAACTTGATCTATCTGAGTATTGTTATTGAGATAACCGGACAACTTGATCTATCTGGATGTTTTTATATGGAGATATCTGGACAATTTCATCTATCTGTATATTTTTTAGGAGATAACTGGACAACATGATCTATCTTGATGTTTTTATAGAGATGTCTGGACAAGTCTATTCATTTGGGTAGTTTTTTGTGTGGAGTTAACTAGAAAACCTGATCTGTCTGGGTAGTTGTTTGTAAATAACTGGATATTTTTATTTATAAATTACATTAAAATATATACTATTTGATTATTATGTAAACATCTGCAGGACTAGTCCATTCTAATATTAGGTACTAAGATCGCAGTCCAACTCCCGTTTTCGTTCTTGTTTTTCATTACTGCCTAACTACGTATTTTTTGGTTAATTGATCTAAATATTATATAAATAAATAATCAATAATTAATTGAAATAATCATTTTTTGGGTTAAGGTTGGTTATGTTTTACAGTACCATAAATGTAATTATACTTAAATTAATAAATGATAAACATATACTGATAAACATAGGCAATACAATAATCACACAGGAAGGCACTTATTTGCGCAACGGAGGTTTGACTGTGATCAGAGTACCTAATATTATTTTTGTTCATTCTCTGTTTGTCCTGCTTTTTTACTTGGTAAACAATTTTTGTTGAAACGTCGATTCACTGCATTTTTCAAACTGTTAATTACGTATATTGTTCATTTGATTTAGTCTGTTTGTGAACTGTAAGACTTCTTATTTCGTGTGTTCAGTTAATAGCTATCATACAACATATGTCAAACATAGTTCAAACATCCTATTTCTTAGATAAATACTTACTCAGAGGGACCTTTGACATCAGAGTACCTGGTAGAGACACGTAGAGCTTGTGATAGCTTTACACCGTGCAAATACACCAATGTCATGGAACCAGAGATGAAAAAAAACAATGCTACCTTGATATATTTGCGTTTTATCCGAGCCATTAGATTGTTGATGATCCTAATTTCTTTTTACCATCTGTCATGAAAAGAAATGATTGTCAATACCCGAAGTAAAGTAACGTTAAGCAGTCTGATTCTGACCACATCAGTCGTAGAGTAATATTGGTTATAGAAAAATAAAATAAGGTATAACATCAAATTTTATCTGCAGCGACAATGAAAAACGTTGTTATTTATATAAAACAAAATTTATGGTATTATGTGTGTAATTTATAATCAACTTGACAGCATCGGAAAGACCAATTAACAAACAAGTTTCTGAATGTCCAATTAACAAATACGTTTCTGAATGTCCAATTAACAAATACGTTTCTGAATGTCCAATTAACAAATAAGTTTCTGAATGTCCAATTAACAAATACGTTTCTGAATGTCCAATTAACAAATAAGTTTCTGAATGTCCAATTAACAAATAAGCTTCTGAATGTCCAACTTACGCACAAGTTGAATGCTCAATTAGCAAACAAGCTTCCGAAAGATAATTGGACATTCAGTAGCTTGTTTGTTAACACGGAGTTATAATTAACAGGCTTCGAAAAGACCAATTAACTTCTTCTTCTGCAATCAATTATAATACATCCAGTTCGATATGGGTCATGTATAGAACTTGGGGAAGACCAAATAACAAACAAGCTTCGGAAAGACCGATTAACAAACAAACTATTAACTGTCACAACCACATGTGACCTGCGATAGCTGATATCTACGCATGTTTGAAACCTCACTAACAGATACTCACAAAATGCTAGAAATTACTCACCAAATATAATCCCAGAAACACGATGTTATATAATCGTATCTCAAACTTCAAGGCAATACACGGTATGTAATCATAATTCAGGAACTGGATAATGAATTTGTCACAAATTAATTCAAGATTAACAATATCTGATATTTTGGTATCGATACCAAACGCAGCATATCACGTCTGGTTAGAAAGTAAAAATAAATCAATTGAGATTATATCCACGTTTCACCGTAACTATACAATTGATTATATCGTTGTTTACCAAAATCATTATTGCTAATCCTCTCTCACACAAACAAATAGAGGTCTGAATATGCTTCAGAAATATATATATGCGCATATGTCACACACACTAATAAGGTTCTACATATAAGTTAGACATATATATCAACACACGTAAGACACACAGAGACACTGAATAGACGTGGGCAACACAATTGAATCCTCTGTGTTGTGATAACAATGACGGTAGAAAAGGAAGTGGTTTGAAGTATTACTGATTATAAACATAAACATACAAACAACAAAACACAAGGGCAGTTTTCTGTAATGTCAATCATTTTTTATAGTCTATGTCGTATGGCATTGGTCATCATGTCTACCAACAGTCTTCTGTCTCGAGTACTGACAATTATTTCTCGCAGTCCACGGAGTGTGATCTGTCTCGAGTACTGACAATTATTTCTCGCAGTCCACGGAGTGTGATCTGTCTCGAGTACTGACAATTATTTCTCGTAGTCCACGGAGTGTGATCTGTCTCGAGTACTGACAATTATTTCTCGCAGTCCACGGAGTGTGGTCTGTCTCGAGTACTGACAATTATTTCTCGCAGTCCACGGAGTGTGATCTGTCTCGAGTACTGACAATTATTTCTCGTAGTCCACGGGGTGTGGTCTGTCTCGAGTACTGACAATTATTTCTCGTAGTCCACGGAGTGTGGTCTGTCTCGAGTACTGACAATTATTTCTCGTAGTCCACGGGGTGTGGTCTGTCTCGAGTACTGACAATTATTTCTCGTAGTCCACGGAGTGTGGTCTGTCTCGAGTACTGACAATTATTTCTTATAGTCCACGGAGTGTGGTATGTCTCGAGTACTGACAATTATTTCTCGTAGTCCACGGAGTATGGTCTGTCTCGAGTACTGAAAATTATTTCTTATAGTCCATGGAGTGTGGTCTGTCTCGAGTACTGACAATTATTTCTTATAGTCCACGGAGTGTGGTCTATCTCGAGTACTGACAATTATTTCTCGTAGTCCACGGAGTGTGGTCTATCTCGAGTACTGACAATTATTTCTTATAGTCCACGGAGTGTGGTCTATCTCGAGTACTGACAAAAAATTATTTCTCGTAGTCCACGGAGTGTGGTCTATCTCGAGTACTGACAATTATTTCTTATAGTCCACGGAGTGTGGTCTGTCTCGAGTACTGACAATTATTTCTCGTAGTCCACGGAGTGTGGTCTACCTCGAGTACTGACAATTATTTCTTATAGTCCATGTAGTTTGTGACCAAGTCCGCAGATAAAGATTGGGGTGTTTAACCCCCCCCTCTCGCATAAGGAATACAGAACGTGATATTTATTACTAGGAAGTTAGTGAATACTCTTGAAAAGGCCCCCCCCCCACCCCGCATGAAAAATGTTTCATAATTAAGCTCTCTAAATATCGAATTAAAATAAAATTACTCACAAAATAATCAAATGATCTAGTTTCAAGTAACCTTATCGAATAATCTTTTGTTTCAGGTAACCCTTATCGAATAACTTTTGTTTCAAGTAACCTTATCGAATAATCCTTTGTTTCAGGTAACCCTTATCGAATAACCTTTGTTTCAAGTAACCTTATCGAATAATCTTTTGTTTCAGGTAACCCTTATCGAATAACTTTTGTTTCAAGTAACCTTATCGAATAATCATTTGTTTCAGGTAACCCTTATCGAATAACTTTTGTTTCAAGTAACCTTATCGAATAATCCTTTGTTTCAGGTAACCCTTATCGAATAACTTTTGTTTCAAGTAACCTTATCGAATAATCCTTTGTTTCAGGTAACCCTTATCGAATGATCTTTTTTCTTTATGTTTTAGATAAACTCCCACCCCCGCACTCACAGATTACGTATCTACGACCCTGTGTGTGACCATGGTACAATGTCTGTCCACAATTTTTTTGTTTCGTGTCCTGTCAATAATTTATTTCCACGCTGTGTGGTACTAGTTATCATCTACCCACAACTTTCTCTCTTGTGTACTGTCAATTATTTTCAATACCACTATTCACCCATGCCACAATGCCAAGTTGTCCAGCATCATCATCTACTTTTCTTCTACTGATCTGTTGTCTTCTTCTACTTCTTCTCGTTCGGAGTTTGACATGTCTACACAGCAAGTCCTGTTGTCGAGATGTGATCTACTTTTTCACTTCTCGATGTCTCCAATAATTTGGATCGTCTTCTATGTGAGTCAGCAGCTTGCTTTTTGAATTATAATCTTTCATTAATTTTTCTTTCTTTCTTTCTTCTTCTTTCCTTCCTCTTTTACCCTTTACGGGTGTCGAGAGAGATACAATGTTCTTGTTCTCGCTTTTTTGGCAGCTTCAGATAATGTTATGTGTTGTTCGTGTAATGTCTTTTTGATGTTGTCTATCCATCGTACTCTAGGTTTACCCTTGGCTCTTCTTTCTGCTTCTCCTCTCTTCGTATGTGCTTTATAAACTAATGAATCACACGGCATTCTTTTAAGATGACGGAACCATTGTATCTGTTGGTTTTGTATGTATTGTAGAATTCACATGACACAGATGTTTTAATGTTAGAACATGTTACAGTGAAATCAAGAATCCTCTCATTAGATAACTAGATAGATCCATGTGTTTAATGTTAGAACATGTTACAGTGAAATCAGGAATCCTCTCACGGAATACAGATAGATCCCAGTGTTTAATGTTAGAACATGTTACAGTGAAATCAAGAATCCTCTCATTAGATAACTAGATAGATCCATGTGTTTAATGTTAGAACATGTTACAGTGAAATCAAGAATCCTCTCATTAGATAACTAGATAGATCAATGTGTTTAATGTTAGAACATGTTACAGTGAAATCAGGAATCCTCTCACGGAATACAGATAGATCACAGTGTTTAATGTTAGAACATGTTACAGTGAAATCAAGAATCCTCTCATTAGATAACTAGATAGATCCATGTGTTTAATGTTAGAACATGTTACAGTGAAATAAGGAATTCTCTCACGGAATAGAGATAAATCCATGTGCTTAATGTTAGAACATGTTACAGTGAAATCAAGAATCCTCTCATTAGATAACTAGATAGATCCATGTGTTTAATGTTAGAACATGTTACAGTGAAATAAGGAATTCTCTCACGGAATAGAGATAGATCCATGTGCTTAATGTTAGAACATGTTACAGTGAAATCAGGAATCCTCTCACGGGATAACTAGATAGATTCCAGTGTTTATTGTTAGACACATTACAGTGAAATCAGGAATCCTCTCACGGGATAACTAGATAGATCCCTGTGTTTAATGTTAGAACATGTTACAGTTGTAACTAGGAATCCTTCAATAAGAGCATTCGTTTTTAGCCAATTTATTTTCTAAACTAACATTTTTCAAAATCTCAATTAGACTTTTATGTAGTCTGTACACTACGTATTCATAAACTACGTAACATCTGGACGTCAAACACACTAAGAAACACCACACAACTCAGGTTGTTTAACTCCAATATTATACCTATTCTATCATATGGATGCGAAAATTGGAAAGCCACAGATAAGACACTAAACACCTTTGAAAACAAATGCCTACGTACCATTCTGAACGTTAAGTGGCGTGACTTTAAATCTAACACTACTATAAGAGAGGAAAGCAAACACACCTATATATCTTCCTTCATTAGTCAAAGGCGTTGGACTTACATCGGCCATGTTCTCAGAATGAACAGCATAAGAATTCCCCAGCAGTCACTATATTGGGTGCCACCCGGAGTAAGAAGAAGAGGGAGACCTAGAGAAACTCTACGAAGAACTATTAATAGAGAAGGCATGTCAATAAACCTAAACAATACCCAAGAACTGAAAGACCTGGCAACACATAGACAGAAATGGTAGCTATGGTTTCTGCCCTATGCGCCGCATTTGGCCCTGGAGGAAAATAACATAACATAACATAACATAACATACTACGTATAACTAACATCGGTTATTACATAAATATTTTGTCTGTACGAAACGAGTTGTTATAATTTATCTAGCTATAAACCCGTAAACCGACAGAGTCGCAGTACCACATTGGATACTTCAGCACACAGAATCCTTCAGCGATTTTGTCTTCAACGATGCGAATGAGTGAGGACAATTCTTGTCCGATCCATTCGCCAATGTTGTCATTCCGTTTTTATTTGTCCTCTTCTGCTTCTTCCGCCTTCGACGGTTCCAAGAAGAAGTGGGTTTGTTTTTTGGACAAGGAATCATGTCTGCTTGCATATTCAAACTATGCTAGTTTTCGTCGATACAAGACATTTTCAACGTTTCGAAGCATTAGGTCTTTCTCAAGAATATATAAAACAAAATGCGAAAAACAATGTTACCACCACAGAGGTACTAGATACACTGCTGACATGTAAACAATACAAAGCTCAAGATGACTTATGGGCTTTCATGTTTACATGTCATTGATGTGTCTAGTGCCTCTGTGGTGGTAACATTGTTTTTATTGTTTCCATTGTTTTTTACAGTTTGTTTTATATATTCTTGAGGGAGACCTAACGGTTCGAAACGTTGAAAATGTCTTGCGTATTGTAATGTGTATGTTTTCGTGTTTACACCTCATAACCCCTTAGTCTTAGTGATACTCCGTCTGCTTTGTTCAAGTGAAACATCAAAAACCTGTGTTCTAGGTAAGTACTACTGTTTCACGCCTGAAAGCTTTGGTTACATTTTGTTGTCATGGGATTGGATTTATAGGTAGGCCAGCTGCTATAGATTTTATGATCATCCATTCTCTTCTGGAGACACTCCAATTGCAACACTATCTACCCAATATTTGTAAATGACTTTATCTCCTTGCCAGCAGTCATCCACTCACTGCCTGTTCCTACTTCCTCAAGCACCAGACATGGATAGAACGAATTCAACACAGCTGTCGTATAATGCAAGGACAGAGTAATGATGTTTCTGTTCCAGTACAGCTGTTGTTTGATACACTGGTGATGTCTATGTTTCTGAACAGCTATTACATTATAAAAGGCTGGAATGATGATGTCTGATTTAGTACAAATTTTATTTGATACAAGGATAGAATGATGAAGTCTATGTTTTTTGGCCGAGAGGTTAGAACGCTAGTCTCACACGAGTGAGGTCTAGAGTTCGATCTCCGGTAAGGACTGGGTTTTTTTCTGTCGGAGGGTAAATTAAAAAAAAAACTCACCCTGTACATGACGTGGTGACAGCAAGAGCATGCAGCCTTTATCACACAGCTATACAATCCCCTCCAGGCAACGCATGAACTGGTAAAATGCAGTATTGACAGTTTTTTAAATGTTTTACCATCTTTAATTTGATACACGGATAGAATGACACAGTCTATGTTTAAGCATCTTTCATTTGATACAAGGATATAATAACGAAGTCTATATTTTAGCACAGCCTTCATTTGATAAAAGGATAGAATGATTATGTCTGTTTCAGCACAGTTGTATTTGATATATGTACTATGATAGAATGATTATGTCTGTTTCAGCACAGTGGTATTTGATATATGTACTATGATAGAATGATTATGTCTGTTTCAGCACAGTGGTATTTGATATATGTACTATGATAGAATGATTATGTCTGTTTCAGCACAGTGGTATTTGATATATGTACTATGATAGAATGATTATGTCTGTTTCAGCACAGTGGTATTTGATATATGTACTATGATAGAATGATTATGTCTGTTTCAGCACAGTGGTATTTGATATATGTACTATGATAGAATGATTATGTCTGTTTCAGCACAGTGGTATTTGATATATGTACTATGATATAATGATTATGTCTGTTTCAGCACAGTGGTATTTGATATATGTACTATGATAGAATGATTATGTCTGTTTCAGTACAGTGGTATTTGATATATGTACTATGATATAATGATTATGTCTGTTTCAGCACAGTGGTATTTGATATATGTACTATGATAGAATGATTATGTCTATGTTTCAGCACAGTGGTATTTGATATATGTACTATGATAGAATGATTATATCTATGTTTCAGCACAACTATAGATTACCTAAATGAATACATCACTCATTTGTTGAACAATTGTTCTATTATCCCATTCGGTGGCTAGGATTCTTCATTAGACGCCAGCATCGCCCGTGTGTTACCGGGGCACGAAAGGGGAGCAAAGAATAGCAACACTGTTTACCTTCCAAGCATGTCGTAAAAGGCGACTAAGGAGGTTATGGTATGGAGTTGGCTGTCCCATCACATATAGGGTCAGTGACCCAAAGCCATGCTGAAGTCGGATGTGTCAGGCCAAAAGGCGCACATATCGCAGCAATGCTGTAAACCATGTCACAACGCATTCCGTTCTCCTGACTACATCCTGCTAATCTGCAGGAGTTTGAGAACGAACGCAGAAGAAGAAGAAGACGCCAGCATCATTGCACACCGGACATTCCCATTTAGTACTCTCCTCTCTTTTCCAGTAACTATTTAAGAGTACGCAGACTCAATCACATGTTAATTATGTGATTTTTCCAGAGGACAAAACTTCTCCCCTCATCCCTGTTTCTGTCATAACATGTGCACGTTATCACCTTCAGTGTTATCTTCTTCTTTCATCCCTGTTTCTGTCATAACATGTGTACGTTATCACCACCAGTAACATCGTCTTCACTCTGTAGTAAATCAATGACTACCTATATTAGGTTAGTCATATTTCTTTTCAATAATGTGCCATCAACCATAGCATTGCCCGCCAATGAGTCTGCTCGTTCGTTGCCTCTGATCCCTGCATGCACATGGCTGTATATATCTATAAAACAATTTGAACAACCGATTTGTTCAGTAGCGTGATCAATTCCCTTCTTACAATACACTTCATTCTTACGCATCATGCTTGGGGAGTCAGAGTATCACCGTGTAATTATACAGTTTAGTCATCAACCTACCCAAAGCCGCTGCTACCGCTTCTATTTCCATGCTCAATGTTGTAGATGCGTAAGCAAAAATCCTCAGTGCTGGGGAACACCTAACAATGTTAGCAGATGTTGAGAATAAGCAGATGGTATCTGGAGTACTGTCCTGCTATTCATGTAGGCAATACAACGTCATCCGCACTAATTCATTTTTCTGTTGACTAAGCCATCTGTGTGTATGGTTGTGTCTTGTGGTTTTGAGTGCAGCTGGACAAATTCTTGCACAGTCACGACTCCCTTCCTGATACTTGTCCATTTTCTACACACCTTCCAGGGTGTTTTCTCTCTTCTCTAATATTACATTAACTGGAGACTCTTTTTTCTCTCTGACCACCTCCGCCCATTCACTGATTTCGGAGGACTGCACCATTCAGAGAACGTAGCATTGCATATTATGGTGTGCAACCAGATGAGCTCCAGCTCTGACAATGGTCCTAGCTGCCAATATTATGTGGTGCCCTGGTTATGAAAGGGTGACACACAAAGTGCAGCGAATTGCAACGCTGTGCAGATGATACAATTTCCGGAGAGTACCCAGAATCATGTTGTCCTGAATAATTGGAGAGCTTCCTTTAATGGCAGGAAATGCATAACTGACTGTTCCAACCATCGTGACCATGTGGAGAGCATCCGTGTATGGTGAGAAATTTACAACTCCTCTCGTCCAGTGACCATGGCCTAGAACGGATTGCTATGGACACCTTTGACTGCTCCACCCATCCAGTGACCATGGCCTAGAACGGATTGCTATGGACACCTTTGACTGCTCCACCCATCCAGTGACCATGGCCTAGAACGGATTGCTAAGGAGACCTCTGACTGCTCCACCCATCCAGTGACCATGGCCTAGAACGGATTGCTAAGGACACCTTTGACTGCTCCACCCATCCAGTGACCATGGTCTAGATCGGGTTGCTATGGACACCTGACTGCTCCACCCATCCAGTGACCATGGTCTAGATCGGGTTGCTATGGATACCTCTGACTGCTCCACCCACCCAGTGACCAAGGTCTAGATCGGGTTGCTATGGACACCTCTTACAGGAATGTATAGTTCAGACCTGAAGCTTATGACTAAAACTCTGTATGGTCATCAGGTAACATTTCCTGGTCATGATGTAGTTGTCATCACAGCCTCTCGAAACTTCTGTCGATCTTGAGCTAGTCTTACTGCTTCTGTTACTGTCATGTTCAGGAGTCTTTAATGTCTTGTGTCCATCTTCTTCTTTGTCTGCCTCTTGTTCGTCTCCCTGGCATCATCCCCTCCATTACTATCTTCTCTGTCATGGCGTCTGATATTGCTAAAATATTGAAGTTTTCTGGAAAGAACCATGCTGTTTATCCAGTTTTATTTTACGTTCATCTCTCCCTCAGGATGGCTATATTTACAATCTTTTTGGTCTATGGTATTCTGAGGATTTTTCAGTAACATTTTGTTTCAAATTATGCTATTTTATTTTTCACCTTGTTAGTGATTGTACAGGATTCACACCCATTTATTGTCACTGGGAATATGAAAGCTCCAAGGAATGTTACTGTCGTTGTTGTCCAGCAGCTATGGCATATGCTGTTCATCTGTATCAGCTTCTTTGACGCAATAGTCAACCTTCTTCTGACTTCGTCATAGCAATCACCGTTACTGTTCATAAGAGAGCCAGTTTATTGTTTTTTTAATTCACTATTGTTAATACTGATTGAGAACTTTCTAGTGGTTTTGTCGCTTGACATAATCTTGGTCTTGTTTCCATTAAGAAATCGGTTTTGTTTTCCACTATTTTCTTTAATGGAGTTTATGAGATGTTGGAGACCTGCTTGACTGTGTGCCAATAATGTTGTATCATCAACCAATCTTAGTTCTGGTATCTCGTAACCTCCGATGTTGAGTGGGTCGAAGTAATTTCTCTGTTTATCATTTCTTACATTCCTCATTGTGTTCTCTGCATAAATATTGAATAGATATGGTGATAGGACACATCCTTGTCTGACTCCTTTTTCTACGCTGAACTAATCAGATGTTTTACTATTTACTCTCACGGCTGCTTGCTGGTCTTGATATAATGTTGTTATGATGCGGATTAGATGTAGCGGGAAACTCATGTCCTTCACGATATTCCAAACTTTTTGATGTTGTACACAATCGAATGCTTTGGTGTAATCAATAAAGTATGCGTAGATGTCATTTCACTCTCTGCATTGCTCTATGGTGTTCTGCATATTGAAAATATGGTCTCTGGTGCCTCTGCCCTGCCTGCATCTGCTTCATTTAACTCTTCCAGCTTATGCTGTGATATTCTGTAGTACTCTGCATGTTGAATGGAAAAATGCCATAAAACTACATAGAATGTACCCATTCTGTTAGGGTTACCGTAATTGTCAGATGGAAAAAGAGGACGTTTCGACGTGCGCCTTTAAATCCAGTGCACCCTTATTGTAGGATTGCCATAATTGTCAGATGGAAAAAGAGGATACGCAAAATTTTCATACAATATGGCCAATATTAAATGTTGCACAAATAAAATTACAGTTAAACTACATAAAATATTGTTCTTATTTAATTATAAACTTGTATTAATCACGTGTTAACTGAGTTTTGGCATTTTTTAAATCTTATTTTTTAAAATTTAAGTTAAATCTTCAATTAAAAAATTAATTAATTATTATCACTAAAGAACTCGCGTTACCGTCTGCTATGCGAAATGCGTTCTGTTTACGACAAATTGAAAATGGCTATCGGAACCAGAAGTTCTGATGGGTAATGTTAATATTGAGCTAAATATAGCTGGCGTTCATTGTTTATTTCACTATACATAATAGATTAAAGTATTACTCTCCCACTTATATCTCTGCCTACCTCTTGCTCTCTTCCCTTTGACTATACCCTCAAGTAAGGTCTTCAATAAGCTGCCATGTCTTTTAATGTGTCCAAAGTATTTTATTTGCCTGAATAAAAGAACTCACTGAAAGCCTTTGAAATAGACCACGATACATGGGAAGAACTTGCACAAAATAGATCTACATGGCGTTCTAAAATAAAAAAGAGCGCATCATCTTGTGAAAAGAATAGAAATGCAGCAGCTCAACAGCGGAGAGCAGCTAGAAAGTCACGGATAGACCAAGAATCTCTACAGTTCTTCATTTCCAGTTATCTTTTATCCAGAATTATAAAATGCTACATCTATTCTATATTAATGTATGACTCAGAAACGTGGACACTAAATAAACGATTAGAAGACAGAATTGATGCCTTTGAGATGTGGGTATATAAAAGAATAGGGAGAACATCATGGAAAGAGAAGAAAACGAATAAAGAGGTGCTAAAAACACTTAATATGAAGAAAGAATTACTAAGAGAAATAAAGGTCAGGCAAATTAAATATTTTGGACATATTAAATGGCATGACACCTTATTGAAGATCTTAAGGGTAAAATCAAAGGGAAGTGAGCAAGAGGTAGACAAGTGGGAGAATAACATCACAATAAGGACAGGTTATAGTCTAGCAGAGTGCACCACCAAAACAAGAGACAGGGGATGTTGGAGATCTGTTGCAGCCAACCTTTGTTGCGGAGACGGTACTTGATGATGATGTATCTAGATAATTCAAGCTGAGAATGAACATACAGAAAATGTCCAAAAATCTCCTTTAAGAAAAAAAAACTATTACCAGAACACCCAACAATCACAATCACTCTTTATTGCACTACCCAACAGTTATAAAACAGTTCAACTTGGCTACTAATGGGTACTCGACATACCAGTTTTAGATAATGAACAACAACCAGCTTTGCTAGCACACTTTCCCTTTAAGATGTATCTGATAATCAAAAATTGGAATCTTATAATAAAAGAAACAATTCAATGCAATACACAAAGTTATCTCAAGAACATACTGCAATACCAAAATACATTTCATTTCTACCTACAAATGTAATTACGAGATATGTTTAGAAATGATAACATCAGACAGATAACAATACCAGTATTGGAACACATCAAGAGACAACAGTTCAAGTGGTTTTAACACATTTCCAGACTACCAACAGACAGAATGCCACAAATGAACTTGACACATAGACTATGGCTATATAAAGCCAGAGGCAGACCATGTAAAAGATAGATCACAGAAATTAAAGAAGCCACAGGAACAATTTTACAAACAGCACACAAGAAGGTCATCTCCAGAGAACTTTTCCACCTCTGACGCAGCAAGGCAAACAAGGGCCACAGAGTATAGATAGAATGTAATTATGAGTTAAGAGACATTAAAGTACAAGACTGAATGAGGTACTGGTATGTCATGGATGACAGGTGTTGAGAAGATGATGATGTTGAAATAATCCCTTTAGCTGTGAGCAGGTAGTTCTTAGCCTTTCTGACAAAATCCCAGGTACTTCTCACTCAGTTGTGTAACTGAGGCAACACTCGGATTCATTGTCTCTAAGGCATATACGTGAAAGAGGAGGGAGTGTGTTATGGATAGAGAGCATGCCCCTGTGGCCACACAGGCTGAGATGGATTCAATCCTGAGCTAGAAGACTATGCCCCTGTGGCCACACAGGCTGAGATGATTCAATCCTGAACTAGAAGACCATGCCCCTGTGGCCACACAGGCTGAAATGATTCAATCCTGAACTAGAAGACCATGCCCCGTGGCCACACAGGCTGAAATGATTCAATCCTGAACTAGAAGACCATGCCCCGTGGCCACACAGGCTGAAATGATTCAATCCTGAACTAGAAGACCATGCCCCTGTGGCCACACAGGCTGAAATGATTCAATCCTGAACTAGAAGACCATGCCCCTGTGGCCACACAGGCTGAGAAGATGATTGCCCAAATGATCTGTGACAACATATTCAAAGGGGAAAAATGCTGAGAATTAAAGAGGAACTGTTATGTTATCAAAAATTCATCATCACGATTGGCTGAGAATACAGGAAGTGGTGCAATGGTAAAATTGACCTAGAGGTCAAATAATTAATATCTGATGGCACCATTGTCTTTTTTTTCATGTTCCTTCATTTATATAAGTCTTTTTTTGTTCATTTTATGTTCAACTTTCTTCATTTCCTTTTTATATTAAAGTTTGTTCAGTTTGAAAAGATAAAACAATAGAACTATGTATTTTGTGTATTTATCATGTCAGAATCGTTTCTGAGAACAGCGTTGAGAGATCCAGTGGGAGTTGAAGAATGAATACAGACAAAATTGACTGTACAAAATGCTACCAAAAATGCTGGATATGGAGCTGTGATAAAATACCCGAACACTGACCCAGAAGACTACCCAAAATTGTTTGACTCATGCAGAGATATCTGTTCCATGCGGAGATATCTGTTTCATGCGAAGATATCTGCTCTAACTATACATCAGAGATAATAGCAATCGAGAAAGTTCTGAATCGAATTATTGTGGACTTTGAGAACGGAACTACTCCACCTGAAGACATAGTCATCTTCTCCGACTCAAAATCAGCACTCCAAGTCTTGGAGACCAAAAAAACACCCCCTGATTGCAATATCAACAGACAAATTGACCAGCTGTCCACATCATATGGTGCAGAAGTCAACCTCTAATGGATACATGGCCATACCAGAGTCCTTGGAAACGAAATGGCTGATAAATTAGCTAAGAGAGGTGCTGCTTCCCCCCAGTTTTCCCCAAAAACTCCCTACAAACATGCAAACAAATCCTAAAAAACAACTACAGATAAGAATGGTTACAACAGTGGTCCAGCTCAAAGACTGGACGCTCACTATATGAACACCAACAGAAACCCAACGGATCCTCTGAAACAACTAGAGCGAGCAAACCAGAGTCTCACATTCCAACTAAATCACATTCGTTAATAAACACCTGAACAGAATAAACCCATTACACGAACCAAATTGCAGACACAAGAAGAGACTGTTGAACACCTACTACTGCAGTGCCCAAAACTAACAGACATCTGACAAGAACTATTACCACCACTTCCAGCTATACACAACACACTCTACACAACTGCACCACAACTGAAGAAAACCTGTGCATTCGCCAGAAGGGAGCGAAAGGAATTGAATCATCATTCCGCCGAAGACGGATGTGTCTGGCCATTGGGGGCAACGCATTTCCATTCCCTGGACTACATTCTGCTGCAAATCTAATAGGGCCATGGTCCTGCTACAAGAGAAATTCGTCAGGAGTTTGAGAATGAACACTGAAGAAGAAGAATCATCATCATCATGTATTTTGTGTATTTATCATGTCAGAATCGTTTCTGAGAACAGAGGCGAGAGTTCCAGTAGGAGCTGAAGAATGAATACAGACAAAATTGACTCCAATTATGGGAATGGAGGTCAAGGTAATTGCAACTGATTTAAATGAGTTTCTGAAATTTCGGCCTTCTTGTGTCAGACTCTCAAATCAACAAAATTAAAATGGTTGGTCACAACATGAATGCATTGAAATATATTAGAGTTTCACACATGTAAGGAATTCTATGGATATTTTCTTATAACCTTGTTAGAGTTTAGGAACTGAAAGTTGGTCACAACATGAATGGATGGAAGTATATTAGAGTTTCACACATGTAAGGAATTCTATGGATATTCTCTTCTAACCTTGCTAGAGTTTAGGAACTGAAAGGCTGACAAATTGACTTCATGAGCTCCTGTTGACAGGGCAGATGACTATGACAGGAGGAACATATTGAACTCTCTCTGTATATGCTTCTTAAACAAGTATATTCCGCAGGATGGATGTGTCGGGCCATTGGCACAAATAGAACGGCGACACAATGCATTTCCATTCTCTGGACTACACCCTGCTGGAAATCTAATAGAACCACGGTCTTGCAACAAAGGAGATCCAGCGGGAGTTTGAGAATGAACGCTGAAGAAGAAGAAACAAGGATATGGTGGTGAATAGGATGATAGGAGATGGCAAGAAGAACTCTTGGAACGACATCTGTGGTCAAATATATTGAAAAACAAAGACTCAAATGGTTGGGCAATTTAATGAGAATGAACCCTTATGGGCCAGAGGCAAGAGCTAACAACATGAAAATCGAAACAGCAAAATACAGAGGAGGACCAAGAAGAAGGTGGATTGAATGAGTTACCAACATTCTGAGATGTCATAATATTGCTGCATATGAAGCGAGTAAATGTGTCATACCCCAAAAACCAATTGTCATTTAATCCCGAGACACCCAACAACAAAAGCAGAGAAAAGACAACAGATAGATATTGATTCACAGATTTCTCATTGCAGTGAAAAGTCATAAAATTTTGTTCTGAGTTAAGACTGCAGGTTATAATCAGCTCACTCTGGACAAGTCCATGGGTGCTTCAATCCCTCTTTCAGTAAATCCATCAATGTAGTTGTTGAAGGTTTCTTGATATATCTATTATGTTTCTCTTGACATAAAAGATTCAATATTTTTGTTCTATGATGTATAACACAATCATCTAATTGTAATCAAATGTAATCATTGATGTCACAACATAGAACATGTGAATAACAAGACCAGGAGATCAAATAAAATTATGAAAATGAGCAATCATAAATTGTGGATTACAGAAATATATATGCTAAAATGCATAAGAAAAATAGCAATATTTTATGAGCAGAACAAACAAAAAAATGTAATTATTAATTAAAATAATGGAATACAAAAATAAAAATGAAATCTATAAATTTCATAAAAATTCTGAATGCATTACAAGAAATAAATCTTGAAAAGAAAATGATGCAACAAAAACTGTGGAATGTGTGGTACAACAGAAGGATCTAACAAGCACTATATCAGGGTTGCCATATTGGATATTTCATGACTAAATTTTTTTTAGAAATTTGGCATTTGAAATTTTACTACTCGTAAAATGTATGTTTGTGTCTTCCTTGTATGTTTAATGAAATTTTTAAAATATGCATTTCTGCATATTTTCTTGAAACTGAAGAAAAGGTCTGGTTATGCCTACAAATAATTTTGTTGCTGGTAGAAATGTTTCTCTTGTTGTGTTTGCATAGAATGCAATGTAATGTCATAGATGAAGTTTCTAGAATTGTGAATTAATTATGTTATCTATCATGTTTTCTGTAGTTTTTGGACACAATTTCAGGATTAACACATAACTCACCAGCAATCCAGAGCGTATTTATCCACCATTAACACATTGCTCACCAGCAATCTAGAGCGTATTTATCCACCATTAACACATTGCTCACCAGCAATCCAGAGCGTATTTATCCACCATTAACACATTGCTCACCAGCAATCCAGAGCGTATTTATCCACCATTAACACATTGCTCACCAGCAATCCAGAGCGTATTTATCCACCATTAACACATTGCTCACCAGCAATCCAGAGCGTATTTATCCACCATTAACACATTGCTCACCAGCAATCCAGAGCGTATTTATCCACCATTAACACATTGCTCACCAGCAATCCAGAGCGTATTTATCCACCATTATTGAGGGTGCATGCAAAATTGTATACATTGACATCATCATCTTTAAAAATCCATATTTTCTTCAGCGTTCATTCTCAAACTCCAGCTGGTTCTCTCTTGTAGCAGGACCATGGTCCTATTAGATTTCCAGCAGGATGTAGTCCAGAGAATGGAAATACGTTGTGCCGCCATTTTATTTGCGCCAATGGCCCAACACATCCGTCTTTGGTGGAAAAAAAATCCCTATAAAATTGATCTGGCACGAGAGAGCCTTGAAAACTTTCTGTGTGTTGTATTGACTGTTTGCACTTTCTGAATAAATTTGAAAGCCCTGGAGCTATTTCAAGCGCAAAATGCTACTTATCATAATGCTAGGCCTAGATTTACATTAATTTCTATATATAATACAATATTACCTTCGAAATCTCCGATATTTCATGATAAAAACTCATCTACGATGTCTATATCAGTATTCCACATGCGCCACCATTTTTACACATAATTTCCCAGAAACACTATTTTTAGTAACATTATTGCAATGGGTATTGCCGTATTTCTGATCTATCACAGCGTTTTCGATGATTGTCAAAATTGGTCACCAAGGTTCTATAACGGATTTTCGACAGTCGTCGAAATGGGTCAGGAAAGTGTTACGATTTTTCAAACTGAAACACAGAACTGACAGCAGACAGGCACTGTGGGATTTATATGATGCTGTTTTCAAAACGAACCCTACAACCCTGACGGGTTAACGGGTTGTGATGATAGTTATTGATGTACACAAGTATGAAAAAGTCTCAGCTAAAATCTAGCCATAAATAACTTCAGGTGCCTTCTTCCCATAATAGATCAACTGTAACAGACCTCAATCGCTTCCTATGCCTCAGGACATCTGTATTTTATAAAACTGTTAAAGACCCACAAATTAATTTTTCCTTCAAAATTATGTCTTATTATTCAAGTTTGCCTAATCCTCTCTATAATCTCCTCTCTCGTTATTAGCCTAATCCTTTCAGCAATCTCCTCTCTGGTTATTAACCGACATAACTGCACTCCAGGCAGACCACCAATTGGTGCTAAGTCTTCCCTAGCAGATGATGAAGGATATACATACTGATGGTTCTTGTGTCACACCGCTTAAACATTCTTCTTATTCCTCCCTGCATGCGCTCAGTTCTACTACTACTACCACACTTAATATCAAATTCGTCATATCTAAGCCATGATGTTTCATAAATTGCGGTCTCTGCATCTGGCAGGTGCTCATGAAGCAATTTCAACACATCTCCTTATCCAATATCAGCGTCCTGTCTATTGGTGACTGAGATGCAAGTCTGTCCGCTCTTTCAAGGCTTCAAACATCGGCATATTCTGGACAATAAATCCATGTTATCCACTGGAAATTGGATGTATACCTGTAGATGCCATCCACTCATATCGATATCAGCCATTTTGGGTCTTTTACAGAATGGACTGGGAGTCTGACAGGGAATGAGGTCCTAGAGAGCCATTTGAGAACAGCAGTGGCAGCCTCCTGGATGTAGTTATTCCATATGCTCCGTTATTCTACCAACAATTCTGATCCAATAAATGACCACAAGACATTGATCTATTGTTCTATCTTTTTCAATCATTATATTTTCATTTATAATGTTCTAGAACTTCCAAGGTTACCATGCCAACAATTTGAAGTCTTTAACAAATAATAAGGATCAAAAATAGAACCAAATTTAATATAAAAAGGAAATGAACAAAGTTTAACAGAAAAAGGAACAGAAAAAAAGCTTAATATAAAAGAATGAACAGAAAAAAAACGTAATTAAAATGAAGGAACAGAAAAAAAGCCTAATATAAATGAAGGAACAGAAAAAAGACTAATACAGTAAAATCCCATTATAACAACTAAGTCAGTGTAGATGAAATATGTAATTAATAACAGAAATTCACAATATACACTACACAAAATAAAGAATTAATATAATTTAGGATTTTGAAAAGTTGAAAAAATAGGACAATTTGTTATAAAATAAAAGGAAACGCTATTAGGGATTCCACTGTATTAAAAAAAAAGTAACAGAACAAAGCCTAATATAAAAAAAGAGTAGACCATAGTTTAATTTTGTTAAAAGGAACAGAAAAAAATTTAATATTAAACAGGAGTAGAACAAAGTCAAATATAAAACTAAACATATACAACAGTGTCTCCACTTTGCTTGTTCAACACATTTTATACAAATATATATTTCAGAAAATATGCTCAGACAAAACACAAATAGATAGCTTCAATGCAAAAAGCTAAACAGACTTTTGGCAAGAAACAAATAATTACTATTCTTATTAATATTTATATTGAACTGATGAAAATAAAAATGAGCACATATCTGGCCAGTTTTACAGTATGCCCTGGGAATTACTTTGAACAGAGAGAGAGAAATCACTAGAGAGTATCTGGGGTTAAATTCTCTCATTTGCACTATTGTAACAGAGTATTTTTGAAATTTTCCATTGATTATTTGGACTTTGAACAAGGAAGATGGAAGTTTTACGGATGTGGTTCTGTTCCATGAAGAAGGAAGTGAGTTTGAGAAACAAAGCAGAAATAAATAAGGGCATATCAAGAGTTAACATGTACGCCAAGAGTTAACAGGTACATCAAGATTTAACAAGTACATCAAGAGTTAAAAGGTACACCAAGAGTACACCAACATGTATGTCAAGACTAACAGATAAGCCAAGAGTTAACAGTTACGTTAAGAGTTAAAAGGTATGTCAAGTGCTAAGAGATATGCCAAGGGTTAAGTATTTAAAAAAAAAATATACATGACCAGATATTATTGTTAGTTTCATCTCATTTTGGTAGTGATTATATAGCATGATGAGGAAGTACTACAAAAGAAAACAGGAACTGACTGCAATTGTTTCTAATTATTTTTTTAAATTGCGAACTTCCCTTGCATTCCAGGGGAATACTGAAGGGGATGTTGTCTTGCCTGGTTGGTCAATTTAATTTTTGTTTATGTCTCCTGGCTCACAGGGGAAATTGAAAGGACCTTCAGTAATTGGTGGTGGATTCTGATGAGACTTAGAGCCTGACATCGCTCCTGCCTGGTGGCAGGGAGGTTATAGAAGGAGCATCAAGGCAGTTTGTGAAAATATGCCATGTAGACATATCAGGCCTATGGTTGCATGGTATCATGGTTGCTGGTGCATTTTTTTACCTGGAACCTCTAACAGCAACATCTGTTCTTTCATGGTAAAGCCTGTGATCTTAGTTGTTGTGATGACCAAGCCACGTCAAGCGACCCCCCCCCAAGCCTTGCAACCAAGCAAAGTGATGTTTCCAAACTCTGTTTATGGAACGGAGCCTCTTAACCATGTTAAGGAGTTAGCATTGATAGGGACTGGCTGTAATAATTGTTCAGACTATCAAACCTGAAGAGAAACATCAGTGGGTTAAGAAGATAGGGTAGAAGAGCAAGGCTGTAGATATATCTTCAATGGAGGAGGGGGGTACCTAAAGTAAGATAAAGGTCATTCATCCACGATTCTCTTTTAAAAAAAAGATTTTAACTCCATTATCTACTGGCCTGCAGAGATGCATAATCACATAATTTTAGATATGCATGATCACATGACATAGATATGCATGATCACATGACTTAGAGATGCATGATCACATGACTTAGAGATGCATGATCACATGATTTTAGCGATGCATGATTTCATCTCCAAATGCCATAAGATTATCTAAACTGAAGAAGAATGACAACTGAAGACAGGATGCAAAGGAGAGACATGATTAGATGATTATATTGTCAGTCGTCTGTAGTCTACATAATCTAAGAAATGAACCCATTTAACGCAGGCAATAATTAAAATAATAACAAATAGGAGACTTCATTTTTGTTCTAATGGCCATAACGGGTGTTCAATCATTGTGCATGATAGGTACACTCAAAATTAGTTGAATATTGATTGCTTACACTGGAGAAATAAAAATATGGTTTCAGTTTACATATTAAGTTAGTAATTATTATCTTAAGAAGATGTATTTTTCCAGTGGTGCAGACATGGTTAATGCCATCAGCAATGAAAGATAAAATAGCATTTGAAATGAAATGTTATAGAAAAGTCCTAAATATATATGATAATAAGACCCATAACCCATCAGGATGACCATATTGGAGACAGCACAAAAAGCCCTCCAAATACCTCTGTCTTTAGCCATTCAGATAAATGTGGAAAATCATGCCCAGATCACTTCTTGATATTGTCAATCCAGGATTTTATTTAGCACATCTTCTCCTTCTACCCTCGACTGTTCCTTGCGAAATAATTTTAGAAAGTGAGTCATGTTTCATTACATATCCAAAACAAACATGCTTATGCTAATTCACAACAGCCAAATGTGGTTCTTGATAACCTACAAATGTTTGTTGTACTCATCAAACCCATAGCCCTTCAGTGTCGTAAGGGTGCGACTCTGGAAACATCAACACAAAAATTTCATCATGCCTCTTTGTTATCAGTTCTTTGTGTAGGTGTGGAGAATCTTAATCCTGTCCAATCTTTAATATTATCAATCCATACTTTCCTCGTACCTCATCTTCTTCTTTCACCTTCAACTGTTCCCTGCAAGATATTTTTGGAAAGAAAGTTGTGTGGCTAAACCACACAAGTTTGTGACACCTCACCACTGCCATAAGATGTTCTTGACATTTCTGTGCTTGAAGAGGTTTGCTTGGTGGTGACCATCTCCTCTCCAAGTATCCTTGCTACAGCAATTTGCGTGCTTGTTATGAATATATTTGTCTTATGTCCTATATAACTGAGTGTATAGATGTGATTTACACGGATGAATCGGTCATCCACCACCAGGGGTGTGCATGGGCCTCTACTACCAGATGACATGGAAGAATGGCACACAAAGCCAGTGGGGCCTTATCACAATAAGCAGTCTAACAGTAAAAGAGTTTGCCATAACTACATGTACTACACAAGCTAGAATTGCAAGCTTTTTTTCCACCTTTATCACAATAAGCAGTCTAACAGTAAAAGAGTTTGCCATAACTACATGTACTACACAAGCTAGAATTGCAAGCTTTTTTTCCACCTTTATCACAATAAGCAGTCTAACAGTAAAAGAGTTTGCCATAACTACATGTACTACACAAGCTAGAATTGCAAGCTTTTTTCCACCTTTATCACAATAAGCAGTATATCAACAATCACAATAAGAGTGAAAGTGTTTGTCTTAATTCATGTACTAAACAGGCTGGAATTGCAAGCCTATTCTCATGTGTGCAAACTCAGTACTCATTGAATATGATTCAGAAAGTCAAAACAGATGATGTACATAGGGGATGGGTGGAGTCATTAGATAGCTAAAATGTGGGTCTCACTGTAGATAAATCACTCTTATCTTTGTCCCCGGACACATGAGTATGGAGGGAAATGAAGGGGCCAACAAATTACCTTGCCACGATAATAGATGGTCAGCCTATGAACTGAGCAGACATACTCTGTGCTTCGTGTGAGTCTGTGTCAGAGGATTTTGAGATACTGGACATGCCAATATTAAAAATGCCCAATTTGAGAGTGAGAATAGACGTGGCCCATAGAGACCAACTAACAAAGATTTTAAAAAGAGCAGTGAACCAACATTGAACCGGAACCATCAGCCGCTATACTGAGAGATTTACTGAGGCAGAAATCTGAGTACTTATGGTAATGTCCAGTGTGCAGAGGATAATCAACATACCTAATAACTGAATTCAACAGATCCCTGCCGACATTTATAATCAAAAGCCTGAATCCTTCTTTCTATGTCTGCAATTGGTGTCCATCTATGTTTTCACATCCATACAAAAGATGTGTTTAGCACTAGCCATCTGTACAGATTGATCTGTACATGTAGTATTTCAATGACCAGATATTTACTTGGTGGTGTCCACCTCCTCTCTGGCTTATCGGCAAACAAAAAATGGTATTCTTAAGAATATCATGGACAGAAAGACAATTCAACACAGATGTCCATAAAGAACTGAACATAGAAGAAGAATGGCTCCTCAAAGCTATCAAAAAGAGCAAGCTAACATATTTTGGACACATAAAAAGACACAATGGTTTAGAAAGATTAATCATGGTTCCAACAAAGAGAACAAGAGGCAGACAAAGAATATGACAGACACATGGTATCAACATTCTGAACTCGACACTAGAAGAGGCTAGACAGTTTGCACAGAACTAGGCAACTTACAGAGTGACAGTGAGGGCAACATTCTACCAAAGACATGTCACATAGATGATTATCAGCTATTGAATTGACATTGTAACACTTCATGCAGATGCATTTTCCTTTAGTAAATGTTCAAGTGTATGAATTCTGATGATCTGTGCAGTTAGATTGAACTCATTTCTCATATCGCACAGTAATTCAAGCTACCCTTGATATCACAGTATTGATGGTCACCATTTTTTGTGTCCTCATACAATAGAGCATCTGTCAACAACTTCATCCCTTTCAGTTCCCTGTGGAACATAGGACTGCAGCTGTTCTCCAACAATTTCTGTGATATGTCGGCTTATCTAATTGTGATACTAGGCTCCAATTGATGTGGCCTCTTCATCCGCTTTTTCTACAGGTGTTTCCCAGTTGTCCGTCCTTTTAATGCAGAGTCACAGGTGATGGGAATAGGACTAGATGTGCCATCACTACCAATGGGTTAACACATCTGATAGAAGAATGATGAGATAGCTGACCCTGAAGTGTGTGCTGTGCTTTTGTCAGGACGTGATAATCCTTGGATACCTTGGTACACTGGAATGTCTCCCTTCGGTGACTAAACATGCATCAATCCATAACTCCCCCACAGCCATGCCTTTGAGACAACCATATCCAGGTATCGCCTCAATTACACAATAGAGAAGAACTCAATGTTTTTCTCAGAATAGCTATGGGCAGTCAAGAGCTACTTACTCAAAGCTAAAGGGATTATTTCATCATCATCAGGTCACCATTAACCAATAAATCAAGTGCTATTTTGAGCAATGTAGGCGATCAGGTCTCTCAGTAACTTTGTCTGTTGTGTTGTTCAGTCTTAATTTCAGTCTTGCATGAAACATTGTCAACTTATTAACTAACTTCTCTCTTTGTTTTCTTCTCATTTTTTATCTTCCGTTGTTTGCTTACTAAATGTTTAGACGTTTTGCTCTTTTATCACAAACCATATAAAGTTTGACTGTTTAGATTCTAATTTTTTAAAATATAATTTGTCTCTTTTCTCCAGCATCTGAGGACTTCTACATTATCTTTTCTGTCCATATTATTTTTCTCCAAAAAAAACCCACAATAGATTCACTTCAGCTATTTTTTGTGTGTGTCCATGCTTCACATTCATAGAAAATTATAGGTTGGTTATAACACCCTAGTACTCAAATTATAGGTTGGTTATAACACCCTAGTACTAAAATTCCCATAGACAGTGCTCCAGTGTACAGAATGTAACTCATTATTTGAAATATTGCTTTCCCAGCTTATCACCCCTTCAGAAACTGCAATTCTGTGATATGTTTTGATCAAAGGCACAAAGGATGATAAACTGTCACAGCACAGAGCTGATGATGATACACACACAGAACCTGGCAACAAATAGAAAGGCTGTCACAGGCTGTGGAAGCTCTACTAAATTAGAAGCACGGAGAAGTCGGATATGCTAGACCTCATATTAATATATCATTATCCAGGATGCAGTCTTTCTTATGGCTGTTCTGAACTTCTCATGAACCTGGACAAGTAGATCTGCCTCTACCAGTGCCATATTTAAACACTGCGATATGTCAGTTTTTCATATTCTTCTTGGTCAAACTCTTCCTCCATTACTGCCTCACCATGCCCTCCATTATTATTCGTTCCATACCATTACATAATATCCAATAATAAATTACCAGGCATATTATTACCATAGCTTGCTATTGCTTTCAGTAAGAACTATATTTAATATTTCAGCCATAAGGAGACACATTCACCCCCCTCGCACCAATCGCATCATGTGTTAGGCCTACAAGGCGCAAATAAAATAGTAACTGAAAGTATTTCATGCTCCCATCAGAAATCACAAGAACATTTTTGTTTGTTATCAGAGAGAGAGAATGTTGAAGAAGAAATAATGTTTTAAGTGTGCTATTCTACTCAATATTTCAATAACTTCCCCATAGACAAATAAAGACATGGACAGACAACATCAAGGAATGGACAGGGCAAGATATTTCCACACTCATCCGCATCGCTGAGGATAGAATTCGCTGGAGGACTCTGTGTGCTGAAGCATCCAATGTGCTACCCCTACGACCCTGAAGGGTTATGGGTTTATTGATTGATTGACACTGGATAATTATAATCAAATATTTCAATAACTTCCCCATACACTGGATAATTATCAAATATTTCAATAACTTCCCCATACACTGGATAATTATCAAATATGTTCATAGGACATTTTATCAACAACAGTATAACACAAATCTGTCATTCTGATTAATAAAAACCACCGTTTCCATCACAGAGGTGGATTTACCTGCTTCAGCGATCTGGTGTGATATGCCAGCTTGAATGTACAGAGCTGGATGTATCTGCTTCAGCGATCTGGTGTGATATGCCAGCTTGAATGTATGTTTCTGTGGGTCGTATGTACCAGTTATGACTAAGGGTAACCCACATATTGGGGGGGGGGGGGGGAAGATGTGAGCTGGTTAGACTAACACTCCGTAGCTGTAAAATACTCCCATATTACAGAAGTATAACTATTTTCCTCTATCCTGAACTGAAAGTTTTCACTCTTATTCAGCAAATATTTGTGTGTAAAATCTGCATGTTTTCCTTGTTGTGATCGAGTTTCATAAATATGTTTTGAATAGATGGCCATGGTAGAAGTTCTTGTCTAGCTTCATGTAGTCGAATACATTGAAATAGATGGACGTGGTAAGAATTCTTGTCTAGCATCATGTAGTCCTATACACTGAAATAGAACATTTTGTTCCGTGTTCTAATAGGTTTTAGTGGGAATGAGATCTGTGTTGGCTATTGAATTCAGAAACTGCAACCGAAGTACTAACTATTCATCATCATAAAGAGCAGCCAGAATCAATGCCATTACAACTACAAGTACTTCTGAAGTTGGATTCTTCTGAAGTTGGATTCTTCTGTACTGAAATAACTGATAATTATAAAATTCTACTTTATAGAGATTTACTTATGATTACAGGTTAAAACTCAGATTTTGGTGGAAAATTAAAAAAATAAAAAAAGCAACTGAAACGACTAAATAAACAGCAAAGAATCCAAGCCAGTGATGGTAGTGGCACAGCATCGTCCGGTTGTAAGAATGGAAAATAAAACCCCCCAAAAAATTGATTTCATTTTTTGATATTTTTGTGACAGATTTTTGGTTAGATCGACTATGAAGCAGGGAGACCTCCATTGTAGGCATAATCTGCTTTATTGTGCATTATCAGCTTGTCCTCCACAAAGTAAAAACTGTCTGAGCAAGTCTCGTATGGATGTCGTACCATCTCGTCAACTGAAAACATTATTTAACATGATTAATGTTATTTTTAAAACAATCATTCATACATTATAGATAATGATAACAAAATTGTACATTACAAATAATGGTTGAAAATCATACATTAAGATAATAGTAGAAAATCATTACTATGAATAATGGTAGAAATCATACATTAAGATAACAGAAAATCATTACTATGAATAATGGTAGTAAATTGTGTTACGAATAATGGTACAAACTCAATCCCAGAACAAAATGACAGAAAAGTAATTGTATGGACAAACCATTACAGTTTTGTAAAAAAAAAAACCCAGTAATTTCTACATGTTTTCCCATTCAGGAGTTTCAGAAAAAGTTGCCTGTAGCTCGAATGTCAAACGCAGCCTCATGATAACCACACAAATGGCGTAACCACTTCGCCGCAGAGATCCTTAAGATAGACATTTACTGGAAAGGAATGAACCATTTCATCACCAACATACCTCAATGGTAAAAGAGAACTATGGTAAAATCACTTCTGGCAACACCGCATTTCAATCCCTGAACTTTAATCCTAGCTATTGAAAAGGAATCATCATCCACATTAGTTTCACTCTTGCATGCTATATTTCTTAAGGAGTTCAAAACGTCAGCACGATCCATTGCCCCATCGTCCTGTGCCATAATCTTTATTTGTTTCTTTGTTTAATTGAGAGCCCCAGGAATTACGAGCGATTAGCTCTTACTTCCTATGTGCAATGGGGAAGTTTCTGAGCTTTGTTTCATACCCAGTTGACTTCACCTTTAGACTTAGTGCAATGTCCAATGCCTATTGGATGAGCCTTATACTCGTGGGGGGGGGCACATGAGACGAGATAGGTGAGCTGATAGTTTGCTCGAGTCACCCATTGTTTGTCTATCCTCTGGTGAGGCACTTCGTAGCCAGTGAGCTGTTCCTTGTGTAGGAAAACCATTTCATTACCACCCTAGGTCCGAGACCTAATTTATTTCTTCTGTATGAGCTGTGTTGGGTAACGGCGATAACTGAATTAGACTCAGGGTTAATACACCTTCCTAGACAAGGTGCTTCTTTGCTAAACACATCTGTGGTCTGGAATATTACCTGTGCATTTCTCAGGCACTTGCCTTGTCTGCTTGAGATAGCCTTCCAATCCTTGGCACATCTGTGTGTTTTGACTCTTCACCATTGCGTATATTACCCAAAGAGGTAGGAAAAATACAAATCTTAGACGAGGAGCTTCGCAGTGGGCCCTTGGATACCGAACCCAATTTTCTCTGTGTGAGCCATGTTAGGTAACGGTCAACATTTGATTTTGGCTAGGTTTGCAGTGGTTTTAGAGACCTGCACCCCCTCTATGTTGCCCACAGTGTCCAGATTTCGAGTCTCAACACTGCTTTGGTCAGACATTTGAACAATGTGCTCCCCGACATTTATTCAATGCTTGTCTGTGTGCAATGGGAAGCTGTACACAAAGTTTTCTACCATATCCAGGAATGCACGTTCAGGTTGGCGTATCCAATATCTGAGTCATGACTCCTATTTAAATAAGGTCAATTGTGATGGGACATGTGGGCTTCTGTGTGTTCACGAGCATGAACTACACTTCCGTCAGTCGGTCTCGTGCTGGGCCATTGCAGCTCAGTTGCCGCTGAATCAACTCATGTACACTGGGCTGCCCACTAGCGTGTTACTTTTTCCAGATTCTGTGTGTACTCATAAGATCACCATATGTTAGGGACATTGACACTGGTTGCCCCTCCAATATTTATGCTTTTTAAGCCGCTAGGTCAGAATGCACAGATGCCTTGCATATGTTGGATGTAATGGTGTAGAGGTTTCAGAAATATTTCCTGTCTCCCTGCAGGCAGTTCTCACTCCATCTACAGCATCCACATTCATGAACACAAGCATAAAAAAGTGCTAGCCAGGAATACAGCAAGAGGAGCTGTTTTTATGTTTCCAGGGTGCACTACAAGGAGGTACTTTTAGGATCTTGGTTATCTGCTAACCCTGAGACTGCACATGAGCAATGCGAGACCCTTTGCATCCTGTTCCAAATGATAGTATTATTGTTGTGCTATAAATTACATGCTTATAAATTATGTATCAATGCATGTATCATACATATAAATTATGTACCAATGCATGTGTGTCATGTGACGTATTACTTCCAGAACGTTGTCTTCCCAATGAACTCTCTGAACCTCTCTCTGTCGTGGGCGATTTGGGTTGTATTTTCTAGCGATGTATTCATGTTATCTTTAATGTCGTCAGTCCATCGTCTTCTTGGTCTGCCCTCCATTATTTGTCTTTCTAAACAGTTATGTATCTTTATATGACCAAACAGGCGTAGTTTTCTTTTGTTATTGTGTTTAGTAACCAACACTCTGGAATATACTGCTCACCGACAATTTTCTATGAATATTATGCTAATTGCTAGAGGAAAGTTCGATTAATCCATTGGAAATTTCTAGGCACAATATTCCCGTAGGTTACCATTACTTTCGGGAAGGAACAACCGTTAATCGAGCACCTTAAAAGAGAACACATTCATTCTAGTCTGCCATTTTGGCGGAAGCCCGTATCAATGCATGTATCATCTATATAAATTATGTATCAATGCATGAATCATGCATATAAATTATGTACCGATGCCAGTATCAGTGATATAATTCTATATCTATGCTTGTATCATGCTTATAAATTCTGTATCACGCATATAAATTATGTATCAATGTGTCCATTTGTACTAGTACTACATATAATACCAAATTCTGCACAGCTCTATCTTGATATGTCATTAAACATAGTGTCCCCATCAAACAGAGGTTTGTGAAGCAGATTCAGCACATCCCTCCCTTCATAGTGTCCCCATCAAACAGAGGTTTGTGAAGCAGATTCAGCACATCCCTCCCTTCATAGTGTCCCCATCAAACAGATGTTTGTGAAGCAGATTCAGCACATCCCTCCCTTCATAGTGTCCCCATCAAACAGAGGTTTGTGAAGCAGATTCAGCACATCCCTCCCTTCATAGTGTCCCCATCAAACAGAGGTTTGTGAAGCAGATTCAGCACATCCCTCCCTTCATAGTGTCCCCATCAAACAGAGGTTTGTGAAGCAGATTCAGCACATCCCTCCCTTCATAGTGTCCCCATCAAACAGAGGTTTGTGAAGCAGATTCAGCACATCCCTCCCTTCATAGTGTCCCCATCAAACAGAGGTTTGTGAAGCAGATTCAGCACATCCCTCCCTTCATAGTGTCCCCATCAAACAGAGGTTTGTGAAGCAGATTCAGCACATCCCTCCCTTCATAGTGTCCCCATCAAACAGAGGTTTGTGAAGCAGATTCAGCACATCCCTCCCTTCATAGTGTCCCCATCAAACAGATGTTTGTGAAGCAGATTCAGCACATCCCTCCCTTCATAGTGTCCCCATCAAACAGATGTTTGTGAAGCAGATTCAGCACATTCCTCCCTTCATAGTGTCCCCATCAAACAGAGGTTTGTGAAGCAGATTCAGCACATTCCTCCCTTCATAGTGTCCCCATCAAACAGAGGTTTGTGAAGCAGATTCAGCACATCCCTCCCTTCATAGTGTCCCCATCAAGCAGATGTTTGTGAAGCAGATTCAGCACATCCCTCCCTTCATAGTGTCCCCATCAAACAGATGTTTGTGAAGCAGATTCAGCACATCCCTCCCTTCATAGTGTCCCCATCAAACAGATGTTTGTGAAGCAGATTCAGCACATCCCTCCCTTCATAGTGTCCCCATCAAACAGATGTTTGTGAAGCAGATTCAGCACATTCCTCCCTTCATAGTGTCCCCATCAAACAGATGTTTGTGAAGCAGATTCACCACATTCACCTTATCATAGTGTCCCCATCAAGCAGGTGTTTATGAAGCAGATTCACCACATTCACCTTATCATAGTGTCCCCATCAAGCAGGTGTTTATGAAGCAGATTCACCACATTCACCTTATCATAGTGTCCCCATCAAGCAGGTGTTTATGAAGAAGATGTAGCACATCACCTTATCATAGTATCCACATGAAGCAGGTGTTTATGAAGCAGATTCAGCACATCCCTCCCTTCATAGTGTCCCCATCAAACAGATGTTTGTGAAGCAGATTCAGCACATCCCTCCCTTCATAGTGTCCCCATCAAACAGATGTTTGTGAAGCAGATTCACCACATTCACCTTATCATAGTGTCCCCATCAAACAGAGGTTTGTGAAGCAGATTCAGCACATCCCTCCCTTCATAGTGTCCCCATCAAACAGAGGTTTGTGAAGCAGATTCAGCACATCCCTCCCTTCATAGTGTCCCCATCAAACAGATGTTTGTGAAGCAGATTCAGCACATCCCTCCCTTCATAGTGTCCCCATCAAACAGATGTTTGTGAAGCAGATTCAGCACATCCCTCCCTTCATAGTGTCCCCATCAAACAGATGTTTGTGAAGCAGATTCACCACATTCACCTTATCATAGTGTCCCCATCAAGCAGGTGTTTATGAAGCAGATTCACCACATTCACCTTATCATAGTGTCCCCATCAAGCAGGTGTTTATGAAGCAGATTCACCACATTCACCTTATCATAGTGTCCCCATCAAGCAGGTGTTTATGAAGAAGATGCAGCACATCACCTTATCATAGTATCCACATGAAGCAGGTGTTTATGAAGCAGATTCAGCACATTCACCTTATCATAGTGTCCCCATCAAACAGGTGTTTATGAAGCAGATTCAGCACATTCACCTTATCATAGTGTCCCCATCAAGCAGGTGTTTATGAAGAAGATGCAGCACATTCACCTTATCATAGTGTCCCCATCAAACAGGTGTTTATGAAGCAGATTCAGCACATTCACCTTATCATAGTGTCCCCATCAAGCAGGTGTTTATGAAGAAGATGCAGCACATTCACCTTATCATAGTGTCCCCATCAAACAGGTGTTTATGAAGCAGATTCAGCACATTCACCTTATCATAGTGTCCCCATCAAGCAGGTGTTTATGAAGAAGATGCAGCACATTCACCTTATCATAGTGTCCCCATCAAACAGGTGTTTATGAAGCAGATTCAGCACATTCACCTTATCATAGTGTCCCCATCAAGCAGGTGTTTATGAAGAAGATGCAGCACATTCACTGTATCATAGTATCCACATGAAGCAGGTGTTTATGAAGCAGATTCAACACATGCCCCCTCATCCATTGTCAAATCTCTATGCATTGGACCCTTGTATGCAAGCCTGTCTGCTCTCTCATTACAGTGAACACAACCATGTTCCGGACATTCGATTCATGTGATACCCTGGAAGCTGGATAGTTCAACAGTATGGCAATGATGACTGTCATTACCTCATAACTAACAGCACCAGGGACAAAAAGTTGTCATGTTTCATGACTTATGTCAGCCAGGAACACGATTACATCAATACAAGTACAGCTAGTAATATATATATAGAAAAAGACTAACTTACTGGTTTCCTCGTTAAGCTTCGGAAACTCATATATATGTTCCACTGTGTTGCGACTGTGAGGAATGCAGAACCCAAATTCAAAGTCAAAACATTTCAGAATGCGATCACGGAAATAGTGCTTTTCAATCATCCTGAACTTATTAACTGACTTTGCACCAACAACAAACTCAACTCTGGGAAAATAACAAACACAAATAAATTTACATGAGGAAATTTAAAAAAATAATGTAAACAATGAATAAAAATTAATTTAATAAATCTATTTTTCTCCAAACAATGAACAAATTATGAGAAAGTTTAATTAATGGATAAATTACTAGGACAAACTATTTTTAATAATAATTGTACATTCTTCAGCGTTCATTCTCAAACTCCCGCTGGAACTCCCTTGTAGCAGGACCATTGTCCTACTAGATTTCCAGCAAGATGTAGTCCAGAGAATGGAAATGCGCTGTATTGCTGTTTTATTTGCGCCATTGGCCGAAACATCCGTCTTCGGCTGATATAATTGTATATAAATGAATATATTTATCATTATCTCACTAAGATTAATCACAACATTTTTTTATATTATGACTGAATATACCACTAATGTGACACTGGCACATTTTCCATCTTTCCAGATGATAGTATTATTGTTGCTTTATAAGAAATATAATCTATAATCAATGACAGATGTGACTGATAAAACCAACATCAGCTATAAAGAGTCTTCCACATTATGTACAAGAAATCACAAGCCCCAATTGTATCATTGTGTGCTGTAGTCTCTTCTTAGATGTGCAACTGTGATTAACTTTTGAATTAACCCTTGAATTAACTTTTATCACTTTCTACTTTGTAATGATGCCATTGCCATCTTCCCTCTCCATGAAACAAGATCCATGACATCCTGTTCCCCCGATTCCAAATCAATGCCTGTATCATGTATATCTTGTTTGCATATGTCTTTGTACTGTAACAGAGGTCAACTGATGAGATATATTCTCAGACTAATTGTCCATTAAGGAGGTTCTTTGGCATTCTGTCATCTTTCATATTTCTAGTGTGTTAGAGCCATCTGAGGTTACATATACTGAGTAATGAAGACATCTTTCATCCTTCTAGTATATTTGAGACATCTGAGGCTACATATACTGAGCATTGAAGACACTGTGGCATTGTCTATTAAATATGCTATACACAATCAATATAATATAAACTGAAATATCGTCTTCTCTTCTTCTTTGTTCCTCATTACTACATCCCCTACTGATCTGCTGAATTTGTCATAGTTTCATCCTTGAATGAAAACTTGTATCACATCATCAAGAATTATGACAAATTATTAATAGCGTTACGATGATTGCATTTTCTTTTCCATTAAATGCAGTTATAACAATAAATCTGGCATTTCCTGAATAACTTTCATTCTACAATGTGCATTCAACACAAAACAAAATAAAAACCACCGAAAATTATTACATCATCTGCGCTTTTACCAACAGCTTATTCTACAGAAACATGTGTTGACATCTTAGAAAGAAGTCAGGTGTTATTTAAGTATAATGTTCCCAACATCACATTCTGGAATCACTACACATTTATAAGAAATCATAAAAATTACAATACACAAATCATATTCAACGTTTCAACAAAAAGGTCTTTATCAAGACACAAACAAAACATTAAAAGACGACGAATAGAAAAATAGCTAAACTAATAACTAAAACTTTAAAGTACTTACAGGACGAAAAGTTGCAGTAATAAATTTCAATATGACAATCAATACAAGGTAACTGCGTGAAACGTAACAACAATTCGACTTACGTAAAACACAGGTTTATATATCGTCTCATTGGGACACCATAGACTATATCTAACACAATCTATTTATTACTGCAACTTTTCGTCCTGTAAGTACTTTAAAGTTTTAGTTATTAGTTTAGCTATTTTTCTATTCGTCGTCTTTTAATGTTTTGTTTGTATCTTGATAAAGACCTTTTGGTTGAAACATTGAATATGATTTGTGTATTGTAATTTTTATGATTTCTTGTGTGCTCATCATTGCCCATCATTACCCACTAGTGTTAGATATAGTCTATGGTGTCCCAATGAGACGATATATAAACCTGTGTTTCACGTAAGTCGAATTGTTGTTACGTTTCACGCAGTTACCTTGTATTGATTGTCATATTCACATTTATAAGCGCAGGGGACAGAAAAAAAACTACTAAAGCTTGAATAACTCTTGCTGCCAAAAGTGACAGAGTTGTCCCACATGAGTAATTTATGATGAATAACTTACGTTGCTCCAACAGTTCTCAACTTCAAGAACTGCGGTGTAAACTGATAGCGAACAAATCTGCCAGAGTTTGGATCATCTTCTGGTTCTGCCAGATCCTCATCTTCGCCTTCTAAAGAAATAATAAGCCAAATCTCTTGTTAGATCAACTTGGTTGGCAACAATTTGTACTACGAATGTCAAGAGAAATATCATAAGAAGAAAATATATGCAAAAGAAAATCAGTAAGGAGAAATATAGAAGAGAAGTTTCATGAGAAAATATATACAAGAGAAATTTCATGAGAAAATATATACAAGAGAAATTTCATAAGGAGAAAGTACATACATGTGACAATTCGTAGATTAGAAAGTACTTACAAGTGAAAATTTGTGAGTAGAAAGTTTATACAGAAAAAAATTCTATAAGGAGAAAGTATATACAAGAGAAAATAATAAGGAGAAAGTATATACAAGAGAAAATAATAAGGAGAAAGTATATACAAGAGAAAATAATAAGGAGAAAGTATATATATGAGAAAATAATAAGGAGAAAGTATATACAAGAGAAAATAATAAGGAGAAAGTATATACAAGAGAAAATAAGGAGAAAGTATATACAAGAGAAAATAATAAGGAGAAAGTATATACAAGAGAAAATAATAAGGAGAAAGTATATACAAGAGAAAATAATAAGGAGAAAGTATATACAAGAGAAAATAATAAGGAGAAAGTATATACAAGAGAAAATAATAAGGAGAAAGTATATACAAGAGAAAATCAATAAGAAAGAAATTATAGTTTAAAAAGTGCCTAAAGACTTTCTTTCAAAAGTAAAGGATAGAAAACTTGTAAATATTGAAGTCAACAATCCCAAACCTCCTTTACATATATTATTTGAATCTGTTATGGACTTCTCTCAATCTAAAAATTATTGTTCATTACTTTCTTCCAAGCTTGTGCATGGCATCAGCTTTTTGTTTACATAAATGAGTTTCATTTTATGTCTATGAAGCTTGTGATGACTGACTTTATATCTGGTAATTTATTTGATCTTCTGTGTTACAACCTGAACTAAATCTCCCATTATTTAATCTTGCTATACAAGCACACTCCATTTATCTACAAACAATTACATTCTGTTGAAAATTTATTACAATTACTTCTTCTTAATGATGCATGGCAGGTGCCATTGTCACTACTCTTTGCTTCTCTTTCAGACCTAGCAACACAATGGCATAATCAATGATGAACTGATGACTACTCTTTGCTTGTCTTTCAGACCTAGCAACACACTGGCATAATCAATGATGAACTGATGACTACTCTTTGCTTGTCTTTCAGACCTAGCAACACACTGGCATAATCAATGATGAACTGATGACTAATTAATAAATCAAACTTCACAACAAAGTATTTTACCAGCATCATACGAAGGTGGTGGTTTTGCAACTTCAAACAAGACCTGGTTGGAATCAACATCTCGTAGTTTAAATCTTGTGAAGTCAATTCCATATATGTTAGCCTCTGGTGGACACAGGTATTCTGAAGAAATATGAACAAGTCATCAGAAAGAAATACAGAAATATAAGATTAGAATGATGATGAAATAATCCATTTAGCCGTAAACAGGTAGCTCTTAACAACCCATAGCCTTTCTGACAAAAGCACATGTACTTCTCAGTTGTGTAACTGAGGCGACAACTGGACTTATATAAGGTCTCAAAAGCATGGATATGTAAGGGAGGTTTATAGATGCATGGTTAATCCTTGAAGAGAGGCATTCCAGTATGCTAGTATCCCAGGATTATCAAGTTCTGCTAAAAGCACAGAAATGGACCAACCATATCACCATTCTTCTCTCAGATTTGTTACCCCTCCACAGTGATGGCATATCTAGCATTCCTCACCACCTAGGAGTCTGTCACAAAGGGATATCCGCACATCTTCATCATCTATGGGGACCATTTTATAGACGATAAAAGTAGAAAATTAAGACAAGTTATGACGATTTTCTTAGCACGTGACATGCTGTTAGCTTATCCCCCAACTTTCCTTAATCACATCTAACGGCAAGCCTGGAAAGAAGACATTGGCTCTATTCTTTGCACCCTGAACTAGAAGTCCAGGCTCAGGTTGTCAAACTGGTGATTAGATTGGAATAGTTATGATTATGCATTTTAATGGCATATAAATTTCAGGTATTTCAGCAGCATCATCATCAAGTGTCATGCAAGGTGGAATACTCAGATTGCCTTGTATTGGCTCCACTGCTGTGTTTCTCTACCATGCTATGATATCAAGCTGTCCGGTATATTTTCTCGGTCTCATTTTCCCATTGTTTTCCAAACCTCTTCTTCTTCAGACCTGGCCCACAAATGTGGACTTTTTTTTCTTATGAAGTTGGTAATTCTTTTGATGTCAATGTTCTTTATTATCCTCTCTCATTTGTTTCTCTCTCTTGTGCTATTCATTTTCCTTATTATCTTCTCATTTGTTTTCTAGCTGTTATTAAGATTTTCAGCATTCTTCTGTTCAACTACATCTCTTTGATCTCTACTTGTTTATTTATTGTCCATAATTCACCTCCATGTAACAGAAATGGCTCTGTGTAGTTTTTAAGTACCTTTGTAAACACGGACTCATAGCAATGAAACAGTGGAACAACTCCTCACTGACTGTCCTTACCTTTAAACTGCCAGAAAAAAAATTCTACAGACACCCTTAACAGTCATTAACTCGCTGTATGGATCATTACCTTTGTCCAATATGATGATGGCCTTTTGTGTCTTTACAGATGGCCAGAAAGCTGGTCAGTGTAAAATTTCAAATGGGTAGAGGTCCTAAAAATTTCACATGATTGGTTTGCACAGACAGGCTTTATGGAGAAAGTGTATATTGCCCATTTGCACTAACCCTCTCTCGGACCTGTTGATTAGTTTCAAAGGAAAGGCAAATACCAATACGCTTGGAAATAAGCAGAACTGCAGGAGATGGATTACTACACCGTCAACTGCCTTAGGGTCTCCATTCCAGACGTTCTGTAAATGTTTACTCCTTGGCCTAAGTCACTCCCATTCTAATCCATAAGGCTGTGTGTGAATATTGTCCTTCTATTAATAAAGACTTGTTGCATAGGATCTTTTTTTCTTTTATGAGAAACTGCTTTTGCTGTTATATTCTATGTTTCTGCATTGGTTTTTCCATCTAATGTTATCTGGGTTCCAGATATTTAAATTGGTGAAACTGTTTTAGTAAAAAGAGGTACATTATTGCATATTCTTGGAATGAGAATATGACTAATGCAGAAATAAATGAAATGTGCAATAAACAGTGTCGTCAACAATTATAAAAAAGATAAAGAATATACGCCATAAGAAGAAACAACTAATTGCAGAGGAAGCCCTCTGTTGGAAAACAAGTTTAAGAATAATAAAGTAGCATAGAAGATGGGCCGTCTTCTGGAAAAATAAATGAGGGGACTGCATATCCTAGACACTGGAAAAAAAATGAGGGGACTGCATATCCTAGACACTGGAAAAAAAATGAGGGGACTGTATATCCTAGACACTGGTAAAAGGTGTACGGTTTGCACAGAACTTGGAGGTTTACAGAGTGGCAGCAAGGAAAACTTCTGCAAAGGACACATCATCTAGAAAGAAGAAGAAAGGGGATTGATGATGATGATTTTAAAGGCATGGTTTTGTATGGGGGTTTTATGGATGCATCTCTGGTCCCCGAAGAGAGACGTTCCAGTGTAGCAGTGATCCAGGATTGTCACGTCCTGCCAGGGTCAAACCATTTACCGGCCCACCCGCTCATCACCCGTACGTCAGATTTGTGGGTCCATCGGCAATGGTGGCACCTCCGGCATTCCCCGCCACCAGGAGGGCAAACGTGCAATGTCCGCTGGCTCACATCTCTTCATCATCCATGGGGGCCGTTTTACAGGAGACAAAAGCAAGGCACTGAGGCAAGTCAAATATATAACCCATGAGTGGAAAAAAGGGCATACACACATAACATTTAGGTAGGTATGGCTTGGATCCACTTCAAGTAGGATAGATTCATCACCGTTTCAGGATCCTTGCTGAGGATGGTGGAATTTGACAAGATCATTGGTGAGGAGAAAAAGAGAAGAAAAAGGAGATTGAATATAATAATGCAATTTGTGAGCCAGATCCATCAGGTGATGTAATATTATTGATTTCCGAAATAGTTAGAGATGAACTGTACATTGTACTACTTTTGTTTGATGCTTGTTTTTGTTCCAACAATTGATCCATTCAATCAATCAAGTGCCATGCCGACTGGTGTAGGCGATCATGTTTCTCCACGACTCTCTGTCTCTTGTGTTGTCAATAAGCTCGGTTGGTGAGCTTCTACCGTGCCACGATACAAGCCCATCTAGTAACTTTTCTCTTTGTCGTCCCCTATCTCTTCTCCCTTTGATCTTTTCAGTGGTTATTAACTCTTTCAGGACTTGATTATTTTTAGATTTGGACCAAATTAATTTTATTTATGTGTTTTATATTGTATTACTTGACATACTAATATTGATAAATAGTGTATATGTAATACATCATTGGAAAGGGGAATGGATACAGAATATGAATATATAAGTACATTGATGATATTTGATTGCTTCACAAGGTTACAGTTAGCCTTGTGAAGTAATCAAATATCAAATCAAAGCCAGTAAAGTGGCGAAAGGTCCTGTAGACCCATGCCATAAAGCCAGTATAGTGGTGATTGGTCCGGAAAGAGTTAAGTGTTCAAGCTGTGTTCTTCTCAGCACATGCCCTAGAATCATATGTGGCATATTCATTTTGAAATCTGTAACATACACAAATGAAATATTCTAATCTCAAACTGGCAAAATTGAAAGGTATATTTTAGTCAATCTGTATTTTTCTTATCAAAAGTAAAAATTCTTTGCTTCTTGCTAAATGTATGCAGGTACGATTCCTTGTCAAAAACAATACTGCAGGGTACTGTCGAGGGTGGAAGAAGCAGAGGACAAATAAAGGCATGGATAAACAACATCAAGGAATGGACAGGGCAAGATATTTCCACACTCATCCGCATCGCTGAGGATAGAATTCGCTGGAGGACTCTGTGTGCTGAAGCATCCAATGTGGTACCCCTACGACCCTGAAAGGGTTACAGGTTTATTGATTGATTGATAAATTCTTTCCAATTTAGAAATCTGTATTTTGGGTGGTTTAAAGTGGTAAATAAGTAATGGAACATTTATAATTTAGGGCCCTAAACAATTTTGTGACAAGAATTAAAGACAAATCACTTTTTAACAAGTTTCTAAAAACTAGGGGATAAGCCTAGGGTATATAATTTAAATATAAAATTACTTCAAAACATAAGCCTAAGCATAACACATATTTTAAATGTCAGTATCACTGTGCATAGGGCATTTATATTTTATTAATAATAAAATGATTTATATTGCAGCTGTTAGTTTACATTAAATAATAATAGTTTACATTATAATTAGGACCTACACAGAACCTTCAGTATTAGGGCAGGTTATCTCTCAGCTGTGTGGCTGAAGTACATTATAGTTCTCCGCTGTGACCTTCGCTCTAGTTTCGATGTGTTTTCGGACCTTCGTTGTGTGATTTGGCAAACTTATGGGTAAGTACTTAGAGTAAGGTTAGGATTAGAAATAATATTTCTAATGTGTGCGTGCACCTTGCTCCGTGTGTAGCAGGCAGAAATACTGATCGCTCACCACAAATAATAGGAAATTGTAAAAAATGTGTAAATTGTAAAACAAACAGATTATGCATAAGTTCATCTGTGTCTAGAGTTGAACTGTGGGATTGTCAGGATGTGATGTCACGGCAGCCATTATTTTGATTTGTATTACACAGGAATCCATGACGTTGGATAGTTAAAATTGTCAAGTGTGCTATTTATAGCACAGCAGAGAACTATTCTGTACTTTCACCAGCTGTGTTAACATTTAATTTTAATAACCATGCAATTAGGCCAAGGCCTTTCATTATTATTACTAATTAGGCCCGGCTGATCTTTCTTTTGGGTATTTACATTTACTGTGACCTTCGTTCTAGTTTTATTCTACTGAGAGGTATTACCAAACCTTTGTAGTGTGATTGTGTGCATGAGCGTGATACAATTATTAGTATAGTATTTACTATTTAGAATTAGGATAACATTGGCATGTGTAGCAGTTGTGATTCTCATCTGCGTAGGAGATGTGACTTCACGGCACCATTGATTTGATTGATGTTACATGGAAATCTGTGACGTCAGCTACGTAAAAATGTAAACACTTCGTTATTTATAGCGCAGTGAAGACCTAAAATAAAGATTAAAATTAACCCCTAGGCCCTAATTAATTAGCAAAATTGACGGTAGTCAGGCAAGTTGCACTTAGGGAAAAGAACTACCATTGGAGACTATAACTTACTTTCTGTACTTCGACCCAGTCTAAGTACATCATCTGGTGATATCACATCTTTTTTCAGTAATTCCTCCTCTGTAATAAAGTCTGTTTTAGATTTGGCCTGTCTACGCAGAAATCCTTCCTTTTTCTTAGACGATGGTTTAGTTTCAGAACTCATTATAATTATTTTATAATTATATATGACTAGACGTAAACAATTTATCAAAAGGCCTAATAGACCACTCAAGAAGAACAATGTAGTTATTATTGACGCCAATCAATGTGGTGCACTCGTCAAACTTCCAGCTTAAATGACGGAACGACTTGATCCTCTTTGTTTACAATCTCGACACCTTTGTCACCTGTCACAGCGTCAAACATGGCGGCGTTGACGATAGGAATTTTGGGACATTCAGGGGACACCACCCTGAATTATTGAAGTTTTGCAGAAGTTAACATAAGTATAATATCTTCTGATGTTGATATACACAAACTTCATCAGTTGAATTGGTATCGTATCATCGTATATCTTTGTTACTTGTAGTTTTATTTTTTCTTGCTTAGTTATTTATTTTACTCGTTTATTTACTTTAAGTTGCTTGGTAGTTAGTTTCTTGCTATTAGTTTGCTTGTTATTTTTATACCGGTTGCAATTGTAACAAAGATAATCAGGAAAAAAAAGTGTTTTATAAATAAAGAGCTTACTCGGTAGTTAAGTAGGAAGGATTATAATTATAAAGTAGGTAGGTCGAGATGGCGCAAGTATAGTATAGTTCTTCACTGTGACCTTTGTTCTAGTTTCGAGGTGTTACCTGACCTTTGTTATGTGATTTGGCAAGCTTACGCCACTTACCTTTAAAGTACTTAGTTTAGTAAGGTTAGCATTAGAAATAATATTTCTAATGTGTGCGCTCACCTCGCTCCATGTGTAGCGGGCAGAAATACTTATCCCTCACCACAAATAATAGGAAATTGTAAAAAAATGTGTAAATTGGAAAACAAACAGATTATGCATAAGTTCATCTGTGTCTAGAGTTGAACTGTGCGATTGTCGGATTTGACGTCACGGCAGCCATTATTTTGATTGGTGTTACACGGGAATCCATGACGTTGGATAGTTAAAATTGTCAACAGTGTGCTATTTATAGCACAGTGAAGAACTCATCTGTACTTTTACCAGTAGAGATAGAAGTGGGAAAGCAACATCATGAGATGTATACAATTAATAGTGTAGCGTTATGTTACTGTTGGTATAGTTCAAAGATTGGTAAAAAGTAGAACTACTAAATCTGTTTTTAACTTACTTGAGAACAAGACAAGTTGGTAAAACTACGGATCAACTCTTCACTGTGCTATAAATAGCACACAATGTTTACATTTTTAACTACCATATGTCACGGATTTCCGTGTAACACCAATGAAATTAATGGATGTGGTATAAAATTAATAGATGCCGTGACGTCACATCTCCTGATGCAAACAATATCAACCACATTTAATATTATAACTTTTATAACTAATTCATTTTTTAATTTATAATTGATCTTAACCCTTACCCCCCTCCCTAATCTAAATGCTAGATCTGTAGAAATGAGTTGATACGTAGTTGCGCTGACAAGTTACTATAAAAATACAAGTGTGAGAAGACGTTAATTTATTAGTGAATAATCACAGTACTATGAATGAACTTGTTACATTACTTATACCATAGTATTATTCATATTGTGAATTATTATAAACTTCAGCTTAACACTTAGACCTACAAACCACACAGTTCAGTGAGTAGGATATAATCTATCAGTATAGGCCCTACTTGACTTACTTAGCTAATTATCACAGGATAATTTGCAGTTGATTTTGAGAAATGAAAGATGACACCCAGATATTGATCGCTATTGCCTTCCACTATCATAGTTCAGAAAGTATCAGTATAGGCTTTACTTGACTTAACTAATTACAGCAGGATAACGTTCAGGTGAGTTCAAGAAATGGAAGTTGGCTCAGTGAAATAGATAGCTACTGCAGCCTTCTCATGCATTTATATCTAAATTTGAAACAGTAATTCATTTGTGTATTACATTATAATAATAATAGATGGTCTTTCAAATAACAGTTTTTGTAGCATATGTTGGACCATAATTTATGCTCTTTCGACAAATATAATTGTTTGCTATAACACTGTATACAAGAAGTTAATCACTCTGTGCTGTTCATCTGCCGAAGTCGACGATGACCATTCAGCTCAACTGGATGATGATGAAAGTGATGATGTCTGCATGTGCCCTACTGTGACTAATGAGTCTTATTCTTACCACACTCTGAACATGTATGGGAGGAATTTATGGGACATTGAGCAGCTCTTGCCTATCTTCTAGCATTTCTCTTAGCATGAAGGAATAGGTACACATGTACTATTAACTGTGTTTTTTGTTTGATAGATTTGCAGAAATGTTACAGAAAAGGACATTATTCCTCTACTGCCTTACAGCAACATTGTTACAGTTTACTGCAGCATCTAAGCCACTTTATTTTCTACCATATCGCAATGGAAGAGTGGCAAATTATCCATTCCAGAACACAAGTTTGCCATGGAATCAGAGAGTGGAAGACATAGTGTCCAGGTTAACACTTGAAGAGATCCAGCTTCAGATGGCCAGAGGAGGCTCCGGAGAATATGGTGGACCTGCTCCAGCTATTCCTCGATTAGGTAATTTTTGTCTTCTATTTTCTCTCACAGTTAAATCTGTGCAAACAAACCAGTGTGTTTCCAAAAATGACACTCAGACCTTAGATCACATCCTGCAAACATTAACTCTCTGATGGCTCAAACCTGGCAACGAAACATGGAATTGAGGAGAAATTGTGATGTAACCCTTGCGAGCCTCTTGATGTTAATTGAATCAAAGTTACTCATCTCTTTGCTTAGGCTACTGAGCAGGAGAAATTAATCATATAAGTATTTTGTTTGTCAATCATTTTAACCAAACCCTTTTGGCTCTTAGGGTGTTTACATATCCTCGAATGCATAGCGCAAGATAAATAGAATACACTATATGGAATAAAACCGCCTGTGTGACAACTGAAGCCTGGTATTCTGGATCAGGGTGCACAGAATAGAGCCATTGTCTTCTTTCCAGGCATGTCATATGAGGTGACCAAGGAAAGTTGGAGATAGGCTGACAACTTGTTACCTGTGTAGAAATCATCGACAGTGCATGTCTCAATTTCTTACTTTTGTCTTCTATCAAATTGTCTCCATAGATGACAAAGAGATGCAGGACAGCGAACATTGCATCTTTGTCCCTTTGTGGTAGACTCCTAGATGATGGGGATGCTAGGTGTGCCATCTCTGTGGAAGGGTTAACAAATTTGACAGATGAGTAATGAGATAGTTCAGTAGCATGTGCTGTACTCCTGGTTGGACGTGGTAATCTTGAAATACTGGCATACTGGCCCTTTCTGGAGACTTAAAATACATCCATAAACCCCTATTACGCAACCATTATCCGTTTTAGTATTTCAGTGGGTAAAAGGTTTAGCCAGTGGTGCCCATCTCCTCTCCAGCCGTCCTTGCAATGTGTTTACATAGATGTGCTTTCTCTCACGGTTTTCATTGCACTTTACAGATGTTGACACTACATCACGTTTGAACTTCGTGCTTCACTGACAGTTAACTAGATCACAAACATTAACATTGTACGATTTCAAATAAAGACTTCTAATCTTAAATATTACATTCACTTTGGTGTTATCTGGAGTATTACATTCACTTTGGTGTTATCTGGAGTATTACATTCACTTTGGTGTTATCTGGAGTATTACATTCACTTTGGTGTTATCTGGAGTATTACATTCACTTTGGTGTTATCTGGAGTATTACATTCACTTTGGTGTTATCTTTGAATCCATTGACAAAAGAACCTTCAAGATATTATCCAGACAAATTGGCTTATTGTCTAATGCACTATGATTTCACTAAATATATTATAATAACACAGATCTCTGTAACACTAAAATAAACACAGCGCCATGTTCTCATGCTGATGTCACATCTCCTGGAGGACTTTGTGTGCTGAAGCATCCAATGTGGTACCCCTACTACTGTGACGGGTTACGTTTTATAGATAGATTAGACAACCTTCCAGGAGACTAGGTGTCGCCTCAGTTACACAACTGAGAAGAACCTCTGCTTTTGTCAGAAAATCTATGGGCTGTCAAGAACTACCTGTTCACAGCTAAAGAGATTATTTCATCATCATCATGTGGAACACACAAAAAACAGCTCACAAACACAAGCTCATAACAGAGCATCTGCAAGTCTAAAGAGTCTGAAAACATGGATCGCTATATCAGAAAATAAACTGTTGATATACTAGCACATAGACCACGGACAAGGATTTTCTATTGGTTTTTTTTTGAAGCAGTTATTCACAAAGTCTGTAGTTTATGCTGTGGTGTTTGACATTTTTGAGGTTTCAGAACTATACATTAGTACTGTCTTCATATTCGTATTAAAGGTCCTGTGTTTTTTGTGCAGGTTTGTATCCTTCGCTCTCCAAATATCTTTTGTTTAAATAACAAATGATGTTCTGTCTTAGGCCATCCTATCTTTTATGTCTTTTTCTGTTCCTCCTGATTTTCCTTGAATGCTGTTTCATTAAATATGTTTTGATCTTTCATATCTGTGATCTGAAAAAGCACCTCAGATCTCATTTAATATGTTTTTATTTACAGGAATCGGAGCCTACAACTGGGACACCGAATGTTTACGAGGAGATGCAGAGACTGCAGGAAATGCGACTGCCTTTCCTCAAGCTTTAGGACTTGCAGCATCATTTAGGTAACTATTTAATTTTCTCTGAATATTTTTTCAATGCAAAAATTAGTTTTCTTTCCTGTCTTGTTTCAGTTTTAGTTTTGATCTGATGTTTATGTTTGAAAAGTTGTGATTTAATAAACCTTACCATGACTTTTCTAGCCTACACAACTAAAAATGTGCATAGTGGGTCACATTTTTAATATTCTTTGCTCTTTTTTTGGTGGACTTCCAGTAATACTGTGGTAGATGTAAATTTAATCTGTTATTAAGTTTCAGATAGGTCCACTGGAGCACTTCTGTGCTTGGAAATGATTTCGATCTCCTTGCATTGCATATTCTTCTTCGTTCATTCTCAAACTCCCGCTGGATCTTCCCTTACAGCAGGACCATGGTCCTACTAGATTTCCAGCAGAATGCAGTCCAGAGAATGGAAATGCGTTGTGTCGCCGTTTTATTTGCGCCAGTGGCCCGACACATCCGCCTTCAGCGGGCATTGCATATTCAATCCCATCTATTACCTTAGTGTGATCTATTTTTCTTCAAAATAACTTCAAAAATATCAATCTGTATTTCAACACTCAAATCTTAGGATTTCAGTGTTGAAATACAGATTGATATTTCTGAAGTTGACAACTATGGAAAATAAAATAGTTTAGAGCATATCTGACAAAATAAATAGGTAGACAAAACAGAATGACAACAATGGAAAGCATGCGAAATCTAACTTAGTGATAGAAAATGTCTGTATTCAAACTGTACTCAATTTGTACTCAGTATTCTACCTATATTCTACCTTTATACATGATTTCATATCCGAGCCAGCGGATCATGTTACGGTTATATTGTTATGCACCTGTGTCAAAAAAATATATGCCTATTTGCATAAATGTCTAATTCTGTATTTTTATACTCTCTCTAAATTCAGCCCTGACCTGATCTTTAGAGTAGCTTCTGCAGCAGGGTCAGAGGTTAGAGGCAAACATAATGACTTTGTGAGGAAAGGTATATTTGCATCCCACACTGGGGCTAGTTGTTTCAGTCCAGTTATTAACATTGCCAGGGATCCTCGATGGGGGAGAAATCAGGTCAGTTAACAGTGTATTGTTATACTGTCTTATTTGTTGTTGCTATATCCCATGGAGAAGAACATTTCTTGTTTAGCAGTATAGACATAGACAAGCACCATGATGAATGGGCAGACACTTGAGGAGGTTACCTTAGGCATGCTGTGTTTACAATTACGCAATGTTTCTTGTGCCGCTGACTGCTGCGGAATTGGTTTTCGAAATGTTACAGAATCATCGGTGGCTGTTTTGAAATCGTAATAACTTCTTTGTTGTTACAGATATTTAAATAATATTTGCACATATAAATAAAGAATTGATACAAGACGTGTGAGAAAGTGATAAAGTCAAATTTATACCTATCTAGATCTAGGCCTACCGTATATTTGATCTATCGAAAGCTGTTGAATATTATATAATTGACGTAGTGAGAACATTGTGGAACCTCGTGTTTATTCTAATTCAACAAATTGAAGTACTTACGTTGCAATATTTCCACATTGAATTCTGAATAAATAATTGATTTCACTGAATAAATCCATGATAGAGAAGTATAATAAACTCGATTCACTGTCATGTCGGCTTGCCACAAAGCAGATGCTAAAAGATTGCTCGGATCTCCATTCCATAATCAAACACTATCGTCTTTTGCCATTTTGACAATAGAAACAGGAAGCTAGATAAATTCTCTTCTTGATGTTGTCAAAGCATTCTGTTAAAAAGTTACCGATCTCGATTTTTTTCGTTCGGTTTTGGTGATGATGATGTTCCTCCTTCGCAAGCGAAGATGAGCATGGCATGAAAAAAACAGTAAATGCGACGAAAAAAAAATTATATATATATATATATATATAATAATAATAATAATAATTAAAATTGGTAATTAACTAATTTAGTTTGTGAATTCGTAGATGCCCGATGAGTCCGATTCGTGCATGGAAAGTTCTATTGCAGTGCATGCAGGAATTCTGAAGGTTCGGGGTAGGAGAATTTACGGATTTGTCCTTCTGCTTCTTGTGCTTGTGAATTGCCCGCAGTGTTCTTTCTTTTTCAAATTTTGTGATGCCAGCAGTGATCTGAGTGTGCCAGACTGAGCTATCAACTGTTGTAGTCTCCCAGGAGCTAGGATCGATGCTGCAGTTCTTGAGAGAGCTTTTTAGGTGATCCTTGAAGCGCTTTTTTCTGCCCTCCACTTGAACGTTTACCTTCGCACAATTCCCCATAGAATAATCTCTTTGGAAGGCGCTTGTCTGGCATACAGACGATGTAGCCAGTCCAGTGGAGTTGGGACCTAGTCAGCATTGCATGGATGCTTTGCATACAGGACTTCTGAAGAATTTCTGTATCTGGTACACGATCCTGCCAACGTACTCCCATGAGGTTTCGTAGGCACCAAAGATGAAAAGAGTTAAGCTGTCGAGCGTGTCTCGCATAGACAGTCCAGGATGACGCAGCATAAAGCAGTGTTGGTAGAACCACTGCACGGTACACGTCCAACTTAGTTGTCAGACTGAGACCACGCCTGATCCAGATGTTGGCACGAAGGCTCCCGAATGCTGCACTGGCATGAGCAATACGCAGGGCAACATCCTCATCAATTGTCGCAGTTTGTGATAGTGTGCTGCCAGGATATACAAACTTATTGGCAGTATTAAGTTTTTGTCCCTTTACTATGATCACTGGCTCTGTGTAGGGGACACCTGGCACTGGTTGATACATTAATAAAGTCTTCACGGTGCTGATGGTGAGACCGAATGCATCACAGGCCAAAGAAAAGAGGTCCATGATGTCTTGCATGTCTTTCAGACTGGTATCGGTTTTGGATTTACCAAATCGGGCGGTTGATTTGGTAAATCCTTTCGTGTCAAGAAATGACACATTTCCTGCGATATGCTTCGCCAGGTTTGTCAACACAGCGTGCTAAAGGTTAATACTTTCAAATACCTAGAATCTTGCATGGCACTAGATATACTATTGATATGTAAACATTACGAAGTTCAATAATGTATGTGGAAATATGTAGTTGGTTGGTTGCTGATCCAGCTGTCCCTGGGCTCATGCCCTTTGACCCAATGCCATTAGATGGCATATTGCTGGGAAGTCTGTGGATTTTCGGCCCACCCCATACAGAACCAGAGAATAACTATCACACCTCCAGGAAGGTAGGTTTCAACCTATGCACTGCACCTGGCCACTGTAGCCAAGATAGGGTTCACTGTGCTCATTCCCCGCCACCAATTGACTACTGATTATGCCGAACTTCTCTATTGTTCCAGGCATGCAACCAAATGTTCAAAAGGATTGTCACATCCTGAGTCACTGTGCCTCTATGATGGGCCTCAGCCATAGGAAAAACAGTGATGTCAGTTTCCTCCTCCTCAGTGCTGCACAGTACTGGCTCCCTCCCAACCACAGAGGGTTCATACATATATATTCAGGCAAACATGAAAAACATTTCAACAACAAAACAAAATCATAACTGTATAGATGACATACCATGAAGCTTCTATAAGAAGAAAACCTCAATATAACGGCATGTCATCCACTAAGGTTTTCTGTTGCATGGATGGTATGTAAATATGTAGTCATGGAAGCGGGTTTTGTTGATAATTGAACAGTATATGATAACAGTTGTAACAAATTATTACCTGGATTAAATTATTACATGGATTAAATTATTACATGGATTAAATTATTACATGGATAGCAATACAATAAGGACCACACCAATACGAATTTAAACAAATGACTGTTCAGAGTTGAGTCCAAAAAGGCTTGAGGGTGTCAAACTTAAAAATAAATTGATTTTCAAGAGCGTATATAGATCTGTCATCCAAGGTGCAGGATCTGAGGGCAGTGACCTGGATATTGAGGGCACCATGACTACCATCACGATTGAAATGAATGGCGACAACGATAGGTTCTCTGTGTTTTATGGCATGAAAAGGTCTACAGAAGAGGATACTCAATTTAAGCCCGTTTCACCTATATACCTCTTGTCACAATGTTTACATATGATAACATAAATCACATTACTGGATTCACATGTAAAGGCCTCAGCGATAGTGAAAGTGGCCTTAGGAAATGAAACAGAGCAAATTTGAACTACATAGTGAGATCAATAGTTAATCAATGGTATTTTGGGAATTTTTCTGTGAATTGTTTTTCAAATGCTGCAGTTTTGTTTTTCATTTTATTGGGGATTGTCCAAGATTCAGATTCATTTATTGAAACCGAAAATATTCAGGCTGTAAGGATAGTTAGTTTTTTTATTTTGTTGTAGCCCTGCAATGTGTTCGCAAGCTGTCTCACACTCTTCTTCTATCAAACATACACAAACACAACTTTCACAATATATGCAATATTCAATTTTCTATTTACATGTACAAAACTTATTTTAAAATTTCTAAAAACAACAAAGTTATTGAATTTTCCAAACTCCCACCAAAAATAACAAATTGTCAAAAAAGAATTCATGTGCAGGGGAAATTAATGCAGTTTTAATGCAGGGTTGTAGATGTTAATATAAGAGATAATCTTGAGAACATTTATGATGGGTAAAGGAGAGATTGAGGACAACAACATAAGAAAATATTAGGTAGTCTGACATCATAGCATGGCAAAGAGTGAACAAAGATACTTATAAAAGATACTGGACATAGAGAATTGTGGAGATTCATGGTCACCTATGATGGTAGAAACAGTAGAGAATTGTGGAGATTCATGGTCACCTATGATGGTAGAAACAGTAGAGAATTGTGGAGATTCATGGTCACCTATGATGGTAGAAACAGTAGAGAATTGTGGAGATTCATGGTCACCAATGATGGTAGAAACAGTAGAGAATTGTGGAGATTCATGGTCACCTATGATGGTAGAAACAGTAGAGAATTGTGGAGATTCATGGTCACCAATGATGGTAGAAACAGTAGAGAATTGTGGAGATTCATGGTCACCTATGATGGTAGAAACAGTAGAGAATTGTGGAGATTCATGGTCACCTATGATGGTAGAAACATCACCTGATGATGAATGGGCTTGGTGTTATTCTGATTTTCATAAGTTTTGTATATCAACTTGTATGTTGTACTTGTTGAAAGTTATCAATGCATTGATATGTTGATCTTTATTACAAAATTCTTATCTCATTCTCCATAATGATTCTCCAAGTAGATCCACTGAAAAACTGGATTTATCGAAACAAATTTTCTTGTACAGGAAACTTATGGAGAGGATCCCTTCTTAAGCGGTGTGCTGTCCCAGAATTTTGTTAGAGGTCTTCAAGGTATTTCAGTCTATTAAATGGTTGCAGTGGAAGGTTTAGTGTGAATGGTGTTTGTAGTTTGAGAAATATTCCATAGACATCTGGAAGCAATCACTTTTATTGTCTTCTATGTGACATGACTATGTGTGAAATGAGATGGCTAAACAGCAAATAGAAAAAGAATAGATCATGTGGGGAATGAAGAGATTACAAGAACTGTTTAAACAACATCTGTAACCAAATATATTGAAAAACAAAGACAGAAATGGTTCTGCCACTTTATGAATCTTTATTTGCCAGCAGCAAGAGCATGCAACATCAAAATGGAAGTAGATAATGCAGTGGAAGACTAAGAAGAAGATGAATTTAAAGTTATCATACTTTCCAACAATATAATGCCATTTTAATGGCATTAGGTCAAAGGGCATGAGCTCATGGACCGTAGATCAGCAACCGACCAACCAACCAACAGAAGAGTTATCAAAGTTCTGAGATATCACAATATTACTCCATATCAAGCGACCAAATGTGTCATAGCCAGAAAACTGATCACCATTAAATCTTTTGTCACCTTGCGGCAAAAGCAGAGAAAAAACAAATAGATAGATATGACATGTTCTTTTCCATGAAAGTTGTGGATTTTTATGTATTAATCTCATTCTGATTTCCTTGGTTAGTTGATAGATCATCCTCAGTGCATGTTGAACTACTGGTACATAAGTGTGCAAATCTTCTCATAAATATATCCTTCAGCGTGTAGAGGCAGACCACACCAGTGTGTCCCCTGGACATGATACTTCAGCGTGTAGAGGCAGACCACACCAGTGTGTCCCCTGGACATGATACTTCAGCGTGTAGAGGCAGACCACACCAGTGTGTCCCCTGGACATGATACTAATGGAGTCTCTTCAAGGTTGCAAATTTACACTGACAAGTGCCATGACAGATGATAAGGGGACCATTTTATTTTCCTATATATGTGTACGGCTCTGTGGTGGAGTGGTACAGAGCATGTCTGTGAAGGTCAAGGTGCAGAGTTCAACTCCTGCCACAGGCAGTTATGCACCCGGACCATTCAGAAAGCACTGGCAAACTACTGAATGTATTTATTTTTCCTAAAAAAATCACTACATCCAAAAAATGCTGGGTTGATGGCTATGTCCTGAATGAGACATGCTACCAATTTTTAAAAATAAGGTGGTTTTTTTTAATGAGAACACTATTGTGGATGAAACTGTTATTAAGAGATTAAAGGAGTTTGGAATAGCTCAGAGAAATAATAGAGGATGATGAGGAAGATTACTCACCTGAGGTGGGCAATAAGTATTTCTTGTTTATCCACGGTCAAAAATCTTGCAAAAAAATTAACTTCATAACTACACATTTCTGGTGTGTGTGTGTGTGTGTATGAGATGGGACAATCAACTCCTCCCCATAATCTTCTTAGTCATCTCTTACAACATGCATCAGAGGTTAATAGTATTGCTATTCTTTGCTCCCCTTTCAGGCCCTGCCAATGCACACCTTATGTAGTTTGATTATTATGCAGATGATTATTATGGGATAACCCAACACACTGGAAATATAGGGGCTATGGTAACAAAAGGCAAATATTTATGAGCAAAAATAGGTAATTTAGAGTTAGTTATTCCTCTAGGGCCAAAGACGGCACATAGGGCTGATGTCATAGTCTCGCATTCCATTGCAATTTGTTTTAGGTCTTCATTATTTCTGATACCGATGGTGAATCACTCTCCAGTAATAGTTCTACGTAAGGTCTCTCTTGGTCTTCCTTGTTTTCTCTTGCCCCATGGAGACCACATCAAAGCTTGACAGGGGAGTCTTTTGGTATCCATTCGTAGCGCGTGTCAAATGTAATTCCAGTGACGTTTTCTGATATAGGTGGATACATATTCTTGTGTTACCTCTTGCCTGATAACTATGTTTGATTTAAAGTCTGACCAATGGATGTTCAGTACTTGTCTGAAACATTTGTTATCAAAGGAGTTTAGTCTTTGTTCTAGGTTTGATGTTGCTTTCCAACTTTCGGATCCAGATGTTATTGTTGGGATTATGCAGGAGTTGACGATTTTGAGTTTTGTGTTGTTTCTTAGCATTTTTGAATGCCAGATATTTGATAGTTTATTGAATGAGTTAGCAGCCAGTGCATTGCGGTTTAATATTTATGTTGATGAATCTCCTGATGTATCAATGTGGATCAATTAGAGTAGTACCAATAGTAAGCACAGTATACTGACAGCAGAGCGCAAGGACAGATGACATTTCTACTAAAAAGTCTTTATCAGGGAAAAGGCAACAGACATATAATAATGAACCTTCATAGGAAGACAAGGAAAAAAGGGAAAAGTGTGATGACAAAGTATGAATTCATGCTAGAACATCTACCTAACTGTTTTAAACTGTTGTTATAATTGCCTTGTATTAATTTTTTCCTAATAGGTAATGATTCCAGGTATGTTCAGGCAAGTGCAGGTTGTAAGCACTTTGATGCTCATGGTGGACCTGAAGATATTCCTGTGTCCAGAATGTCATTCAATGCTCAGGTACTAGTCAACCTTTAGCATTAAAAATGCATAATTTCCCCCTGCCAGTGCATTATTTAAAAAAAAAATCTTATCCATTATTTATATAATAGAGAATATGAATGGCTTAAAGTACTTTTAATGAAATTAGGAAAATATTAACATCTAGACAAATTACAAGCTAAAAATGAGAATTATAAAATGCTACAACTATTCTCTATTAATGTATGGCTCAGAAATATGGACAATAAACAATTATAACAGAGAATTGATGCCTTTGAGATGTGAATATATAGAAGAATAGGGAGAATATCATGGAAATAGAAGAAAACAGAGAGGTTCTAACAACACTTAATATGAAGAAAGAATTATTAAAGAAAATAAAGATCAAGCAAATAAAATATTTTGAACACATTAAAAGACATGACAACTTGTTGAAGATCTTACTTGAGGGTAAAGTCGAAGGGAGACGAGTAAGAGGTAGGCAGAGATACAGGTGCGAGAGTAACATCACAAGATGGACAGGTTCGAGTCTAGCAGAGTGTACACCACCAAAACAAGAAACGTGATATTGAAGGTCTGTTGCAGTCAACTTTCGTTGCCGTGATGGCACTTGATGATGATTATTTATGGAGAGTATTTGAAAAATGAAATAACTTTTTTAGTTTTTGGAGCTTTTTGTATATTTTATAATGGAAATAAAGGGATGGTTAATTAATGTAATGACATAAGTTTTGTTGGTGTAGGCCTATGTGTGATATGTGAGAAAATGGTGAAGATGAAAAATGCACACTAAAAAACCAAACATAAGCCACTCTTGTTTGATATGTTCAAAAGCAGGATATAATGAAATGCTGCTATATACCTAGGTCTATTCTATTTCTATTGCCAATTCATAACCAACCTTGCATAATCATCATCATCATCAGGTGCCATGCCGGGTGGCGTAGGTGTAATATTTTCACACGTTGTCGCCCTCTGTCTCTGGTGCCTTCAATCTTGCCTGTTGTAATTATGTTCTCTAAACCTGCCTGTCTCATGAAGTGGCCAAAAAAAGAAAATTGCCTTTTTCTTATATTGTTGATTAAGGTCCGTTTCGCATTTGACTCTTTCAACACCTCTACATTAGTTTTTCGGGCAGTCCATGGTATTCTCAGCATTCTTCTGTAGAACCACATCTACTATTATGATGACACAATACAAACTACCATTCCTAACATAGAAGGTGAGACCACTGTACATATGTTATAACATGTAGTAAACAACATGTAATCATCAATCTTGTACATTGACAGGTCACAGATGTTGACTGGCGCATGACATTTCTCCCAGCATTCAAGAAGTGTGTTCAGGCTGGTTCATTTAGTCTTATGTGTAGTTATAACAGGTCGGTTGTTATACATTTTTTTATATATATCTTTAAGTTATATTCTAATAATATCACACTGTCTTTTTTACTACCTAGTGTTATGTGAAGCGAAGTATTGAAATATTGGGAAATAATATTATCACAGTGTCTTATTTGCCTCCCAGAACTATGAGTAAATCATGACACAACGCATTCCGTTCTCTGGACTACATCCTGCTAATTTGCAGGAGTTTGAGAACAAACACAGAAGAAGAAGCCACATATTCACCAAGATTCTACTTTAACAGATAGTAACTTATTGCAGAAATAAGAGTTTATTTAATCCACCAGTCACCACCCGTTAGCTCTTGGTGACTACATACATATGATAAATTATAATGTTAGCTCTTGGTGACTGCATACATATGATAAATTATAATGTTAGCTCTTGGTGACTGCATACATACGATAAATTATAATGAAATAATTAATAATTGACACATCATTTCAGTATAAATGGAGTTCCCTCGTGTGCTAATAAAAAACTGCTGACAGATATCCTCCGCGATGAGTGGAACTTCACAGGTTATGTCGTGAGTGATGAGTCAGCATTAGAGAACATTATTAATGACCACCACTACCTCAACAACAGCATTGATACAGCAGCAGCGTGCGTGAACGCAGGATGTAACCTAGAGCTGTCACCAAACCTAGTTCAACCCATCTACCTCTCAATAAGTATGTTTTAGTTGGTTCTTCTGCATTATGACTAGTTTGTCTTAGCATTGTATTATCTATGATACTTAGAAATAGATTTACTTAATTTTGAATACCAGTTGAACAGGCTTATGGGGGAGAGTAAATACAACGTGGATCTCCCTGGCATAGTGGTTAAGCCATTCCTTTTGTGTTCAGTAGGTTGAGGGTTTCAATTCCACTCATGACATCTTGTTTATGAAGTGGATTTATTTAGGAGATCACTGGTGATTAACACTGGAAGCTACAGAGGTATGTACTATGAGTGGTACTCGTAGCAGGCAGCGTACTATTTTATTGAGAGGGACAGAGAACATAATTAGTAACCCAAGTACATTTAAGTCAATCCTCTATGCCTTTTGAGTGATTTTATCACACAAGCCACTCATAACCTCCCTGCAAATCCCAAATGGGAAAAATTCAGTATAGACAGTTTTTAATTCAATACAGCAATGGGTTTCTAGAATATGGCCATTTCATGGTCACTGGACAATACAGCAATGGGTTTCTAGAATATGGCCATTTCATGGTCACTGGACAATACAGCAATGGGTTTCTAGAATATGGCCATTTCATGGTCACTGGCCATAAAATTTGCATCTTAGTTTTGTATTTTTGGTCAATTTGAAAATGTATTAAATGTTTGGCCATATTTAACCTGAAATTTGGCTATAAATAATTTAAGCTATCTGGCAATCCTATGACAGTATCACTGTGTTATATAGACTTGCACATAAATATTATAATTATTGTTCTGGAGACTCCTAGTAGACAACAAATATAGATGGCTAGTTATCATCATGAGGTGACACCTCAGCAATGGAAGTTAGCTGTAACGGACCTCCGATATCCTCTCTCTCTTATCTTGGTGCTCATTCTGCTAGACTCTGTCTAGTCCATCTGTGATGTTTCCCTTGCACTTGTATCTCTGCCTACCTCTTGCTTGCCTCCTCTCAACTCTACCTATAAGTAAGATCTTTTAACTTCTCCCTATTCTTCTATATATCAACATCTCAAATACATCAATTCTGTCTGCTACTAGTTTGTTCATTGTCCATGTTTCTGAGCCATACATTAATGAGAATAGATGTAACATTTTATAATTCTCATTTTTAATTTGTTTATGATGTGTTTAGATATTATTTTTTTATATGTCATTGATAGTACTTTTAACCATTCCTATTCTCCATTTAACTTCTGTTTCACATCTGCCATCATTTGTGATTATGTGTCAGAGATAATGGTAATGATCTACTTGTTGCAGTATCTCTCCATGTATTTTTGTGTTTAGCGCCAGATGCACATTAAAATCAGCAGAGAGCATTTCAAGATGGGCTTTGTTTTTGAAACTTAGAATATCAAAAAACACCAGAAGAGAAAAGTTAGAAAAGTATTTTAGAGTCAAGGTAAAATCATATAAATAATTGAAATAAATAAGAATAAATATTCACAGAGAAAGATAGAAGATGATTGTTGAAGGCCTGTCTTCCACAGGCAGTTGAAAAATAAATATTACATGCACACATCTCTTTTATCTCTATACAACACTTCCCAGCACTATAGTGTGGGGTCAATGTGCATGAACCACTGGATCAGCAACCAACCATCTCTATACAATACTTCCCAGCACTATAGTGTGGGTCAATGTGCATGAACCACTGGATCAGTAACCAACCATCTCTATAAAATGAATAAATTCTTCCTCTACATGTGGTGACTGCTACGGCAAAGCTAACTTTATTTCCACTGTCAATCAAAATCCTCCCTGCACTCTGTGACAGAAGAAGCATGCGGTAACAAAAGTTCTAATGTTATTATTGATGTATAATTCTTATATTCATGAAATAATACTCAAATATCCAATAGTCTCCATGGTTACAAAACGGCAATTGATAAACAGTATTTTTATACCAACTCTGTGTTACCAATGTCAAACCTTGATAAAGATATTTGAGGAAAGGTAAAATGTCACCAGAAGAAACAGATAGAGAAATTAAGATATTAGGAAAGACATAGAGATTATTACTACACTGAAAGACAACAAACTTGGTGGTTTGCCCACATCATGAGAATGGAACCAATGCAACCAGCCTTTGTGCATGCAACAGCAGAACATTGGGCTAAAAGGAACGAGGAAGACCAAGAATTAGATAGATGGAGACAATCAGAGAGACACGACCTGACCATGGCCAATGACAGACAACTCCATCTCTTCCCACCCTCCCCCTTCCCCACGAAGCCAAACTGCACAAGTGGAAATGACAATAGCTAGATAGATTAATTAAACAAAAAAATTATATCATCTTTGTAATAATTGCATCTGAAATTTCTCTTAAACAGTTGATGCAGTAAACCAAGGCAAGCTGTCAGAAAGTCTCATCAGGGAGAGAATCAAGCCATTATTTTACACAAGAATGAGGCTCGGAGAGTTTGACCCCCCAGACATGAATCAATATGCTAAATTGAACAGCAGTATTGTTGAGTCTTCTGAGCATCAATCCTTGGCCATTGAAGCGGCGATCAAATCTTTTGTTCTGCTGAAAAATTACAATGATATTTTACCACTAAATCCTGAAGAGTTCAAGAATGTTGCGGTCAGTGTGTGATGATTATTTGTATAAGTAGAGGTAAATGCAAATAAGATAAATAGGTTACTAGAAAACTGTCAATATAAAATAATAAAATACATAAAATAACAATAAAACAAAGAACAAATTTGACAATTGTATTTGTTCTTTGTTTTATTGTTATTTTCTTTGTTTTATTGTTATTTTCTTTGTTTTATTATTTTATATTGACAGTTTTCTAGTAACATATTTACCTTATTTGCATTTACCTCTATTTGTCTGGTTACTTCGGCACTTCCTCCGATATTTGGGTTATTTGTATAAGTAGACAAGTTCTGTTTCTCAACATTTTACTGACCAGCAAACTGGAGCACAAATGTCTCATATTACCAAGGGTGTTTGAATTTGTTAGAAAAAAAAACTGGTAATTTTGTCTTTAAACAATATATCACTATGAGATATATCTTCTTCTTCTTCTGTGTTCGTTCTCAAACTCCTGCAGATTAGCAGGATGTAGTCCGGAGAACAGAATGCATTGTGTCATGGTTTACAGCATTGCTGCGATATCTGCGCCTTTCGGCCTGACACATCCAACTTCAGCATGGCTTTGGGTCACTGACCCTATATGGGATGGTACAGCCAACTCCATCCCATAACCTCCTTAACCACCTTTTACGACATGCGTGGAAGGTAAACAGTGTTGCTATTCTTTGCTCCCCTTTCGGGCCCCAGCAACACACGGGCGTATGAGATATATGAGTAGTTCTATTCTTGGCAAATGTCATTCTTAAAAACTGCAGGTCTTCTGAAGTTGACTTAACAATTCATACAGTGAGTTAGTGACTGTTAAGGATGTCTATAAAAGTATTTTCCTAGTAATTGAAAGGAAAAGGTAGTCAGTAAGGAGCTGTGTGATTGAAATGAGAGCAGTGTCTACACGTAAGTAGTTGTCAAGGGCTGATATTTTTTAAATGGCTATCGTCAAATTTGTTTTTTAGCTGTGTGTGTGTGATTGAAATGAGAGCAGTGTCTACACGTAAGTTGTTGTCAAGGGCTGATATTTTTTAAATGGCTATCGTCAAATTTGTTTTTTAGCTGTGTGTGTGTGATTGAAATGAGAGCAGTGTCTACACGTAAGTAGTTGTCAAGGGCTGATATTTTTGAAATGGCTATCGTCAAATTCGTTTTTTAGCTGTGTGATAGAAATGAGAGCAGTGTCTACACGTAAGTAGTTGTCAAGGGCTGATATTTTTTTAATGGCTATTGCCGAATTCGTTTAAAAAAAAAAATGTTCAGTGTTGTGATGAATGATTATTTTGTCTGAAATCATTTTTATCTCCAGATTTGGTCCAAAATTTTAAAAAATGTATTGCGTTTTCCAAACAGTAATACCCATATTTGTTTGTGATGGTGTTTTTTTCATTGTATTTTGTGAAAAAACCTCTTGACCACTTCATCATAATACTCGCATGACACATAAAAAAACCAATTAGGCACATATTTGCAGTATACAATTCTTTATTTAAATGTGCAAAGATTATTTTTAAATCTATAAAAACTAAAAAAACTAAAGTTATTGCGTTTTCCAAACACTAACCAAAAATAACAAATTTTCAAAAAACGAATAGGCCTATAGTGTCAGTGGAAAGTTTATGTAATTTTAGTGCAGTGTGCTAAAGATTAAACAGATGAAAGTCGGTGCATTAGAATAATAATTCGCATGTTCTTTTTTTTCTGTTTTGTTCTTTTAAACACATTCCTTGTAATCACATCAGCCTACTATAATGCTATTCTATTCTGTAGGGGCCTGAGGCCCTATGGATTATCCTGGCATGTTTCATAATACTAATATATTCATATTTTCACACAGGCAACCCTGGGTACTACTTCTAGTATATATATAGGCTTATATGTATATAAACTTTATAAACTCTTCTCTTCAAATTAGGTTATTGGTCCAATGGCTAACAATGTTAGCCAGATTTTTGGCAGTTACAGTCCAAATCAAGACAGAAGTTTTACCAAGACACCACTTGAAGGTTTGAAGGAAGTGTTTCCTAATCTAGAAACAGGCACAGCCTGTAAGGATGGAACCACATGTCAGTTATACAACTCTAGTGTAGTGAAGAATGTTGTCACTGGAGCTGATCTGATTTTTGTAATTCTAGGAACAGGTAAAGTTTGATTTATATTGAAGTTCCCTTGGGAATATAGGCTACTGGTTGACTTGCATGGAATTCATTTAGATTAACCGGAGCATAAATAGCATTATAAATGAAATATGTCAACGCAAACTTTAATTTTTTTTATCTGTCCTAGTTACCATTCAATATGTGACATTTTGAATAAAAAAACTACAAACAATTAACTTTAAAATTGTACAGAAAAAAGCGCTGTAATATCCTGTAGATATACTATGTTGGTTGAGAGTTTTATATATAATTTACAATAGAACATCAGCAGTTTGTTATTGGGTAGCTATATATTTTCCTGTAATGGGAGAAGTTTAGCCCTTCGAATACCATCATCATCCTTCCTACCTTCTATGGGCTTGTGTAGCAGACATTTAAAATAATATATTTTGATATTTTAATCAACAAATGCAGATAACAAGAATTTAAATACATTTATTTACATTTGAGCTATTTACAGTAGATTATTAATTTGATTACCTGTTTTTTAGTATTTTTTCTGAAAATCCCGCTGGATCTCTTGTGGTAGGACAATAGTCCTAATAAATTCTAGCAGTATGTAGTCCGGAAACCGGAAATGTGTTGTGTCACTGTTTTATTTGCACCAACGGCCAGACACATCCAATTGTGGCGAAGACTATCCATTTAAAATACATAACCCTGCTCACTAACATAGAGCACGTTATTCTGCAGTCATTAACATTTTTAAAATGTCTAATAATAGTAATTGATTACGAATATGTAAATCTAATATCTAATTTTTTTAAATACATATAATGAATAATATGTTAATTGGCAGCCCCCGTAACTATGTCAGAAAAATGATGTTTAGATGTAGGTTCTAAATCATATAACAACAAATAAAAGCGCACTTTGGAGAGCTTCATTTGATATTTTTTAATGTAATAATTTGATCGTAATGTATAATGTATATACTGTGAATAACAGATAACTTGTAGACTGGTAGCCATGAGTAATGTAACATCTAGAACTCGGTTATAAATGTTAACTTATAGTAAAACTACTATGTATACAGTCTACAAAGTACACATTTTATTTTTTTTAAACCATAAAATGTATTGGCCAGAATTTATGCGAAATTTATACCAAATGTTTATAGAATTATACCAAAATGAGAAGAATGGATTCTGATTAATGACAAACTTGTACAATATTATCATTACTCAACAAGAATAAAGTAGAATTGTACTGTTGTGGGAACATCATACTGTAGTGTCCCATGAAATGAAAGGGCTGATGAAGTGGCCAAATAAAGGGGGAGAAAAGTTATGCAGATAGACTATGAAGTCTGATATCAAGAAAAGAAGAGAGCTATATAAAATAGCAGTGAAAATAATTGACAAGAGACACCTAACACAACCTAAATTGGTAGGATGATGAAAGAAACCCTTACTCTGTGAGGAAGGAGCTTGTGACAACCCATAGCCTTTCTGACAAAAGTTCTATAACAGATATGACACTCTTGACTCATTTAAGGTCTCAAAAACATGGATGTGTACAAGGGGTTCATGCATGCATGTTTAGTCCCCGAAGGGAGGCATTCCAGTACACCAGTGTCCCAAGATTATCATGTCCTGCCAGGAACACAGAACACATCCGAGTCAACTATTTCATCATCCTTCTGTCAGATTTGTTGACCCATTCGCAGTGATGGCATATCTAGTATTCTCCATCACCTAGGAGTCTGCCACCAAAGAACAAAATGCAATGTCCGCTGACCTGTATCTCTTCGTCATCCATGGGGAATATTTGATAGAAGAAAAAAAGTAAGAAATTGAGACAAGATGTGACTATTTTTTTACAGGTGACAAAAACAAGATATCAGCCCATTCCCTACATTCCTTAGTCATATTCTATGATGGGCATGGAATAGAAAACACTGGCCCTACTCTTTGCACCCTGAACTAGAAGTCCAGGCCCTGGTTGCCTCACGGGCGAAATAATCTGGGGCAGGTCACCATAGTTCACTTAGGACAGGGGACAACAGACTGAATAAACACATGCACAGAATGCACCTAATTGCTTCACCAATGTGCACTTGTTGAAAAGATAAACAGAACTCAGAACATAGCATGCAGAAGTATGAGAAAATTGAAAGAAGCGTATTGGCCCAATGGCTTAACTCTGCAAACAAATATATATGGAACCAGAGAAGAGTTCCAGACAATAGTAGAGTTCATACATTAGATTCATCTGACGGTGTAGTCATCAAATGGTTTGCACACATCAGCAGACTACCACAAGACAGCATACCACAGCAAGCTATGCTACACAGATACAGTGAAGGCAGACCTAGAGGCTGACCTCGAAAATGATGAACCACTGAAATAAAAGAGGCGACAAATTCCACAATATACTCAGTACATACAAGGGCCATCTTCAGAGAACTCTTCTACTCCTGACGCTGAAAGGCAATAAAGGGTTTAGCGAATAGATAGACAGAGTGTAGTCATCAAGTAACAAATAAAAGAAAGTCATTACTCTTAGAAGAGAATGTAGAGATTTGGTAGTCCATCAATTTATTCTTGTATATCATCAGGGCAAGCTCTTGAGTCCGAGGACATTGACAGACCTGATATCAATCTTCCAGGAAAACAGCAAACACTACTATTTGACACAATGTTCTTTAGTAAGTATGTGTATCTCTACTAGTTCTTGTTATGGTGTCTTTAGAATTGACAAAAAAACTCATGAATAATAATCTTCCCATCTTCTTCTGTATTTGTTCTCAGACTTTTGTAGATTAGCAGGATGTAGTCAGGAAAATAGAATATGTTGTGTCATGGTAACTTCATTATTTGTGCCTTTTGGCCTGACATATCCAACTTCAGCATGCTTTTGGGTCATGACCATCTGTGGGATAGGACAGTTAACTCGACCTCCAAAATCTCCTTAGTCACTTCTCACATCATGCATGAAAGTTAACGTGTCACTATTCTTTGTTCCCATTTCAGGCTCCGACAACACACTATCAATAAACAGTAAAGCTAAGTAAAGTAACCCATAGCATTTATTAATGCCACTGGGGTGTGAGATGTTAGCGATCTCATATTTCACGGGCTCTGCAAATGAGGGCGGTAGCCATCTCCTCTCCCTCGCAGTCTTTACTTCCCGGATTAATCCGGTACCCATTTAAGGCTGGGTCGACCTGGGAGCCGTTGCGATCTGAAAACATTTCCGCCTCAACGGGGGAATGAACAGATAAACAGTAATAGTAGCAGAATTCATATCCTGTTTAGGACAATGCTTTTCAGCTATTTCTTAATCTTTAGATGGTCCCACATACATCAAACCACATTATCAGTATAATGCGAATAGCTAATTTTTCTTCGCCTTCAAACCCAAAAACTAATTTGGATAAGTTGGGATTATGAAACTGCTTCCAAGAGTACATTATTGCATGATTCACAGGCATACATTTTTACCACCAATTTTCTTTAGAATGTTTGCCATCAACTCATTTTATCTGGTAGTAGTTGTTGCTGATTATTAAAAATATAATTTATATTAAGATAATCATAATTGTTATCATCATCAAGTTTCATCAAATATTTACTTCAACAAAGCTCCAACATCCTCTGTCTCATGCCTTGATGGTGCACTCTGATTGACTGTATTTTGTCTATCATGATGTTTCCTTCCCACTTAGATAATTATATGTCCAAAATATTTTATTCATTTAAAAAAAATTTCCTTTAAATTTACTTCTCATAAAAAAGTGCACTTTTCTCTTGTTGTACCCACAGATGTGATAGCAGCAGGCATATAAGTTTTATATTTACTTTCATTCACAATGTAACCAACAGATTTAATTGAATCTGTCTACCAGATCCAAATGCCAGGATTCTTCTACTGTTGTTCAATTTTGAATCTGTCTATTAGTGCTGACGACTGATGTGCTGAGCCATTGCCGCATATAAAACAGAAACACCACGCATTTCTGTTCTCTGGACTTACATTTTGCTGATAATCTTGTTGGATCGTTGTCCTGCTTCAAGAGAGATCCATTGGGAGTTTGAGAATGAACGCTTAAGAAGAAGAACAATAATCTGTCTTTCAGATCCTAATGCCAGGGTTATTCTACTATTGTTTAATTTGAATCTGTCTACCAGATCCAAATTCCAGGATTATTCTACCGTATAATTTTGAATTTGTCTACCAGATCCAAATGCCAGGATTATTCTACTATTGTTTAATGCCGGACCTTTAAATATATCCATCTTCGATGAGTTGAATAACATCAGCGCTATTATGGAGTGTTTCTTCCCAGCTCAAGCTACGGGGGATGCGTTGATTGCAGTATTGACAAACAGAGATGGGAACAGTAGTCCAGCAGGTAGACTACCAATGACCTGGCCTAGATTTGCTTCTCAGGTAAGTTGTATCAGTTGTTGTGTAGGTTAGTTGTGAAAAAGTAAATGCTAAAAAATATGGAGTCGTGATAACGTAATCTTAAGTCATTCTTCCATCGACCAGCAGATGAGGGTTTCAAACCCTCATTATTTGTGGTTTAAAAAGAAAATTGCTCCTGTGGTTTTCCCTATCATCAGGAAGTAGATTGCCATAGCTCATGCTCTGGGAAGGTCGAGGAATGATGCCATCACTACTGAGCCAGTGTGAACGCCACGCTAACTGAGCTGTTTCTGGTTAACTACTGACTGTACAGCCGAGCACTAATGGAAAATCGTGTGCTATGACATGGGTTCACAACTCAGCTTACCTTGACCTTTTACCATGACCTTTAAATGCTAAAATAATAAATTTGAGAAACTATAAATAGCCAACAATGAAACTTTGTTGAGATTAACTTTTTTCTACCTTTTCACCAACCAGACTGACTTTTCATCATTCACCCAAGAAATGTGTTTTTATAATATTCAATTTGTAAATAAGATGTTTCTAGTCGGTAAACCATAGTGCAACACATTCTCTGGACTTCATCCTGTTAAACAGCAGGAGTTTGAGAATACAGTAGAAGACCCTGAACTGATCAACCTGATGATGATTAATCACCCTCACAACTTGATCTATGTCATATTGTGTTTCAAATTAATATATATATATATATATATATATATATATATATATATATATATGTACTGTTTCTGCAGATTCCACCAATGGTTAACTACTCAATGGAGAATAGAACCTACAGATATATGAAAACTGATCCACTGTATCCGTTTGGATATGGCTTGTCTTACTCTCGTTTTCAGTATCTTGATATGGTTCTGGATTTTATTGTTGCACCACAGCATGACCTTAAAGTCAGCCTTCTTTTTAGAAATGTAGGAGGTCTTCATGCTGATGAGGTAGGAATCTTTGTTATTTTTTGGTTGTTGTTGCCAGGTATTTTTCCAGCAACTTTGATAAATAAATAAGTGCACAGGGAAAAAAATTATACTGGCTTGTTAAATGCATCTGAATCTGGCATGCATGGGTTTCCATAGAATACATTGTCATTTCATGTTGGAAGTAACAAAATGTGTAAATGTCCCATTTAATCAATCAATCAAGTGCCATGTTGAATGGCGTAGACGATGTTTCTCCACGACTCTCTGTCTCTTGTGTTGTCAATAAGCTCGGTTGGTGAACTTCTACCATGCTTTTCTCTTTGTTGTCCCTATCTCTTCTTCCCTTGATCTTTCCAGTAGTTATTAAGTGTTCAAGCTGTTTTCTTCTCAGCACATGCCATAGAAAACTTGACTATCTGCCCCTAATGTTTGATATGATTGTTCTTTTTACACCAGCATCGATGAGAACCTCTGCATTAGTTTTCTTAGCTGTCCATCGTATTTTTATCATTCTTCTCAGAAACCACCACTCTGTAGCCTCAAATTCACTTTGATTTTTTTTGTTTACAGTCCATGCTTCACATCCATTAAAAAAAAGAAATGGTTCGATATAACATCTCAGCACTCGAATTCAGGTCTGCATTGATAGTCTTCCATTGCACAAAATGGTTCTCATTTTTTAAATGCTGATATAAATGTGATTGCAACACTATTTTCTGTGACTTCTCTGCTGTATATTATAAACACATCTGCTAATTTTAATGTTACCCCTTCATCGTGTACTGCATCTAACTGCTGGTAACTGTTCAAATGAGAGATATATGCCCGATTGTATTCTTTTAAAACATTATTATTAAATGCTATAATTCACATTAATAGTTTAATGTAGAACACATATACGGAATCAACATTTCAACCAAAATGTTTTTAAGATAGGAACAAACAAACACAGACTGGAGCAACACAATGGTCAGAAGACTACATAAAAGAATGTATTGGTATGATCAGCATGATAACATATGGTAGACAGAAGAATGTAATGGTATGGTCAGCATGATAACGTGGTAGACAGAAGAATGTAATGGTATGGTCAGCATGATAACGTGGTAGACAGAAGAATATAATGGTATGGTCAGCATGATAACATGGTAGACAGAAGAATGTATTGGTATGATCAGCATGATAACATGTGGTAGACAGAAGAATGTAATGGTATGGTCAGCATGATAACATGTGGTAGACAGAAGAATGTAATGGTATGGTCAGCATGATAACGTGGACAGAAGAATGTAATGGTATGGTCAGCATGATAACATGTGGTAGACAGAAGAATGTAATGGTATGGTCTAGCTTAGAATCCTACAATAATTCTACATTTGTGATGGATGAACAACGACTGTGTCTAGCTTAGAATCCTACAATAATTCTACATTTGTGATGGAAGAACAACGACTGTGTCTAGCTTAGAATCCTACAATAATTCTACATTTGTGATGGAAGAACAACGACTGTGTCTAGCTTAGAATCCTACAATAATTCTACATTTGTGATGGAAGAACAACGACTGTGTCTAGCTTAGAATCCTACAATAATTCTACATTTGTGATGGATGAACAATGACTGTGTCTAGCTTAGAATCCTACAATAATTCTACATTTGTAATACTATCCAGGTGGTTCAATGTTATATATCTTGGGAGAACCAGTCATTACCTGTACCATACAAACAGTTGGTATACTTCAACCGCATCTATGTTCAAGCTGGAGACACAATCAAACACATATTTACTGTTTCCTGGGAGAACTGGGCATACTGGGACAATGGGAAATGGACTGTCCAATCAGGTTTGAAAATATGTATTGTTTCTACCTTCATTGCTAGATTTTAATGTTGATTTATTTCTAACTTGGATATTGTTCTCCTTCTTTCATTATTTTCTGCAAAATCTTTTCATTGTTTTATGCTTTCTTATAAATTTCTTATTATATTCCTGTTTATTTCAGCAGCAAATATTTATTTTCCTTTCATTTGCATTTTTTCTTCTTTGTCACTCAAACTTCTGCTGATCAGCAGTCTGTTAGTCAGAAAAATGGAATACACTTTATTGTAGTTCCCAACTTGGCTATTATCTTTGAGCCCAACATATCCAACTTGAGCGCTTCTAATCTTTCAGTTATTCTTCATTCTTTTTGTCAAAGTAAATCCATTTCTTCTCTTAAGAATTTCTGTTTTTAATTCTTGTCTTTATTGTGTATTTCTTAATACTTTTGAATTTTTTTTGGTATTTGGAGTCAGGGAGAGAGAGAGAGAGAGAGAGAGAGAGAGAGAGGTGAGGGAGGTAGTTGTATCATAAATTGAAAGAACATGTAATTTGTACAGCAACCTGCCATGTATGAGAACACAACTGATGGCACATCCTATTAGTATCTCTCTTGTTCTTTTCATCTTCAGCATTAACTTCAAGTAAGATGTTCATTGAAGTGGCATGCCTTTTTATATGTTTTAAATAATTATTTCATTTTCTACTTTATAAATCTCTGGATGTAATGGAACAGTGGTAGTGTAAGGTCACCCACTGACCAGAAAACTCCTGGATATCGGACACAGTGGTAGTGTAAAGTCACTCACCCACTGACCAGCAGACTCCTGAATATTGGGCACAGTGGTAGTGTAAAGTCAACCACTGACCAGCAGACTCCTGAATATCGGGCACAATGGTAGTATAGAGTCACTCACCCACTGACCAACAGGCTCAGGTTTGTGTTCACTCATTAATCATAGTTTTAAAATAGAACTTACTCTCATGGTTCACCCAGCCACAAGGAAATAAGGTACTGGTATTGTGTTCTGGGAAGGTCGAGGAATGGCACTATCACTATGGAGCAAATGTGGTAGGTGATGCTAGTCCGATGGTTCTGGTCAACCACTGACTAGGCATCTGAGCACATTTGGGGAAAAACTGTGTACTATGGCGATGGTTCATAAGTCAGGTTACTTTGACCTGTCTGTTAGATTTCTACAAATTTTATTCAAATATTCTTGAATGTATTTGTTTCTATCTTATCTATCCAAACTGTGACACACTGCAACTTATTACTTCTCTCTCTGACACCCACTCACACTGCAACTTCTTACTTCTCTCTCTGACACCCACACTGCAACTTATTACTTCTCTCTCTGACACTCACACTGCAACTTCTTACTTCTCTCTCTGACACCCACACACACTCTCAATGTCACATAATTGTTACTTTCCATCTATTATATAAATAGTTTAAGATAAAAGTTTTCACTTATGAATTAAATATTCTGCCGAAGATGGATGTGTCATGCCATTGGCGTAAATAAAATACTGACACAACATATTTCCATTCTCTAGATTGCATCAACTATAAATCTTGTAAGATCATTGTTCTGTTACAAGAGAAATCCAGTGAGAGTTTAAGAATAAATGATGACACAGAAGAATTGAATATTCTAAACTAATAAAATCTGATATAAAAATATCTTTCTTACAGGTGCTATGGTTATTTACTGTGGAGGTCAACAACCAAATCAGAAGAAATCTGCACCATCCAACATTCTCTCTAAATCATTTATAGTGGTTGGCACATCATAGTCAATTGTCCTACATCAAGTGAGATCTGTACAAGAGTACAGAGTTTGTGAAGTTAGAGGCTGCCGTTTATAGTTGGTACATCAAGTGAGATCTGTACAAGAGTACAGAGTTTGTGAAGTCAGAGGCTGCAGTTTATAGTTGGTACATCAAGTGAGATCTGTACAAGAGTACAGAGTTTGTGAAGTCAGAGGCTGCAGTTTATAGTTGGTACATCAAGTGAGATCTGTACAAGAGTACAGAGTTTGTGAAGTCAGAGGCTGCAGTTTATAGTTGGTACATCAAGTGAGATCTGTACAAGAGTACAGAGTTTGTGAAGTCAGAGGCTGCAGTTTATAGTTGGTACATCAAGTGAGATCTGTACAGGAGTACAGAGTTTGTGAAGTCAGAGGCTGCAGTTTATAGTTGGTACATCAAGTGAGATCTGTACAAGAGTACAGAGTTTGTGAAGTTAGAGGCTGCAGTTTATAGTTGGTACATCAAGTGAGATCTGTACAAGAGTACAGAGTTTGTGAAGTCAGAGGCTGCAGTTTATAGTTGGTACATCAAGTGAGATCTGTACAAGAGTACAGAGTTTGTGAAGTTAGAGGCTGCAGTTTATAGTTGGTACATCACATCAATATATCTAATACATCAAGTGAGATCTGTACTTGTGCTGGGTAACCAAACAAGTTTAGGTTAGACTTTTTGCTTTAAGCTTTTTCATCGATTGATAAAACCTAAATCAGGTGGTGACCAAATATGACAATTCATAAACAACACACTATTCATGAACACAAAACAGGGCAATAACGAGTTAATGTTTATTGTGTCCCCCTACATGAGTTATACACTTATTGTAATTAGTTATTGTTGTTATTATAGATACCTGTTGAGCATCTAGATGAGCATTTTGTTTGAATTATTTTAGCACTTATTTTATTTTAAATATTATCTCCCGTTGTAACCTACTTAGCACACACAAGGTAGATAACTTACATTTTCTGATTTGCGACTGGCATAAGGATAAGTACCGATTGTAAAAAATTTAATTTGGTGTTTATTTTGGTATGTGAATGATTTTAAGTTTCATAAGTATACATCATAAATCAAATATTTTGGACACATTAAATGACATGACATCTTATTGAAGTCATCACTTGAGGGTAAAGTCAAAGGGAAGTGAGCAAGAGATAGACAGATACATGTGGGAGAATAACATTACAAGATGGACAGGTTACAGTCTAGCAGAGTGCACCACCAAAACAAGAGACGGGGGATGTTGGAGATCTGTTGCAGCCAACCTTCGTTGCGGAGATGGCACTTGATGATGATGTATAATATTTTCAACCGCATAATACTTAGTCTATATTGTCTTTCACATTTGTCGATGTTAGTCATACTTTATGTGCCATGTTTCATATGTTGATTCACTTACTTCAGATTAAAAACCATTTATTTATTAACAAAGTGCCATTGTAAATATAATACATTCTTGCGGACTTTCTGAAAGTTTATCTCATTTATCCAAATATTAATAAATTAGAAATCTTTTAGACAGGACCTGTATGAGTTATGACTGCAGGTTACCATTTATTGAGACAGGCTCCGTATGAGTTATGACTGAAGGTTATCATTTATTGAGACAGGCTCCGTATGAGTTATGACTGAAGGTTATCATTTATTGAGACAGGCTCCGTATGAGTTTTGACTGCAGGTTACCATTTATTGAGACAGGCTCCGTATGATTTATGACTGAAGGTTATCATTTATTGAGACAGACTCCGTATGATTTATGACTGAAGGTTATCATTTATTGAGACAGGCTCCGTATGATTTATGACTGAAGGTTACCATTTATTGAGACAGGCTCCGTATGATTTATGACTGAAGGTTATCATTTATTGAGACAGGCTCTGTATGAGTTATGACTGCAGGTTTTATTGAGACAGGCTCTGTATGAGTTATGACTGCAGGTTATCATTTATTGAGACAGGCTCCGTATGAGTTATGACTGCAGGTTATCATCAGAGAAGTCCATAGCTACTCTGATCCCAGTCTTAACTAATCCATCAGTGTATAGCGCCAGACAGTTCCAATTCGATGCAGATTTGTCAGTCTCTCCATGTATCTATTATGTTTATTTTTCCGAGCTGTTCCATTCTTTACACTAATCTCACACTGACTTGAGAGCGACCATGATTCACACTTTCGAAAATCGTCTGAGCGGATGAGGTCCCTTGATACATTAACTATGTCAGATCGATACACTGATGTACCTATTGATGCTGTGGCCATACTTGCCAGTGTATCGGCTTGCTCATTGCCCTTAACCTATGCATTCCCTGGCACAAATATAAATGTCATCTTTCTGGTCATAACATTGCTATTCAACAATTGTTGAATTTTTAAGCAATACTCATAATATGTTTCTGAAATACGAGCATGTTCAACAACCTTGTGTTTGTGAAATGTGTCCACTAAGGACTCTTTCTATGAACTAACAATCATGTCTATTTGGTACTTTCCTGTTTAGTGGTACACAATTTGTTTTTATGAAGCTTTATTTTCATAGGATTTAGTACAATTAGGTAGTGTCGTACTTAATATGTTATGTAAACCCCAGACAGTGAACCATTTTTTCTGGGAGAAAATACAAATAAATGAAATATCGCCTGAGTCATTGGTGCCTATATTCTATACTGCTTGTGACATTAACTACTACTAAATGTAGGAAGTCAGTGTCATCTGTGGTCATATCAATAGTGATTCAGACAGTGGCATTGCTGACTTGGATATCATTCATAGTGGTTAATGGGGCCAGTGTGCAATGCTGTTAAAACAGGCTGCATCACAGGGCAGGTCTACTAGCGATATTGTTATGAACATCTGCCATTCAGTGAAATTGATAATAAAACTATGAATTTATACGAGACCAATGCAGAATTTTAGATGTGTCTGCCATTCATGCAAATAAAATGACGATACAACGAATCTCCTTTCTCTGGACCACATCTTTTTAGAAATCAAGTGGACAATTGTCTTGCTACAAGAGAGATCAAGCCAGAGTTTGAGGACACACAATAACAAAAATATATATGGTAATTAATTCATCATATATAATCACAGTGACCATGCCACCAATAATTATTAATTATAAACTATTGTCCAGTCCAAGGTGGATGATGACATTATTAAAGTTCATACTTTGCATTAAGTATATGATTAAGAGCTTTAGTTTACATTCTAAGACCAGATATTGCCACTATTGTGCTATATCCTTGATTTTTCAAACTGATGTTACCTATCCATTCCTTTGTTAGTCTTCCTCTGGTTTTGTAACCTGATCATGTTTTATTATATTCACTTTTTAGTGTGAGTTTGGGTGTATTCTATTCTCATATCATGTCCAAACCAAACCAATTGCATTCTTGATTAGAAACTAGCATCACAGCACGTGGAGCATTCCCATAAGTGTTCCACTCTCCGTTCCAGCAGCCACCTCAGTGTATGTAGACTCAGAGTCCCAGTCAGGTGTTGATTGCGAGATCTTTGGGGCCTTCCAAAAGATTCACTTTTCCTACCCTGCCCTCTAGATACTCCCATTGCTAACATTCTCTGAATGTGTATGTTCTCAGCCTCATTGACATCATCTTCATCTTGAAATGAATTTATTACTGCTTTGATCAAGTCTGCTTTATCTCATTGCATATTCACTAGTAGTGAGTTTTGCTGTATTCCATTCTCGTAAGATGACCAAACCAAACTAGTTGTGACCTCTTGATATATTCAATGCAAGTATGAACTGCAGATTACAAAATATACTTTTGTAGACAGCATAAGAATGGATTCTTTAATATAATGTCATATGGTTATTATTTTGTGAGGAACCTACAACAAATTGATCTTAAAAGATGTAGTTGTTTCATTTTATTGCTTATAACTATGGTTGATCACAGGCGTATACACATATGGTTGATCACAGGCGTGTACACATATGGTTGATCACAGGCGTGTACACATATGGTTGATCACAGGCGTGTACACATAATATTGCTTTGATGATATTTCCACTGTAACAGTCTTATTGTTTATTCTGGTTCATATATTTCTTAGATATTTCTACTTGTGTCAGAATAAACTCGATTGATAACTTTTCTATTTGTTAACACTTTGTTTGTCTTATTATCACCGTAGACTTTAATGTCCACAGCTAAAACATTAGAAGGTGCAGATGTCCTCTGATTTGGTTGTTGACCTCCGCAGGAGACAGTAATCACACCTGTAGGGAGAATACAAGAAGTCAAATTATTAAACCATTTTAACAGGTTTACTGAGAAACTATCTTAACCTCTAGTTAAAACTTTCCATTTACAGACTATTTGAAATGCACATTACTTGCCTGTGACAATTTAAGAAGATTTTTATATGTCTATTTATTGACTGACTATTTGAAATGATATTACTTGACTTTGTGACAGTTCAAGTCAATTGATAAATCTGTCTATTTATTGACTGATTATTTGAATCGCACATTACTTGACTTTGTGACAGCTCAAGTCAATTGATAAATCTGTCTATTTATTGACTGACTATTTGAAATGCACATTACTTGACTTTGTGACAGTTCAAGTCAATTGATGGCTGGTTGGTTGGTTCCTGATCCAGAGGTCCATGGGCTAATGCCCTTTGACCCAAAGTCAATTGATAAATCTGTCTATGTATTGACTGATTATTTGAAATGCACATTACTTGACTTTGTGACAGTTCAAGTCAATTGATAAATCTGTCTATTTATTGACTGATTATTTGAATCGCACATTACTTGACTTTGTGACAGTTCAAGTCAATTGATAAATCTGTCTATTTATTGACTGACTATTTGAAATGCATATTACTTGACTTTGTGACAGTTCAAGTCAATTGATGGCTGGTTGGTTGGTTCCTGATCCAGAGGTCCATGGGCTAATGCCCTTTGACCCAAAGTCAATTGATAAATCTGTCTATTTATTAACTGATTATTTGAAATGCACATTACTTGACTTTGTGACAGTTCAAGTCAATTGATAAATCTGTCTATTTATTGACTGACTATTTGAAAGGATATTACTTGACTTTGACAAATTTCGTCTTGCATATTTCAATATTTCCTTCCTCATTAAACCCTTTAGTTTAAGCGGAAGATCAGCCTGTCTGAACAACATGGTAACTATTATTGAAGGTTACGACTACAAGATCATCTAGAAAAAATGAAATCACAAGAACATCAAAGTAAACTGTGACCACTCATAACGCCATTTTTTAACCGGAAACTTGGATCATATGTTGGATAGAAAATGTGCTAATCTGTAGAAAAGTTGCTCTGAGGTGTGGTTCCTGGATGTCTGAGATCAGAACAGTAGCACCTGGTCTGTAACAAGGATCTCCTCTGTCCCCAGTGCTGTTTAATGTGTATACGTTTAAAATTGCTCAATTGCAAACTTCCAACAATTGTAAAGTTCTAACATACGATGATGATATCCTACTATACAACATGGGCAGGAACAGAACAGATATCGCTGAAAGTGTACAGAGCGGATTAGATCAAATGTCAATATACTGCAGAACATATAACACTGTGATCAATTCCTGGAAAGTAAAGGTTGTCTGGTACTTCTTGAATAATAATCTGGTCATTGACACAATACCGTCAGTTGCATGGACTCATTCATTGAAAGAGAACAAGACCTTAAATATCTTGGAATAATCTTCGATAGAAGTGTCTGTAATTCAACAAACATATCACAAATATGATTCAGAAGGCTAAAAGAGGGATCAGTGTTAACATGGTTATGGGATTGACAACAAAAGTTGTGTTGTCTTAATTGGTTTTTGTTTCTTGATAAAGGTCCCAATAGGCCCGACACGTCGAAAACTGTCTTTGTTCTTTGTTTTATTGTTATTTCTGATTAATTTATATTGATAGTTATCTAGTAACCTGCATACTTTATTTAGTATTTACCTATTATTTGTCTGGTTACTGCGGCTCTTTCCATTTTGTCGGACATTGATATTTTGGTTATTTATATTTCTACATGCTTCTGAAATTTGATGCTTCTCTGCGATGCAAGCACTTTTGCTAGCGTTGCTGCGTCACACTAGGTGATTCTAAGCAACAGACTCCCAGGACATGCCTGTACTGTAGCTTGTGTTGTATTTGAATTGAAGTTATGAGAATTTGTAGCAAAAATATAGTTCTATGGTCAGTATATTACACAGACTGTCTATCTAAGGTGTAGCTCAAGACTATTCTGACCTGTCTGAATCTTCCATTGCCCGTTGTTCCAGTAAGCCCAGTTCTCCCAAGCTACTTGAAAGTCATGTTGAATTTGTTTATTTACTGGAATGTTGATTCGGTTGAAATATACCAGTTGTATCCGTGGTACAGGCAGGGACTTGCTTTGCCACTGTATGTAGCACTGAATAACCTGAGAGATACAGTTGGCTAGTAATATATGTGAGCACTTTATTATGTAGTTAATTGATATGATATACCAGCACATTATGTAATTCACTAATAGGATACAGGAGCACATTATGTAATTCACTAATAGGATACAGGAGCACATTATGTAATTCACTAATAGGATACAGGAGCACATTATGTAATTCACTAATAGGATACATATGAGCACATTATGTAATTCACTAATAGGATACACAGGCACATTATTATGTAATTCACTAATAGGATACACAGGCACATTATTATGTAATTCACTAATAGGATACAGGAGCACATTATGTAATTCACTAATAGGATACAGGAGCACATTATGTAATTCACTAATAGGATACAGGAGCACATTATGTAATTCACTAATAGGATACAGGAGCACATTATGTAATTCACTAATAGGATACAGGAGCACATTATGTAATTCACTAATAGGATACAGGAGCACATTATTATGTAATTCACTAATAGGATACACGAGCACATTATTATGTAATTCACTAATAGGATACAGGAGCACATTATGTAATTCACTAATAGGATACAGGAGCACATTATTATGTAATTCACTAATAGGATACACAGGCACATTATTATGTAATTCACTAATAGGATACACAAGCACATTATTATGTAATTCACTAATAGGATACAGGAGCACATTATGTAATTCACTAATAGGATACACAAGCACATTATTATGTAATTCACTAATAGGATACAGGAGCACATTATGTAATTCACTAATAGGATACAGGAGCATATTATTATGTAGTTGAATGGTATGATACACAAGCACATTTATGTAATTATTATGTAATTAAGTCATATATACAGCTCTGCATATATAAAATTGATTGCTTGGGTATCAAGTCAAATCAATGCTTCTCTATGGGTGTGGAGCATGTACAGAAAATAAACAGTTTAGTGACTCAGATTGCTACTGAGATGTGGAGCTTCCGGCCCAGTATTTCAGATTTCGGCACCAGTAATTGTTTGGGGAGAACTCGTGCTAATTGATGTTAAGGATGGCCAGACCAAGCTTAGTTTCCAGCTTCTATTGGCTGGACTAAGCTCTATATCCACTTCAAGGAGTTGGCCTTGATGGGGTATGTATATATAATATATATATGTCAGTTCATCTGTAATATATCTCCACAATTATGTGTAACTGGCACGGTAAAATATTCTGCCAAATCTGTTTTGCGTTTGTTGGAATATAAATGAGTACAACACAAATTGAGAATACAGTAAAAATCCTATTTCAGCGGTTTTATCCTGCTCTTATTTTGCTGGGTTCGAAAGGAGAGTAAAGAATAGTGACATTGTTACCTGACACAAGTGTTGTAAAAGACGACTAAGGAGGTTATGGGGGTTGGATTGGGTGTCCCATCCCAGAGAGGGTCAGTAAACCAGAATCTGCTGTAGTGAGATGTGTCAGATTGAAAAGTCCAGATATCGCAATAAAGCTGTAAGCTGTAACACAACATACTCCATTCTAGAGACTACATCCTGCTAATCTGCAGGAGTTTGAGAATGAACAAAGAAGAAGAACAACAACTTGGTCCGGGCTGTTGAAACATGTAATAACAGAAATTCACTATATACAGTACAAACAATATAGAATAAATATAATTGGAGATTTTGAAGTGTTGTTATATATAGCGAAATTTGTTATAAAAGAATGCGTTATAGTGGAATTCCACTATAAACAGTTTAGTCAAACCCCATTATACCAACTTGGTCTGGACCAACAAAATATTTGTGTAATAACAGATTTGCTATAAGTCCATATACAGTATAAACAATAAACAACAAATATAATTGAGGATTTTGAAAAGCGTTAAACAGGGGATATTTGTTATAAAAGGATGTGCTATAGAGGAATTCCTCTGTACAAGTTTTCTTCTTCAGCAATCATCTGTACAAGTTCAACACATGAAACAGCTAATACTGCTCACCTCATCCGCATCGAATTTTCCAATGTTGCTAACGAAAACGGAGACTTCAATATTTTCTCTTGGCAAATCAGATGATGAAACTATCATCATGTCATAACTGAAGATAGAGTAGGACAGACCATATCCAAATGGATACAGTGGATCAGAATCAATGTATCGGTAGGTTCTTCCAACCATCGAGTAGTTCACCATTGGTGGGATCTATAAGAGAAAATTCTCAGTGTCAATACAGGTATATTAATAAATAGAAATAAAAACACAAATTGTCTATTACACACCTAATGTTTCACACTTCTAGCGTCTTCAGTGGATGTTTTTGTTCAGGTCACACTGGAGGTGATGGTCAAGAGAGAGCTGACAGACTGGCATCAAGACAGAGGACAAGAGGAACATTATGAATTTCCTATATATGCATCTGCTGGACAAGGAACCATACTGGACAAGACTGTTAGGAAGTATGCATGAGATTTATGTAAAGATTAGAACAGCCTGTAATGAGAAACATAATAGATATATGAAGAGATTGGTAATCGGGATGAAACTGGAACAGTCAGCAGCTACACTCTGATGGATTTATTGAGGCAGAGATTGGAGTACTTATTGACTTGTCAAGTGTCAATCAATCAAGTGCCATGCAGAATGGCATAGGCGATCATGTTTCTCCTCGACTCTGTCTCTTGTGTTGTCAATAAGCTCGGTTGGTGAACTTCTACCATGCCACTATACTAGTCCATCTGGCAACTTCTCTCTTTGTCCCATCTCTTCTCTCCTTGATCTTACCAGTAGTTATTAAGTGTTCAAGCTGTTTCTTCTCAGCAAGTATACATTTGGCGATAACATGCAGTTGTAACTGAGCTTGTATAAATGTATACTTGCTTGTATACTTGGTTTCTTCTCAGCAAGTATACATTTGGCGATAACATGCAGTTGTAACTGAGCTTGTATAAATGTATACTTGCTTGTATACTTGGTTTCTTCTCAGCAAGTATACATTTGGCGATAACATGCAGTTGTAACTGAGCTTGTATAAATGTATACTTGCTTGTATACTTGGTTTCTTCTCAGCAAGTATACATTTGGCGATAACATGCAGTTGTAACTGAGCTTGTATAAATGTATACTTGCTTGTATACTTGGTTTCTTCTCAGCAAGTATACATTTGGCGATAACATGCAGTTGTAACTGAGCTTGTATAAATGTATACTTGGTTTCTTCTCAGCAAGTATACATTTGGCGATAACATGCAGTTGTAACTGTTAAGAAGAGATTGAAAGCATTTAAATTTTCTTGGAGAGAATAGTAGAGGAGAACGATTGACCAGAGAGCTGAAAGAGAATAGTAGAGGAGAACGATTGACCAGAGAGCTGAAAGAGAATAGTAGAGGAGAACGATTGACCAGAGAGCTGAAAGAGAATAGTAGAGGAGAACAATTGACCAGAGAGCTGAAAGAGAATAGTAGAGGAGAACGATTGACCAGAGAGCTGAAAGAGAATAGTAGAGGAGAACAATTGACCAGAGAGCTGAAAGAGAATTGTAGAGGAGAACAGTTGACCAGAGAGCTGAAAGAGACGGAACTACTATGGTATGTCCAGAACATAGCACCATCGATTAAGATAATCACTAATCATGAATGACACATTAAGAAAGCAATCATTTCATTCATTCCCTTGAAATACACCTAGATTATGATTATTTATTTTTGTCTTTCTCTGTTATAACACTATGGATAGTTTCATAATTGTTATTGTTTAATGATAAATGTAACATATTTAGTAACAGTAACAACTAGTCCATTATCCTTATCATCTGATTCCTCTTCTGCATGTCATATAAGGATAAGTATGTACGGCTGATTCCTCTTCTGCATGTCATATAAGGATAAGTATGTACGGCTGATTCCTCTTCTGCATGTCATATAAGGATAAGTATGAACATCTGATTCCTCTTCTGCATGTCATATAAGGATAAGTATAAATGTCTGATTCCTCTTAGCCACAGAAACAACTTTAGTGAACTTGCAGTGCTTTCTGTCTTGGCATACTCATTATCATCACGTGCCATCTTCGCAATGAAGGTTGGCTGCAACAAACCTCCAACACCCAGTCTCTTGCTTTGGTAATGTACTCTGCTAGCCTGTCCATCTCATAATCTTTCTCTTCCACTTGTATCTCTGTCTACCTCTTGCTCAACTCTACCCTAAAGTAAGGTCTTCAACAAGGTGTCATATCTTTTAATGTGTCCAAAATATTTATGTGTTTGATCGTTATTTCCTTTAATAATTATTTTTTTCATACGAAGTGTTGTTAGAACATCTTTGTTTTTATTCTTTCCATGAAGTTCTCCCTATTCTTCTATATATCTATAAATAGATGTCATTAAAAACACGACACAGAATATTTTTATTGTATTGGCTCATATTATACCATATTAGATTCAATTGAATGACATATCTTACCTGCCAATCATAACTGGGCCAGGTATAAGGAAGTCTACCTGCAGGACTAATAAATCCTTCCCTCTTGATTAGTACTGCAGCTAGTGCGTCACCTGTAGCCTGAGCTGGGAAGAAGCATTGTAAGATGGCAGCGATACGGGGAACCTTATCAAAAACAGTTATATTTACCGGACCAGCACTGAGCAGCAGTAGGATGATTTTGGTCTCACCACCTGTGAAGCGAGACAGTTTAATTTAATTTTATTTAATCATGCTTATTGTGGCATTCTTTCAATTTATATGATTATATAGAGAAGGAACCGCAGTAGACTAGTCATTTGCCTGCTGACCAGCAGACTGATTTCAAGTCCGCTCGTTATTCGTGGTCTCAAATAAAATTACTCTCATGGAAAGTAATTGCAGTTCTGCTTATTTCAAAGCATATTGGCATTGCTTCTCCCTTGGAACTAATTAACAGAAGCAAGAGGGGGTTAGTACAAATGGGCAAAGAACTTTCTCCATAAAACTTGCCTGGGCAGGTGGTCAATGTGTGAAACTTGCCTGGGCAGGTGGTCAATGTGTGAAACTTGCCTGGGCAGGTGGTCAATGTGTGAAACTTGCCTGGGCAGGTGGTCAATGTGTGAAACTTGCCTGGGCAGGTGGTCAATGTGTGAAACTTGCCTGGGCAGGTGGTCAATGTGTGAAACTTGCCTGGGCAGGTGGTCAATGTGTGAAACTTGCCTGGGCAGGTGGTCAATGTGTGAAACTTGCCTGGGCAGGTGGTCAATGTGTGAAACTTGCCTGGGCAGGTGGTCAATGTGTGAAACTTGCCTGGGCAGGTGGTCAATGTGTGAAACTTGCCTGGGCAGGTGGTCATGTGTGACATCACATTGAACGCTATTCATCAGATGCTTTTTTTTTTAAAACTATCAACTGAAACACAACACAACACAACACAACACAACACAACACAACACAACACAACACTAGCCCATTGCGCATCACTTCAAGAGGCTACTCACGTGTCACAAATTAATAAACAGAAGTAAGAAAATTCTAGACGAGTGATGTGAAACAGGGTTATGTTGTTGTTGATAGGTCAAGGAACGCCTCCGATAAGTGGATATTTATAAGTTGTCTCACTTTCTCTATAGTTTACTTTGATGAAACATAGTGGCCGTGTGTCTTTGAAATGTACACTGGTCTGTAAAGATGCAAAAGACCATCTTCATTTACTTACATGGCTTACCCAGCCACCAAGCCATCTTCATTCACTCACATGGCTTACCCAGCCACCAGGCCATCTTCATTCACTCACATGGCTTACCCAGCCACCAGGAAGTAGTGTACCAGGGCTCACGTTCTGGAAAAGTCGAGGAATGGCAACATCGCTACTGAGCAAGTGCAGTAGGTGACGCTAGTCAGGCAGTTCTGGTCAACCACTGTCTAGACAGCTGTGTACTTATGTAAGCTGTGTTCATAGCTCAGCTTAACTTATGTGAAACTGTGTGATATGAGCATAAACAGCTTAACTTATGTGAAATTGTGTGATATTATGCTGGTTCATAAACTCAGCTTAACTTATGTGAAACTGTCTTTTGTGAAGCTGTGTGAAATGATAATGGTACATGAGCTAAGTGGTGCAACAAAGTTGTGCTTATCAATTTCAGATCAAAAGATAGAATGTGCTGTTTGAAAGCACAGAACGACAAACAAACAAAGGAAAATATAAAATGTGCTGCCTGAAAGCACAGAACATACAGAGAAAAAGATAAAATGTGCTGTTTGAAAGCATAGAACAAACAGAGGAAAAGATAGAATGTGCTGTCTGAAAGCACAGAATGACAAACAAACAGAGGAAAATATAAAATGTGCTGTCTGAAAGCACAGAACATACAGAGAAAAAGATAAAATGTGCTGTCTGAAAGCACAGAACATACAGAGGAAAAGATAGAATGTGCTGTCTGAAAGCACAGAACAAACAGAGGAAAAGATAAAATGTGCTGTCTGAAAGCACAGAACATACAGAGAAAAAGATAAAATGTGCTGTTTGAAAGCATAGAACAAACAGAGGAAAAGATAGAATGTGCTGTCTGAAAGCACAGAATGACAAACAGAGGAAAATATAAAATGTGCTGCCTAAAAGCACAGAACATACAGAGAAAAAGATAAAATGTGCTGTCTGAAAGCACAGAACATACAGAGAAAAAGATAAAATGTGCTGTTTGAAAGCATAGAACAAACAGAGGAAAAGATAGAATGTGCTGTCTGAAAGCACAGAATGACAAACAAACAGAGGAAAATATAAAATGTGCTGCCTGAAAGCACAGAACATACAGAGAAAAAGATAAAATGTGCTGTCTGAAAGCACAGAACATACAGAGGAAAAGATAGAATGTGCTGTCTGAAAGCACAGAACAAACAGAGGAAAAGATAAAATGTGCTATCTGAAAGCATAGAACAAACAGGAAAAGATAGAATGTGCTGTCTTAAACAGAGAACAAACAGAGGAAAAGATAAAATGTGCTGTCTAAAAACAGAACAAGCAGAGAAAATGATAAAATGTGCTGTCTGAAAGCACAGAACGACAAACAAACAGAGGAAAAGATAAAATGTGCTGTCTTAAACACAGAACAAACAGAGGAAAAGATAGAATGTGCTGTCTGAAATCACAGAACAAATAGAGGAAAAGATAGAATGTGCTGTCTGAAATCACAGAACAAACAAAGGAAAAGATAAAATGTGCTGTCTGAAAACACAGAACAAACAAAGGAAAAGATAAAATGTGCTGTCTGAAAGCACAAAACAAACAAAGGAAAAGATAAAATGTGCTGTCTGAAAGCACAGAACAACAATAATATGTTCAACTCTTCTTTTTCTTCAGCATTCATTCTCAAATTCTCGCTGGATCTCTCTTTTAGAAGGACAATGATCCTTCTTGATTTCAAGCAGGATGTAGTCAAGAGAATGGAGATGCATTGTGTCGCCATTTTATTTGCTCCAATGGCCCAACACATCCGTCTTCGGTGGAATGCTTAACACTGATTATACATATCCCAAATGTGGCAAAGCATGCTATACCAGCATTGAACATTTTAATAATATCTCTCCACCCGCCCGCCCTTCAACCTAAGACCATAGTCTATGTTGGTTATATAAGAATTTTTTGGTTTTTATCTTTGTGTGACCTTATAGTCTGGAACAGAGTTTAATAACTGTAAGTGCAATTATTGCTAAAGGGCATTCCTTGTGCCATGTGTCTTCTGCACTCAGTGTTCCTCTATTCAAGTGCCTGAAAAAGAGAAGTGCTGAGAGGGAGTACTACAAGTCCTGAGGAGGACTAAAAGTCCTGAAAACAATAGGTGGGAATCCTGCCGTTGACTAGAGAAGAACAGGAGAAAGTCTAGGTGACTTGAAGCCATGAAAAGTTCAAGGAGTCTTGAGAGGGCATTGGAAAGGAAGCTGGTCGCAAGAAATGAGGTTCACTCACTATATGTAAGAGCATCATCTAGTACATGCGGTTGAAACCCTGGCAAGTTGACATCAGGTCTGTCATGTCCCTCGGATTCAATGATTGGCCCTGGTGAAGATGACAAGAGAATGAATTTTATATATATATATGTCTTCATGAATTTATTCTCCTACAAATTAATTCATTCTCCTATAAATTAATTCATTCTCCTACAAATTAATTAATTCTTCTATAAATTAATGCATTCTCCTACAAATTAAGTCATTCTCCTACAAATTAATTAATTCTTCTATAAATTAATGCATTCTCCTACAAATTAAGTCATTCTCCTACAAATTAAGTCATTCTCCTAAAAATTAATTAATTCTTCTACAAATTAATTCATTCTCCTACAAATTAAGTCATTCTCCTACAAATTAAGTCATTCTCCTACAAATTAATTCTTCTATAAATTAATGCATTCTCCTACAAATTAAGTCATTCTCCTACAAATTAATTCATTCTCCTACAAATTAAGTAATTCTCCTACAAATTAAGTCATTCTCCTACAAATTAAGTCATTCTCCTACAAATTAATTAATTCTTCTATAAATTAATGCATTCTCCTAATCTGGGGAGCAGTAACATGCACAACTAGTTCTTTATACAGCATCATACATATTTCAACATAAAAACAAAAAATAAATAATATTGCAATAAGAGGGACATATTTCAACATAAAAACAAAAAATTAATAATATTGCAATAAGAGGGACATATTTCAACATAAAAACAAATAATAAATAATATTGCAATAAGAGGGACATATTTTAACATACAACTAAAATAAAAATTGGTTCTAGTTTGGAAATGTGTGCCCTATTATATTTTGCCAGTATATGAATTGTGAGCGAAATAACATAGTATGGACATATTCATTTAGAGTTTGTTATGGTGTGCACTGTTTTTGTGCCATCAAGGAAATTATGTCATTTCAGACAGTGCAGCAAGAAACACAAATTGACTTTTATCACAAATTTTATGCAAGGAGCGCACATCAGAAGAGAAAGGATAATGCTAGAGTTTAACGGGTTGGGAGGGGGGGGACAATGTTTAGGGGGTTAGGGGTAGTGTTATAACTAATTGTAATCCTACTCCATAGGTGCCAACTAGTACAGATTTTCCGTATTGATACAGATTTCATGCGCGGCGCCCCCCCACCCCAAGAAACAACCCAAAATTTCCCCTGGCTACATTTATTAAATGACTTACATAATATTTCAAATTAATCCTTCCGTTAACATAGTAGTTCAATTTCATAGCATGTTCTTGCACACAAAATATCTTTTCATCGTGGAAAACTCACAACTGCTACAAGCGTATTGCATCTTTATTATTTGTAAACAAGTTCAGCATTGAATGTGCAACCATTTTGCTAATAGAATATGAACCGGCAGAGTGACGTCCCATACTATTAAGCAAATGAATTTGTTGATGACATCACAAACTACTAAAAAAATTACAATTCGACAATAATTTAAACACTATGAGCACTGTAAACACTCGTTCTAAACCGGGAACTTAAGAAATAATATCACAATAAGTGACATATTTTCACATACAAACAAAATAAGAAATAATGGATTAAGAGTGGAATATTTTAACATACAAATGAGTAACAAATAAATTGACAATCGGTGTGACATATTTCAATATACCGGCACAAGTAAATAATAGATTGACAATGGATGTGACATATTTTAGCATACAAATGAAAAATTAATAAATTGACAACCGGTGTAACATATATTAACATACAAATAAATAATTAATAAAGTGACAATCGGTGTGACATATTTTATCATGCAAATAAATAAGAAATATATTGACAATCTGAGTAACATATATTCACAATTGGGTTCTCTGCCTATAGATATTACTTCTGATTTTTCCTTCAGCTTTCTATTAATAGCAGAAAATATATACCATATGGATTGATATGTTATATACTGATGCTTTGCAATTTCAGAATGAAATCTTTTTTAGCTATGATGGGACAGACATAAGTTGGGACAGACAAATCATAACTCATCAATAGTAGTTAGACAGAAGGTGTAAACTCATCAATAGTAGTTAGACAGAAGGTGTAAACTCATCAATCGTAGTTAGACAGAAGGTGTAAACTCATCAATCATAGTTAGAAGAAGAAGTAAACACATCAATCATAGTTAGAAGAAGAAGTAAACTCATCAATCATAGTTAGAAGAAGAAGTAAACTCATCAATCATAGTTAGAAGAAGAAGTAAACACATCAATCATAGTTAGAAGAAGAAGTAAACTCATCAATCATAGTTAGAAGAAGAAGTAAACTCATCAATCATAGTTAGAAGAAGAAGTAAACACATCAATCATAGTTAGAAGAAGAAGTAAACACATCAATCATAGTTAGAAGGAGTAAACTCATCAATCATAGTTAGAAGAAGGAATAAGCTCATCAATAGTAGTCAGATAGAAGGAGTAAGCTCATGTGTAGCAGGTAAAGGGTTAAAATGTGGTTATTGAACTATCATAAGCTTTCATTAATTAGAGCACTCTCCTCACTCTCAAGTTTAAATTTGCAGTTGTTAAAGCCTGTCTATATTGAGTACCTTGCTTTCTGAGGTAGGCATATGAGAAGTTCAGTAAATAAGATAACTGACCACTTCACAACAACATTTTTGAACCTAATACAGCAAGACCTAACATTACATACAGCAAGATCTAACATTACATACAGCAAGATCTAACATTACATACAGCAAGATCTAACATTACATACAGCAAGATCTAACATTACATACAGCAAGATCTAACATTCATTACATCAAGATCTAACATTCATTACAGCAAGATCTAACATTCATTACAGCAAGATCTAACATTACATACTGCAAGATCTAACATTACATACAGCAAGATCTAACATTACATACAGCAAGATCTAACATTACATACAGCAAGAATCTAACATTACACATGGCAAGATCGAACATTACATACAGCAAGATCTAACATTACATACAGCAAGATCTAACATTCATTACATCAAGATCTAACATTCATTACAGCAAGATCTAACATTCATTACAGCAAGATCTAACATTACATACAGCAAGATCTAACATTACATATAGCAAGATCTAACATTACATATAGCAAGATCTAACATTACATATAGCAAGATCTAACATTACATATAGCAAGATCTAACATTACATATAGCAAGATCTAACATTACATACAGCAAGATCTAACATTACATACAGCAAGATCTAACATTACATATAGCAAGATCTAACATTACATACGCCAAGATCTAACATTACATACAGCAAGATCTAACATTCATTACATCAAGATCTAACATTCATTACAGCAAGATCTAACATTACATACAGCAAGATCTAACATTACATACAGCAAGATCTAACATTACATATAGCAAGATCTAACATTACATATAGCAAGATCTAACATTACATATAGCAAGATCTAACATTACATACAGCAAGATCTAACATTACATACAGCAAGATCTAACATTACATATAGCAAGATCTAACATTACATATAGCAAGATCTAACATTACATACGGCAAGATCTAACATTACATATAGCAAGATCTAACATTACATACAGCAAGATCTAACATTACATATAGCAAGATCTAACATTACATATAGCAAGATCTAACATTACATATAGCAAGATCTAACATTACATACGGCAAGATCTAACATTACATACAGCAAGATCTAACATTCATTACATCAAGATCTAACATTCATTACAGCAAGATCTAACATTCATTACAGCAAGATCTAACATTACATACAGCAAGATCTAACATTACATACAGCAAGATCTAACATTACATATAGCAAGATCTAACATTACATATAGCAAGATCTAACATTACATACGGCAAGATCTAACATTACATTCCTCAGAATTAAGTTTACTTATATTGTTAAACCTACCTGTCCCTAAAACCACAAAAACAAGATCAGCACCGAACACCGCATTCTTGACAATGTCAGGACGGTAGTCTGTGCAAGGTGTCCCATCCAAGCATGCTGTTCCAGTGACAACATTATTAAAAAAAGGCATCAGACCTTCTAGTGGAGTTTTAGTAAAACTGCGATCTTGTTTTGGACTGTAATCACCAAATTGCTGACCAGGATTCTGAGACATTGGTCCAATTATCTTGTTGAATGAGAGAGAGAAAAACAACTCTTAATCTTAAACTGTGCATAACAAAATTAAGCTGCGTTGATTGGACCATTTTTAGCAATATTACGAAATGAATTAAAATGACAGAGACATGTAAAAAATGAACCTAGAAGGTCAAGTAACTAAGGACTAAATGCTTTCATATGCTTTCTTGACAACCTAATATTGTTAAATAATGTATGTATTATAGGATAGGTGGGGACACAGATCAGCAGCAGTTTTATTTCTAATCTATGGGTTTTCCTGATACAATACATAGGGTCTAACTATGTCAGAAGCCAATATTCCAATTTCTGACAGAATGAAATTTGATAGTTCAAGGACAAGTCAATTTTCAATGAGGACAAATATTTGTTCACTGATAGATTTCATTTTGTTTCAACTTCTCAGTCACTATCTGCTGTTATACTTAACATCACAATTCTTTTCATGTTGAACTGAAATCTACAGTGATGTTATGGGTAAGTTCTTAAGCACATTACCATGTTAGGCTACTTTGTTTTTTTCATGGCAATTCATGATAGTTGCTAACTACATGATTTTGGATAAAGATCTGCACATGCGTGGGGCAAGTCTGCACTCAAAACTTCTGAGCAATCTTCTTCAGTAAGGCAGATTTCATGAGAAAATTGCTGATGCTGAACCAGAGCTGCGTGAGACAGATATATATGATTGTAACATTTATCCAACATTACAAAGACATGATTAGCTTTAGAAGGAACATTGCAACTGCTCTTCATACTAACGTTTATTTTAAGATTAAATTAACATAGCTAAACATGTAACAATAATGGTTTAGAAAGATTAAATCATGAAGGGAAAAGTTCCAGGACAGAAAACCAGAGGCAGACCAAGACTGCGATCCACACAGGATATCGAAGACCTTCTGAACATAACATTGGAAGACGCTTGGCAGCTTGCATGGAATTGAGAGGCTTATAGAATGGTGCTGTAAAGCACACATCACATTGTGGTAGATAACAGAATATAGTTATAGTGTTCAAGAATTTTCACACGATGCAGCTATGTAAAGACAAGCACTGAATCAATTATTTTGTAATTTTTATTAATTATCCATTTTTTAATGATTTGTATCACCTTCTTCCTGCAGAACTTCACCCCCATCTGATAGGGTGAAGATCATGTTTTACATTTGTTCATAAACTCTCATTCTAATGTCTGCATGAAATCTTAAGTTTTAAAAACTATCTCTAATGTAAGATGGATAGACAGGCTAAGCTATACAATGATAACAGTTTTTTGTCCAGTAGTTAGGTTTGGGTGTTAGAATACACTAAGTTATACAATGATAACAGTTTTTTGTCCAGTAGTTAGGTTTGGGTGTTAGAATACACTAAGTTATACAATGATAACAGTTTTTTGTCCAGTAGTTAGGTTTGGGTGTTAGAATACACTAAGTTATACAATGATAACAGTTTTTTGTCCAGTAGTTAGGTTTGGGTGTTAGAATACACTAAGTTATACAATGATAACAGTTTTTTGTCCAGTAGTTAGGTTTGGGTGTTAGAATACACTAAGTTATACAATGATAACAGTTTTTTGTCCAGTAGTTAGGTTTGGGTGTTAGAATACACTAAGTTATACAATGATAACAGTTTTTTGTCCAGTAGTTAGGTTTGGGTGTTAGAATACACTAAGTTATACAATGATAACAGTTTTTTGTCCAGTAGTTAGGTTTGGGTGTTAGAATACACTAAGTTATACAATGATAACAGTTTTTTGTCCAGTAGTTAGGTTTGGGTGTTAGAATACACTAAGTTATACAATGATAACAGTTTTTTGTCCAGTAGTTAGGTTTGGGTGTTAGAATACACTAAGTTATACAATGATAACAGTTTTTTGTCCAGTAGTTAGGTTTGGGTGTTAGAATACACTAAGCTATACAATGATAACAGTTTTTTGTCCAGTAGTTAGGTTTGGGTGTTAGAATACACTAAGTTATACAATGATAACTGTTGTCCAGTAGTTAGGTTTGGGTGTTAGAATACACTAAGTTATACAATGATAACTGTTGTCCAGTAGTTAGGTTTGGGTGTTAGAATACACTAAGTTATACAATGATAACAGTTTTTTGTCCAGTAGTTAGGTTTGGGTGTTAGAATACACTATGCTATACAATGATAACAGTTTTTTGTCCAGTAGTTAGGTTTGGGTGTTAGAATACACTAAGCTATACAATGATAACAGTTTTTTGTCCAGTAGTTAGGTTTGGGTGTTAGAATACACTATGCTATACAATGATAACTGTTGTCCAGTAGTTAACCCCTTAGCTGCAGAGGTATCCTTAAAGATACGAAGAAGGGTTACTGCCATTTTGCCCAGATCTTCTTCTTAGTTTCTCAGGGAAACAATTTGTCTAAATGCTTTATTATAAGCATCCAGACTGATTTTTTCCCCGGGAAGCTAAGAAGAGGAGGATCTTTGCAATATGACGGTGACTTTTCATCATATCCCTAAGAATGCCTCCACAGCTAAGGGGTTACGTCTAGCTATTTGAATACACTAAAATACACTGATAGGTCTAACAATTTTTTGTCCAGTAGTTAGATCTAGGAGTTAGAATACACTAAAAATGTGGATCTTTGCCTCCACCTACCCTATATCATTGGAAAGGGAATTAGTTACAGAATATGAATGTATAAGTACATTGATGATATTTGATTATTTCACAAGATTAGAGGTTAGTCAAACATCTATCGATCTATTCGCTAAACCCTTTATTGCTTTCAGCGTCAGGGATAGAAGAGTTATCTGGAGATGGCCCCCGTATATGCTGAGTATATTGTGGAATATGTCGCCTCTTTCATTTCGGTGGTCCATCGTTTTCGAGGTCGGCCTCTAGGTCTGCCTTCACTGTATCTGTGTAGCATAGCTTGCTGTGGTATGCTGTCCGGTGGTAGTCTGCTGATGTGTGCAAACCATTTGATCTGTTGGCTCTTAATATATTCCAAGATTGGGGCGGTGCCGGTTCTTTGTCTAATGTCCTCATTTCTCACTGTCTCTTAAGCGATATTCCAAGGATTCTGCATAAGCACGCCATTTCAGCTGTCACAAGTTTATGTTTGTCTTGTGCTGTCATTGTCCATGTTTGGCATTAGTATTACAGCGTTGGCATAATAATCATTTTGAATAGTGTTATTTAGTCAAAATATAAAACAATGAAAATCTTGATTTATTAGAATAGATTTTGTTACTAGTTTGTTTGTTTTTGTGCTACCACCTGGAATTGTGAGTAACTTTCTCTTACTTCCTATGTACAGTGTGGTGGTCTCACTGAGCTTTCTTTTATACCCAGGAAACTTCATCTTTCATCATAATGCAATGCCTATTGAAGAAGCCTTCTACTCGAAGGGGTAGCCTATATGTCACGATACCATATGATTGTGTGTTTGGCTCACCCATTGTGTGTTTTCCCTCTGATGAAGCACTATCCAGCTGGCGCACTATTCCTCATGTAGAAAACCATTCAATTATCAACCTATGTCCCTAGGTTCTACAGTTAAGACAAAGTCGTGTCCCTAAGTTCCACAGTTAAGACAAAGTCGTGTTCCTAGGTTCCACAGTTAAGACAAAATCCTGTCCCTATGTTCCACAGTTAAGACTTCTTCTTCTTCTGCGTTCGTTCCAGATTAGTAGGGTGTAGTCCGGAGAATGCGTTGTATCATGGTTTACAGCATTGCTGCGATATCTGCGCCTTTCAGCCTGACACATCTGACTTCAGCATGGCTTTGGGTCACTGACCCTATATGGGATGGGATACCAACTCCATCCCATAACCTCCTTAGTCGCCTTTTACGACATGCGTGGAAGGTAAACAGTGTTGCTATTCTTTTCTCCCCTTATGGGCCCCCAAAACACACGGGCGACAGTTAAGACAAAGTCATGTCCCTAGGTTCCACAGTTAAGACAAAGTCGTGTCACTAGGTTTCACAGTTAAGACAAGTCATGTCCCTAGGTTCCACAATTAAGACAAAGTCGTGTCCCTAGGTTCCACAGTTAAGACAAAGTCGTGTCCCTAGGTTCCACAGTTAAGACAAAGTCGTGTCCCTAGGTTCCAAGTTAAGACAAAGTCCTGTCCATAGGTTCCACAGTTAAGACAAAGTTGATAATAAAGAACTCATGATAATGCAGAGAAACAGATTTTGTACTGACCGTAACATTTGGGTAATCACTTGGCTGCAGTGGTAAAATGTTATTGTCATTCTTCAACAAAACAAACGACTTTGCCGCAGCTTCAACTGCTAAAGCCTGATGTTCTGGGGTTTCTACCATGCTGCTGTCCAAACTGGCATATGGGTTATTGTCTGGGGGGTCAAACTCTCCAAGTCTCATTCTTGTGTAAAACAAAGGTTTGACTCTCTCTCTGACCACATCTTCTGAGAGTTTCCCTTGATTAACAGCGTCAACTATACATATGGAAATTATGAAACCATGAAGAAAAACAGCGGAACATGCTTGAAAATCTACTGTAAACATTTTTAGTTCCTTATTGGATAATCACAACAAGCAGTAAACAAGTACTATTACTGTTATTTCATGGAAAAAATGATGAAGAAAAATAATTAAAGAGATATTATAGAAACAAATCAGATATTTAGAGATATGATATTGAATTGAAAAGGTAATATCACACAAACTTATGTGACAATTGAAAAGGAAATATCACACAAACTTATGTGACAATTGAAAAGATAATATCACACAAACTTATGTGACAATTGAAAAGGTAATATCACACAAACATATGTGACAATTTAAAAGGTAATATCACACAAACTTATGTGACAATTGAAAAGGTAATATCACACAAACTTATGTGACAATTGTAAAGATAATATCACACAAACTTATGTGACAATTGAAAAGATAATATCACACAAACTTATGTGACAATTGATAAAAATAATAACACACAAATTTATGTGACAATTGAAAAATTATATCACACAAACTTATTTGACAAATGAAAAAATTATATCACACAACTTATTTGACAAATGACAGACTGTTACCATAAACAAGCTATTGGACAAAATGAAATGATATCACACAAACCTAAGGACATGTAGACTGGTTGTACGTTTGGAGGTGGAAGCTCAAGGTTAGTCCCAGCGTTGACACAAGCAGCTACTGTATCCACGGTGTTGTTCAAGTAATGATGAGCAGATATGATGTTCTCTATAGCTCCTTCATCGCTGACAACATAACCAGTGAAGTTCCATTCCTTCCTTAGAATGTCAGTCAGAAGTTTCTTGTTGGCGCAGGCTGGTACTCCATTTATTCTATATAGACATGAGTGAATTTAACAAGCTTATTGACACTTTTATTAGCAGATTTAACGTTGGCATTGCTGGAATAGGAGGAGGTCAAAGGTAACAAGGTCAGAAATTTGTTTATTTTAAATACCTCACCAGAAAGTTACATAATTTGCCTTTTCATTTGGTCAAGTTTTTATTAAAAGTGTGTCAAATGTAGCTATAGTCAGTAAATTAAAGATAGCTAAGGGAGACACACAGAACACACGTACAACTGGCACAAGATAAGGGATACACACTGAAGATACATACAGACAGATGAGGGATACACACTGAAGATACATACAGACAGATGAGGGAGACATACTGAAGATACATACAGACAGATGAGGGATACACACTGAAGATACATACAGACAGATGAGGGAGACATACTGAAGATACATACAGACAGATGAGGGATACACACGAAGATACATACAGACAGATGAGGGAGACATACTGAAGATACATACAGACAGATGAGGGATACACACGAAGATACATACAGACAGATGAGGGATACACACGAAGATACATACAGACAGATGAGGGATACACACGAAGATACATACAGACAGATGAGGGAGACATACTGAAGATATATACAGACAGATGAGGGAGACATACTGAAGATACATACAGACAGATGAGGGAGACATACTGAAGATACATACAGACAGATGAGGGATACACACTGAAGATACATACAGACAGATGAGGGATACACACTGAAGATACATACAGACAGATGAGGGAGACACACTGAAGATACATACAGACAGATGAGGGATACACACGAAGATACATACAGACAGATGAGGGAGACACACGAAGATATATACAGACAGATGAGGGAGACATACTGAAGTTATTTAGCTAGTGAACTGAATTAGGGAGACTTACTGAAGTTATCATGTCAGTGAATTGATTATAGATAAGCAAGACTTACTGAAGTTATTATGTCAGTGAATTGATTATAGATAAGGGAGACTTACTGAAGTTATCATGTCAGTGAATTGATTATAGATAAGGGAGACTTACTGAAGTTATCATGTCAGTGAATTTATTATAGATAAGGGAGACTTACTGAAGTTATCATGTCAGTGAATTTATTATAGATAAGGGAGACTTACTGAAGTTATCATGTCAGTGAATTTATTATAGATAAGGGAGACTTACTGAAGTTATCATGTCAGTGAATTTATTATAGATAAGGGAGACTTACTGACATTTAGTTAGTGCCTGCTGGATGTGGATACTGCGATAGATGATACTTCTAGACTATGACTTGGGAAATTTGGTTCTAGGTGTGACACAAGTACAACTGACTATTTGAAGGGTAAAATGAGGAGTGTGTTTAACCAGCTAGCTACAGGAACCAAAAATATGCATACCCTGTGAGAGCTGCAGAGATAGACTGAGATTCATATTGGTTTGTCAACCCCTTTGGGCACCATACATGTCAAAAG